>LPNX010007949.1:4989-64131 GCA_001517045.1 Pseudotsuga menziesii | reverse complement strand
ATATATATATATATATATATATATATGATTAATTAATTAATTAATTAATTAAATGAAAAGACATGCCTCTTAGTAAAGGTACGATG
Source organism: Pseudotsuga menziesii (assembly GCA_001517045.1). Classification (NCBI taxonomy): domain Eukaryota; kingdom Viridiplantae; phylum Streptophyta; class Pinopsida; order Pinales; family Pinaceae; genus Pseudotsuga; species Pseudotsuga menziesii. Next base: position 64,045 of record LPNX010007949.1, on the reverse strand, counting down.
GGATTATATAAGACCCATCATTGTAAATGTAATATCAATCACTTATCTATCATATATTACATTTTGACTTTCAACTTAGCCATTTATGGCTTTCCTACGTTATTTGTTATGGTTATTTGATTATTGAGGAACCTTGTTCCTCCATTCTAAGGCTAGGTCAGCATGTCAACAAGCCAAATAAATAAGTACAAGCAACCTTTAAAAGGAAGAGAACCCTTCCAATGAAAATTATTCCCCAAATGTACATGTGATGGTAACATGAATACAACCAAATACTCTAGTAACGTTTTCACTTATAATTTAACTATCATCATCACATCTATGGACAACCACCCTTTTCCATTTAACCAATTAATAAATTCATATCTACATATGTTAATAGAATTTAACTTTACGACAATAAACAAATCAACATTACGACATTCCAATAAAGCAGAATTACGATACTATAATATATCATATTTTACGACACTAATCCACACCATTAACTCATAAAACATTAAATCAAAATGATGTCATCTACAACCATATAATCAACATAAACATTGGATCTACTGGATGCCAACAACACAAAACAAGGTATCATCTCAAAGCAATAATTATACATGCAATAAAACTGCACAATGAGCTACCAATTTAACACTATAATTTAAGCCATATAACATGAGAATATAAGCCAAAACACAACATGAATTATCAAAGATAATCCTAGCCTCCACAAAGCACATATGCGGCAAAATACATAAGGAATAATAGCCAAATAAAATACTTATCTCTGAATAGCACAAATAGCTTCAACAGGACAATGTTCCACCTAGGCTTAGACACAATCAAGCCAAATACTTGAGTTGAGGCCATGGATCTACATGCTAGGGAACTCTCTAATAAGATCTCAAATAGATAATACTCCGACCACAACCTAAGAGACACAACACATTTGTTTAGTCATTGATTGCTGCGAACTGATCATTTATTTAGTCGTTGATTGTTGTTAACTGACCATTTATTTAGTAATTATTTGTTGTTAACTGGTCATTCAATTAGTCATTGGTTTGTGTAGATATGGCAGAGAGGAATCGAACCTACAACCTCATGCCTATAAAGCAAGTGCTCTTCCATTGAGCTAGCACCCTTAAATATAATCAAAGTTTACACTAAATCAAAGTTCACAAAAATATATATCACAAATGATAAATCAGGTTGGCTTTAACTTTAAATCTATTTATAAATCTAAGACAGAAAATCTAAAATATAAAAACTCTTGAGGACTCTATCTTCCTCTAGGAGCAACACTTTAACTAGTCAGGGAAATTTATCAATGGATTTAGTTATGGGGCATATCCCCCAAGAAACTTCGACACGAAAAGGAACATTGAAAAGTGAAGTTTGGTAATGGCATACGTCCTACTCCAGTTCAATCATCTTTGTTGTCATAAGAGGTCGTTGAGGATACACCAGCGTATAGAGTAGAGTGTCCATCTTGCATAATTGAACAAAGTAATTTACATGTTAGATTATAATAAAACAAAAACGTGCATGTTGAAGCTTCAAACAACATAGAAAAATATATGCTATGATTTAAATGCACTCAAATATGCCATGTTTTTCCTCCCTGTACATTTTAACTTTGGTGAAATATAAACAAAATGTCGACTAGAGATCAAGAGGTGAAATGTTCCAAGCAACCTTGTTGCAATTTACACACTAAAAAGAAAATAAAATGTACCATCAATTTTGATTATTCACATTAATAATGTGTTTCAAATAAGCATTTCATGCAACAACTACACTATTTTTTTCCATAAAAATTATAAAGGTAGAAGTTAGACATCTTATCTGTGATCAGCCATGCAAGTAAAGGACATATGTCCCACTACATTCACAGCCATTCCAAACCATGAATGACCATATATTACAACTGCATGTGCCCAAATTTAAACTGTAAATGTAATATCTAAGAGATGTACGGTTAAACCGCTATAACATCTTACATGTTCTATAAATACGTAATGAACATGATAACAATGCATTATCAAAATGTCCACAAAAAGAGGCACAAACCCATAAATGGAAAAAGGACAAAAATATGCATTCTATAATTGAAATGATAAAACATGTCAATGGTTGATAGTGAAGAAGTCTCCTCCTCTATATGCAAACTAAGAGACACATCTATACTAATAGATGCAATGATACACTACATTAATGTAACTAGCATCATGGAATTTATGTTCACTACATGTCACTCTTCCTCAAGGTGCTTCACCCTCAAAGTAGTTGATGAAAGGAGATCAAAATATATTCAAATGTTAACCAATATTGCTACATTGTAGAAAGATCAATCCATCCTAGGTCATTTTTTTGAACTATCTATTGATAGGACTATCACCTTGAACTTCTTCGATTGCAATTGCAAGTGTGCCTTCGATTTTTACTCCAAGTCATATTGAAACTTTGATCCTTTGAAATGTAAATAGTGTTGACTTTATTTAGAGTAATGTTGGTGTTAGAAGGTTGACTGGCCAGCAAGATATAAGATTTTTATGATTAGGATAATGATAATGCACCTTTGTAACATTTCTTCATTTTTATGTCAATTTAAAGATATTCATGATTAACCTTAGATCGTGTATTTATGTTTATGATACATTGTTGTATCAATTTGTATGTCGATAAATGCCATCTAGAATAAGTAAGGTCAGACATTTGTCGAATTCAAAAGGACCATAGACTCTGTGAGAATAAAGAAGCATTGCTCAAGGACATTATTAAATTATATCAACTCTGTTATCTCTATATATCCTCTACCATATCTTAGTTTCCATTGGTGTGGGTTATGTAACTATTGGATATTACTTGCATGCATATACAAATAATCATGGTCATATGAAGGGCACTTTTAGAAAGAAGTACCTATCAAATTTAACCATGGTGCTCAACATTGTTGGTATTGAAGACAACAAAGCCATTGAGGTTGTGGTGGCCATGATCCAAGAGTGGCAGTTCCTCTCATGGTATAACTCTTGAAAGATCCAATAAATAGTCAAAACTAAATAGGAAAAAAATACCATTGATAACAAGTAAAAAATTATAGTTTTCCCTTATATGATAGTTAGGGACTTTACTTGGCCTGTTTAGCTTAATTCGCGTCAAGCAATTACTTTATCTTGTCCCCTTAATTCAAAATCTAAAACGAATTCCCAATTTTATGTCAATGGTTTATGATCATAGGCCAGGACTCACAAGCAATACATCATGAAAAACATTTATAGTCCATCTTGAGAAACATTTCTAAGGAAGAATAAAATAAATATATCAACATATATCTAATACACGATTATTAAGTAGACCTCATCTTTAAATGAATGGATGATCCAAGGTTTGTTTTCTCCCATGCTTCCAATGTCTGTATTGAATATGTCTGCATATTACTTTACGGTTTACCATAATAACAACTCTCTAAGGAACACATGGATGTTTTAGTATAGACAAATGGGAGGTGATATTTAAACACCCAACTGAGAGATTTGATATCTAAACATCCTAAGAGATACTAAACAAAATGATTAAGAGTGTGAGTTGATATTTAAACACCCAACTAAGAATTTTGATATCCAATCATCGCAAAATATACCAAATAAAATGGTTCAAAGTGTAAATTTTCTTTCTTTTGAATATTTTAGAAATAGATGATTATGCTATCAACATACCTCAAGACTTTTTGGAAGGAAAGAGATATCTATATTAAAATCTACATCAATATACAATATGTTGTGTAACAACTTCATAATTTTTATAGCAATCCTAAATCTAGTTATATTATCTATAATTATGACCTTAAGGACAATGCTTTGACTATAACCTTAATAAGGACAAATAGTACATGAACAATGGGAAAATATAGGGTTTGTGCCACAACCCAACTTCATTACATAGAAGCCATGGATTTAAATTTTCATTGTTATCTTCCCTCAATGTGAAAATCTGCAGTGCCTATGCAAGTGTGCGGGTTTTTAAGATCATTTGCATTTGAAAGTATGGATATGAAGAAGGCCATTAATGTCATCCCCTATAAGAAGATCTCCTACGAATCATATGAAATTTGGATTCCCACATTCCTTAGCGGCATCTAGATCCCCGCATTCCTAGCAAGAAGCGATCTGGTGCTAAGCAACACATGATTTTTGAGCCATCAGGAGATCAAAGATTGAGAGGTGAGATAGAATTTTGAAATTTCCCAAGAAATTTAATTGTTTTCTAGCTCGACTATGGGCATGGTTTGAATCACATCCTTCTTCTATACTTTTTCTAACCCCGCTAACTAAATTCTATAGGTTCCCTTTCTTTAAATATTGGGTTTTTATGCTTAATGTGAGTGTGGTTTGGTTCACAACTTTGGACAAACACTTTGTTAATCAACTATTGTAGCCTTTAGTTTGAGATCAATGGCACTGTTTGATCTGTCACTTAATTTATTGATATGGTGTCGAATTCAAATTCCAATTCCAATTATACTCATTAATGCAATTTCCAAACAAGAAAGATTGAGTAAACAAATAAGGATATTGTTATTCAACATACAATCCTTGACATACAATGAATATATATGACAACTTCTAGTTTAAATAAGTATTGCAAGTGAATATTGTTCTTAGTTGTAACATTCATTAGTAAATAGTCCATAAAATGTATGGAAGAATTAGTACATTCAAACTTGGGGATCTTCGTAAGATGACAGCCTTTCCAACAATTACTAAGTGACTTAAATGTGACCACCAATATCTTTAACAGTGCAATATAAGGCTTATAATGACCATTGGTTACACTATTTAGTGTGACTTAAGCATCCACTTTTGGTTCCAACTTGCATGCAGGTGGCCCCTCAAGATCATTCCCATTTGCAATTAACATTAAATCATGACAAAACATAAAATATTGAGATAAAAGGAATACTTAGCTATATGTAATAGAGGGAAAACTACACTAATGGCATAATGTCAATGGAAAGATCAAACTCTCAATGGTTAGTTTGTCTCAAATCCACTATAGAGAATCTTAATTGTATTTAAATTACATATTAATGTACACTAAATCTTGAGATCAAAGAATAATTTCCCTAAAGCATTAGAGGAATACTACACTAATGCAAATGTCATCGGATAACCCAAAATCTCAAAGGTTTGTTTGTCTCAGAGATGTTATAAAAAAACTTTATAAAACTAAAGTTATATATTGTTGTCCATTGGTGGCCAAAATGACCACCAAGTAAGATTGAAAAAGGGTAATAAAATCAATATGTAATAGAATACCAAGTAGCATATAAAACCATTAGAGAAGTAGAACATGTCATGAAGCATTAAACTCGAGAAATAAGAATGAAAAAGAAAACAAAAATAAGGTGGAGAAGATTTGAAGATCTTGAGAAGTGGAAGAAAATCGAATACGTTATCATCCTAGCAGTGCAGGCCATTGCCCTAAAAATTGGTGAGGTTTGTGCTAATCTCTAGTAGAGGTTATTAAAGCCCTAAATGCAGTCTAATCACAGTATAAAGTCTAACTAAAAAAGTGAAGTGATTAGCTTATAGTTGGCAATGCGGTATGATCTATAGCTGTGGGATTTGCAAGAAACTGAGAAAGATATTTGATAGAAGCTTAGAGAAAGAAAACAATGATATAACCAAACACGAACTCACAAATCGGAAACATCAATATAGTAACCTCAATCTTATGAAATTCTTACAATTTGGAGAGATAAATGTATTAATATCAGCATAGATCCAAATCCTAGGCTCTATTAAGCGTCGAGAGGGATCAAATCTCTCGAGGTGCAAACCTCTTCTTAAGTATTGCAGTCAAGGAGCTATGACTTTTTATTTAAGGTCGACATATAATATTTTTATTATTAATATTTAATATTATTTATGGTCGACATATAATATTTTTTATTATTTTTTATTTTGTTAGGAACAACCTTACAACATCTCCCCATACATGGTTTTAAAACCATGTGCAAGGCTCTCCTAAAACCATGTGTTGTTTAGGAGGCCTTGCACATGGTCTTAAAACCATTTGCAAGGCCCTCCTAAACCATGTACAATAAAACCATGGGTTGTTTAGGAGACCTTGCACATGGTTTTCAAACCATGTGAACATTTTTTTTGCAGATAATTCAATTTTGTATTTTTTATTATTTTGCTAGGTAGGAAAATTACAACATCTCCCCCATATTGTGTTGTTTTTCTGACCGACATTTTTTTGGACCGATAATTATTTTTTTATTGTTTTGTTAGGTAGAAACATTACCACATCTCCCCTATATTAGGTTGTTTTTGTGGCTAACATTTAGTTTGGCAGATAATTAAATTTTTTATTTTATTTATTTTGTTAGTAACAAACGTTACAACATCTCTTCCATAGTTTGCAATATTATTTTTTGCCGATATAATATGGACAAATGTTACAAAATCTCTCTCATGACAAACGTTACAAAATCTCTCTCATGACAAACGTTACAAGATCTCCCTCATATTGGACTATAGAGCGCGTCTCAGTGCAAAAAAACAAATTAATGGAGATCTCGATCAAAACCCTAAAATATCTAGAGTAATCACTAAGAGTATTTCAGATTGGGGTTTTACCATGTCTGGATCAAAACCCTAAAAAAAAAATTCTTCAGATTGGGGTTTTACCATGTCTAGATTAAAATAAGAGTATTTAATTTGAAGATTCAGTTTCGAAACTAGGAGCACCAAAAGCTTCGAGAAATGATATATACACACACGTCAGATTCGAAACTAGGGGCACCAAAATCTTTGAGAAATGATATATATACACGTCAGATTCGAAACTAGGGGCACCAAAAGCTTTGAGAAATGATATATACACACGTCGTGATGTGTATGGGCATCAAGGTTTCTTTTCTTACTTCTCTACTTAATTTTTATTCAACTTTATATTTGGCTATGACATTATTCAACTTTATATTTATGACATGCAAGTCTCTAAGTCCACCTGCCAACCATTTCAATGTTTCTCTTTTTAGTTAGTTTTGTGCATTAAATTTCTTTTATGTCACAACCTTTCTGTTTCTCATGCTATGTTGTCTCTTATCTCATGCCAATATATTTACAACCTGATCATCATACTATTTTACATGTGCTTCTCTTCTACGGAATTTCATACTCTTATGCACCTTATTAACACACGCTCATGGTTGAGATCATCCTTTGCATGTTCCACCTTTACATGTCACATACTTAATTTCTTTCTCTACATGAAAGTTCTTTGCTTGCTTATGTTTTTTCTATAAAGTTTTGGAACTAACAAATATTGCATTCCCTCTTTTAAATGTTCATAAATCTAATACTCTTTTATGTGTGTGACGTATTAGAACCAAGTATATCAAGGATGTAGAGGTAACTATGTTGAGTTAGTGCAAAAAAACCTTTAAAACAAGTTGTTTAAGAGTATAAAGTAACACCCGTTATGAAATACTCCTAACTGAAACATGGCCACACCTAATAGAATAGGAGGCACTACTAAAATTGATGTTATCATATAGAAAACAACAACAATGGTGCTTTGTAGATGACTCCAATTGTTAAGTTCTTTATGCTTCATGCAGGTGGTCTCAAGCTCAATTCCTTGGGTTAATTGCCTATGTTGTGTGCCTCACTATATATCCCAACCAGATTTTTTTTGTTCGTAAGTTCAAATTATAATCTATTGATCCAAAATAGTACTACAGACAAAAATACAAGTAATGATGGCAGTTCTATGAACTGAATGTAGTAGAGTATAGATTGAAGCATGCCCCTCTCGGGAATTCAATTTATTGACATCAAACATATCATCCCTATAGTAGGGAAAATAAATCATGCTGAGAGCAATATAAGCAGTGTTAAAACAAAAAAAACTATGTTTTGCTGCCTCAAAAAACTATGAAAGCTAGACCCAGATTGACCATATAAAAATAAAACAAAACCCTAAGAACCTGAACTCGGTGCTTGGAAGGCTTCTCCTCCTCATTGGGAACGCCAAAGCTGAATCCAATCTGCGAGTGTGCTTTTGGTCGACTTTCAGCTCAGGGGTGTGGGCGTGTGGGGGGGGGAGGGGGGCGCTGACGGATGGCAGAAGTATGGCCTCCATCTTTTCCAGGAATTTTGGAGTTGTTGCTGGGGTCCTCCTTGCTACTCGACTCGCTGGTGCTGGAAGGATTCTTCTTGACCGGGAGCGGTTCAATTTTCTTATATTATGAGGAAATAGTGGTGGAAGCTTTTCCCTGATGAGTCACGTAGACATTCGTGGGAAGGGGAGGTGGCATTTTCTCAGTATCAATAGGTGACACAGGAGGAATCGAGGAAGATGTCGAAGGATCGGTTTGAGTACCTGTAAGGCGAAGGATGAGCCTGGCCAGGAGGTTCTTTACCACCTAGAAGTTACGTCTATGCAGAACAATCATGTTGAACGCAAAGGGGAGCCCAGGATTTCATCCTCCTAGTCGTTCATAAGTTGATGTAGATGGTCCAGAATTTCAACATCAAAACCTTCAGTGTTTACAATTGTAGAGAGTCTTGGCCCTTTCATTGGAATTTCCACATCCTATGTGCCACGACATAGGGTGGCTCGCAGTCTATGGGACATATTTAAGTGAACCGAAGACACGGAGTGGAGGAGGCACTGGAAATTGGAGGGGAGAGCACAAGTCTGATGATGGAAAATATGTTGGTTGTGGAGCACAAGTCTGAGGATGGAAAATATGTTGGTTGTGGATGTTATTGTTTAACTATATTTGTACCCCAGGTTTACTATACACTCGTCCCAGCTGGGGGGTGCGGGGGCGATGCCCCGAAGGAATTTTTTTGGGGATGTTTGTTGGCCAATAGTTTGCGGACCCATGGTATTGGGTGACCGTAGTATTTTCCCATGGTATATCCGCTATAAAAGGAAAACATTGTAATACGACGGTGTATTGTATTATAGCATTGTAAACAATGTATGTGATTGCGTGAGAGAGACTGTAAGTGTATGAAGAGGAAGTGCAGCAGGATTGTTGCAATTTGTATCCCTTCATTTTGATGGGCAGTATAATATAAAGGATTGGAAATTTCTATGTACTGGACGTAGCCCATCTTGGGTGAACCACGTTAAATCTGTGTCTCTCTTCTAATGTGTTTGCATCTTGTTTAATAATTTAACTGTATAATTGTTGTTGCTCTACGATCCTGTTTTCTAACAAAATAACACGTCCAACTATCCCAGGAGCTTGGAGGAGCTGACAAACTTCACATAATTACATAGGGGGGAAAGGAATGAAATGGAAAATGCTAAACACCCAAGCCATATTAAGCCTACACTGATTTTAAGGTTGAACCAACCTTGCTCCGGTCGCCATAAATCTATAGAGAGGGGCACAATACAGTGTGACAAGAGGAATGTCGCCTCCCATCAATAGCCTTGAATGACCTCATTGTTCAAGAAATGGTGAAGACGACAACATTAAATTCGGTATGATGATCCATCTAGGGGGGTGGTGTTGGGGGACAACTATGCTTCCGGCCCGCTGCTCCCACACTTCTTATGGGCCAAGTTTCCACCTGCATCTGGATATATCTCAACTAGATTAAGCACCATAATCAACATCGAATGGTTTAAACTACGCACTATTAGTAAAATGTGGATAAGTGGCACAAGGTTTCCCCATAAGGTTTGTCTTAGGGAATAATTGACAACAATCGACAATGATATGATTTTAGTTAAAACCAATGAACTAGAGCTTAAAAGGAGAAATACAAAAGACTCAATATTAGAAAACAATGTAAAGAGTGGGAGATAGCGCAATAAATGTGTCCAACATATAATAATGTGTTGAAAAGCCATGTCCAAGAATGCAATAGGATGAGAAAATAAATAAATAAACAAAAAAACACAACAATAGATAGACAACTCCAATATACAACATAGGATTAAAGTGCAAAACTATTTGAAGTGTAACATATCTCATATTTAGAAGGGATGAATTATATAATAAAAGTTGGGAATTTTATATAAAAGGGGGAATTTCTATTGCTTTTTTTTCTTCCCAGGGGACCACCAAGATGGTATTTCTAACATTCTAGATATAGGCCTGATGAGTTGGCATCCATATACAAGATCGACAAATTAACCAGGAGGTACAAAATAGGTTGATTTCAACCGATGAGTTGATCTTGCAAAAGACTCTAATTACTTGTCGAAACTTCAATCAAGTGCCGAAAGACATGATGATACTTTGAACGATAAACAACCAATCTCTAAAACTGTCTAGTCATGTTTTTTTATCCCATGACTAATTTAGTCATATTTTTTTATCCCGTGACTAAATTAGTCATTTTTTTTTTATCCCGTGACTAAATTAGTCATTTTTTTTTAATCCCGTGACTAAATTAGTCATTTATTTTAACCATTTTTATTTATAATCACTTAACATTGTTCAAATTTGGTCATATTTCACTTTAGCAAACTGTGGTGACCAACTTTCTTTGTGGTTTAGTCATTTATTTTGCATGGTGACCAACTTTATTAGTCATATGGTCATTTATCACCCATTTTTCTACTAGTGTCATGACATCTCTGTTAATATCAAAAGAAGGGAAAATCATGATATCTTTGTGTACATATAACTTCTCTTAAGAGAATAAATTTTACAAAGGTAAAATACCAGTCAATATAAGTTCGTGTACTTGTCGTTACCTAGTATAACTTGGTTTGATTGTCGCTCTTGGCATTGGGGTCATCAGTCATGGTATTCTCTACACAGGGCTCGTGCTTGATCTGATCGGAACTATAAGACATGTTAGGTCAAACGCATAGTTGATTTCATCGGTATTCTTCGTGTAGGGCTCATTCTTGATTGCAATATCTTGATTTTGACCCCATAGCATTAAATTGTAAATTATGTAAATAACGTTATTAAATCGTGGTGTGGAGCTCAAGGCCAAGGCCCCACCATGGATTTAGTGTTTTTTTGTATCGACAATTAAATATCGATACCTATGGTTATTGTGCTAGCCAGGCACATTATATTTTGGACATCATGTAAATATGCAAATTAAAAAAAAATACCCACAACTAGCCATGTCAATGCAACATTAAAGAGATGGGGGCATGATTTCACAACGAATAGGGGGAATTATTCAAACCCTTGAGCCAATAGGGTTGGGCCAAATGTCAATGGGAGAACCCATAAAACTATCAACTACCCATTTTGTTTTTTGTGCCCAATTTTTTATTTATTCCATAAATTGGTTGAGGTAGTTAATGCCTTGGGATTGGAAGAGTATGGCAGTCAAATTTGAATTGGGGAAGCCATCAATTTTTGAAAATCGCATTTTGACTTATTGGGCAAGTAAATACCCATAAATAATGCCCATTCCATTATGCCTTCACGTGTTTGTCTTCCTCGCGTAGTAGGAGCTTGTGGGACGTTTTTCCCTCACGATTTCCTGCATTTCCTTCATCTTCCATACCCAGAAATCTATTTTGGTATTGTACAGTGAATGGGAAGAAGAAACCCATGATTTGGGTGTGTATGGAGGTCGTTTTTGCTCCTGCAATGCCCAGAATCGTTTTGTGAAATCATATTTCTCTCACAGGGTTGATTTCCCCATTTACCATTTTCGTTTTGGTCCCTAAGACGTTTTCTTTCGTGCCCAGAACTTGAGTTTTGAAGTTATGTGCACCCTTGTTTTAATCTGAAAGACTTAGGAGTGGAAGAGGCCCATAATTGGCTTGATAAACCTAGTGAGGGGAGGAACCTCACAGACATATCAAAAGGGGCTGGAAAATTTTATATACACACCCTGAAGAACACTAGAAGGGAAGGTATGGCCTGAGGAACTGTGTAGTAGTGAAGGGAATACGTTCTTGTGTTGGGTGTGTAGGTATTGTGGATGCCAAGCTAGATAGATCTGGTGCAGGTGTCCATATCTCTGTGGTTGAGCTCACTAGCTTAGAAATTCTACCTTTCCACGGCCTTAGGGTCCTGATAAACCCAACTATATTGGCTTGGCTGAGTTTTGATATGTTTTGGCTATGTGTGAGCCTGTTGTTCCCTAGTTCCTTGTGGAAATTATGCCCAACTTGGGGGTGGTAGTGTTGCTAAGAGATTGATGAGCACACTAGCCTATGGTTGGGAGGAACATTGCAGCGACATCGCTAGTTGCGGGACAACTTATTCTCAAGATAAGTATTCTCTATGTATTTAATTTCTGCAACTATATTTGTTTGAGAATTATTATGAACATATGAATGTATTGAATGTATTCTGCTTCCGTTGTATATTAATGAATAATACATCTGTGTGTGTACGTTTTTATTTCCATGCATTTGTGATTGTGTTCATGGGGCAAGATCCCCATGAGTATGATAGACAAAGCATCAGCGTTAGTCGCGTCCTCTCCTTCGAATAGAGGGGAGGGGACATGATAGTGTGTTAACAGAGCATTGGTTGCAGCATCGGGCCTGAATGGGATGGGATGAAAAATTGTCAGAGGTAAGAACACCCTCTGTGGTCAACAGATAAGAAGAAGAAAAAAATCAATTTTTTCTAAGTGTCTTTGAAGTTTCTATGTCAACAATATTTGTCGATTTCGTCAATGCTTGTCAGAAAACTTTGGCGAGTTTGCCGACACATCGAAATAAATTGGCGAGTTTGCCGACAAAGGAAGAAAAAAATTTCAATTTTTTTTCTTAGTGTTGGAAATTTTCCATGTCGGCTGAGTTGGCTGAGTTCCACCGATACATGTCAGCTGAACTAACCGAGTTGCGTTGATAACACATCGGCTGAATTGGCCGAGATTGCAGCGATGCATGTCAGTGTGAAAGGTTGAGTTTCATCGATGCGTGTCGGGCAAACTCGGCGAGTTTCACCAATGCGTGTGGGGTGAACTCGATGAGTTTCGTCAATGACAGAGAAAAGACAGAAAAAATTTCAAAAAATTTCAAAGTATGGACATGTCGACCAAACTTGGGGTGTTTAGTCGATACATGTCAAAAGAAATGGGTGAGTTTCACTGATGCGTGTCAAAAGAAATGGGTGAGTTTCACTGATGCGTGTTGGGTGAACTCGATGAGTTTCGCCGATGCATGTCGGGCGAGCTTGATGAGTTTCGCTGATAAAAAAAGAAAGAAAAATTTTCAAAATATTTTCTAAGTGTTTAAAATTCCCTGTCGACAGAAAAATATGATTTTTGCCGATATGTCGGATGAACTTGGTGAGTTTTGCCGATACATCGGATAAACTTGACGAGTTTTGCCGCCATGCCAGAAGGAAAACTTGAATTTTGTCGACACGTCGGAAGGGAATGACGAGTTTTGTCGACATGTCGGGAGCAAAAGCTGAGTTCTGTTGACACGTCGAAAGGAAACAACGAGTTTTGTCGATGCATCGGGAGCAAAAGCGGAGTTTTGTCGATCGAAAGAAAACGACGAGTTTTGTCGATCGAAAGAAAACGATGAGTTTTGTCGATACGTGTCGGACAAACTCGACGAGTTGTGCAAACACGTCGGAAGGAAAATGTGAGTTTTACCGACATGTAAAAAAGTTCGAGGATTTCATCGATTGGAGGAAAAAGGGAAAATTCGTAGAAACAAACAATTTCAACAGGTGTTTTAGTGAGATTTGCAGGTGCCTGAAAGTTGAAAAATGGGGTTGAACTTATGCACCAGATTGTGCGAAATCGAAATATTTACAAAAAAAAAATAAAACGATGACGCTGCCCTCGACCCACCCTGCAACGGCCCTTGACATCCGTCGTCCCCTGAGACAATCATTGTTTGTGAAAGAAAAGTCTATATTCGGACAAGTTGTCAATATAGGATTTTTCCAAATTAAGGTAAGAAATTTATAAATTTTTGAGAATGTTATGCAACTAACAATTATGTTGATGAACACATTTTGCAGAATCCTAGTCACATAAAACACAACATTCCGTATAATGCAGTTTGGAAAATTTGGTCTTGGCTGGGCCAAGATGATCATTATGGATGATGCACGGGATCCCTATGATCTCGGGGCAGATGCCATGGGGGAGAATGTACAGGTTGGGAATGTTGAAACATAATCCAATGGGAGAAAATATCAAGAGACTTCCCCAAATATTGCAGCCACGATGAGAAGCCTACGGGTGGAATTGCAAAATTACAGAGAAGACAATGGGAGGATGATTAAGGCTCAAGAAGAGTAAAATCAGTTGAATGCATCCATGCTACAGAATTTGACAGACATCTAAAGGCAGATAAACTCTGGGCATCGGACAACAAATCCAGAAGTGAGTGGGAATACTTCAAGGAGAAATTCCCGCAAGAGGACCAATAGATCAAGAAGAGTTCCTAGAGATAGAAACCATACTTTAGAAATATCTTCTAGTGTATCCTCTGACTCTAGAGAGTCCATTAGGGGTTCAAGCTCTTCATCTCATAAGAACAAGAGGAAGAGGCCTTACAAGAACAATTCTTATGGGGAATTTAAGAAGGCAAAGCCTCCTACATATGATGGTGAGGTAAAATTTGGTCAAGAAACTAAAGCTTGGCTTCTTGGGATGAGAAAGTATTTCCAAGTCCAAGACTACTCTGGAAACATGAAGGCAAGGATATCCATCTTCAACTTAAATGGAAGAGCATCTATATGGTGGGAACACCTTAGGCGAGTGAAGAAGATCAATGAAAGAAATATTGTGTGGAAGTAGTTTAAGAAATATTTCAAGCAGAAGTACCTCTCTGATAAGTACTATGATGATAAGATTAAAGAGTTCCATGAGCTAAAACTAGGACAATTAACCATGGAAGAATATGCAAACAAATTCCTGGAACTGCTGAGGTATGTCAGGTATATTCGAGATGATAAGGTGAAAATCCAGCATTTTCTAAGGGGGCTACCTCAGGCATATAAAGATAGGATTGAGTTTGGTGAACCTTGAACTCTAGAAGAGGCAATAAGGAAGGCCAAGTATTGCTATGATCAAAACAAAAGCAAACCTGATCTCCATAAGGCGCGGAAGGACAAGAGGAATGAGAAGTTTGACCAAAGGAAGAAAGGTTTCAAACCCTCTCACCTCTGAAGTCAGCAAAGGTAGCCATCACAAGCTTGACTAAGCCAACCAGAATGATGGGAGACAAGCCAAGAGATCCAAAGGAGACAAGAGAACCACTTCAATGTTGGGGATGTGGAGGAGACCATATGCTTAGGAACTGTCCGCATCGGAATGGGAATGTAAGTAAAGTTCACAACATCCAAGGAGCTAAAACTATGGGTCAAGTGGCTAGGACCATCCCTGGAATCTCCATGAGCTAAAACTAGGACAATTGACCATGGAAGAATATGCAAACAAATTCCTAGAACTGCTGAGGAATGTTAGGTATATTCAAGATGATAAGGTGAAAATCCAGCGTTTTCTAAGTGGGCTACCTCAGGCATCTAGAGATAGGATTGAGTTTGGTGAATCTTGAACTCTAGAAGAGGCAATAAGGAAGGCCAAGTATTTCTATGATCAAAACAAAAGCAAACTTGATCTCCATAAGGCACGGAAGGACAAGAGGAATGAGAAGTTTGACCAAAGGAAGAAAGGTTTCAAACCCTCTCACCTTTGAAATCAGCAAAGGAAGCCATCACAAGCTTGACTAAGCCAACCAGAATGATGGGAGACAAGCCATGAGATCCAAAGGAGACAAGAGAACCACTTCAATGTTGGGGATGTGGAGGAGACCATATGCTTAGGATCTGTCCGCATTGAAATGGAAATGTAAGTCAAGTTCACAACATCCAAGGAGCTGAAACTGTGGGTCAAATGGCAAGGACCATCCCTAGAATCTATGCAGCACTAGAGGACCTCCAGGAAGATCATCAATCAACTATGGTTGAAGCTGAAGGTAAGATTACTAAGCAATTTGTTTCTATTTTGATTGACCCTGGATCTACTCACAATTATATCACTCTTGAAATTATTGAGATTTGTGCTTTTAAGAAATTAATTCATAGAAAATCATGGCTATTTCAACTAGCCACTGGAATCAAGAGAAAAGTTAGTGAAATTATAGAGAAATGTCCATTAGATATGGATGGGCTATTCACTTATGAAAACCTGAATATTTTGCCACTTGGTTCCTATGATATCCTTATTGGAATGGACTGGTTAGAAGCACACAAGGTTAAACTTGATTGCTACATCAAGACATTTGAATGCATGGATGAAGAAGGAAACCCAAGGGTTGTAAGAGGCATTCCGAAGATGATTTCTGTTAGGCAGGTTTCATCAATGCAGTTGAAGAAGCTTTGTAGGAAAGGTTGTCGATTGTATGCAACCCATGTTTTGGAAGCAATGGAAAATGAAACTGATCCTAGGTTGGAGGACTATCATGTATTGCAAGAATTCAGGGATGTTTTTCCTAACAAGATGCCAGGAATTCCTCCAAAGAGAGACATTGATTTTACGATTGAACTTGTGTCGGGAGATGCACTAGTGTCCAAGACATCCTACAGGATGAGCACACCATAATTGTTAGAGCTAAAAATGCAGTTACAAGAGTTGTTGGAAAACAAATATATTAGGCCGAGTGTGTCACCGTGGGGAGCACCAGTTATATTTGTGAAAAAAAAAGATGGGCCACTCAGGTTATGTTTTGACTACAAGTAGTTGAACAAAGTTACTCTGAAGAATAAATACCCATTTCCTCGAATTGATGACCTTTTTGATCAAATGAGAGGAGCAAATGTATTTTCAAAAATTGACTTAAGGTTTGGTTACCATCAGGTAAGAATCAAAGAGGAAGATATTCATAAGACAACCTTTAGAACAAGGTATGGACACAAGTTTGTCGTGGTGCCATTTGGTCTCACAAATGCACCAGCTACATTCATGTATCTCATGAATAGTGTTTTTAGCAATTATCTGGACAAGTTTTTCTTGTATTCCTAGATGACATTATTATTTATTCTAAAGCATGAAGAACGTTTGAGAGTAGCATTGCAATTGATGAGGGAGCATAAGGTGTATGCAAAGTTGAGAAAATGTCACTTTTATAAAGATAAAATTCATTATTTGGGTCACATTATTTCAGACGAAGGAATATCTGTGGACCCTGAGAAGATTGAGGCTGTTATGAATTGGCCAAAATGTGACAGATGTGAGAATCTTTATGGGACTTGCCGGGTACTACAGGAGGTTCATTGAAGGATTCTCCAAGGTCGCACATTCAATCACTTCTTTGTAAAAGAAGGGAATAAAGTTTGAATGGACACCAAGATGTGAAGAAATCTTTCAACGGTTGAAGAACCTTCTTACGAGTGCACCAATTTTGAAAATTGCAAACCCAGAAAAGGACTTTGTGGTGTGTATCAATGCATGCAATCAAGGAATTGGAGGAGTTCTTATGCAAGACAACCACGTGGTATGCTATGAGTCAAGAAAGTTGAAGGGACATGAGAAGAATTATGCTACTCATGATTTAGAACTTGCAGCCATAGTACATGCTCTCAAGATGTGGAAGCATTACTTAATGGGAAGGAAATTTGAGATAAGGACAAACCATTGTGGTGTGAAATACTTGTTTGATCAACCAACTTTAAATGCTAGGCAAGCTAGATGCATGGAATTTTTGTGTGAATTTGATTTTGAGATCAACCACATAAAAGGAAAAGAGAACAAGGTGGCTGATGCACTCAGCAGAAAAGTACATGAAATGCATGTGGCATCTCTTAGTACTTGCCAACCAGAATTGAGGCAACAGATTATTAACCATATTGCCAAGGATGAAGTGTACGTGCATATCAAGGACAAGTTGCAACAACAAAACCTTGAAAAGAAGTACGGAGGGTATCAATTGGAAGAAGACAAACTTCTTACTTATAAGAATAAAGTTTATATTCCAAATGCGGCAGACTTGAGGAGGATTGTTATGGATGAAATCCATCAAGCTCCATATTATGGTCACCCAGGATATCATAAAACTATTGCTACAGCCAGAAAGCAATATTTTTGGCCGGGAATGTAAAAGGACATTGCTGAGTATATTTCTAAGTGCATGAAATCATATTTTAATCAAATGGGTGCCTCTAACCATAGATTTGTTACCTAAGTTAGTAGAGCATATTTGGTGAATACATACAATAGGTTTATAGTTCGAGTCTTACTTAAGGAGGATTGGTAATGCCCACAAAAACATGTGTTCCTTGAAAAGATAGTGAAATTAAGAGAAGTGTGATGGTTTTGAAAAATGTTACAACACCATGGAGACAGATTCTAAAAGCAGGAGGATAAATGTGGTCAAGTTGAAGTGAAGAGAGTTGGAAAGTTGTAACACGACCTACATTACTAAAATTAGAAAACCTTACCTCTCCATCCTCGTATACAATAAGAATTTGACATTCATTTAGTCAAAGAAATCATTGGTTATGGTTTCATGGATGATGTCCTCCAGTTTCCCACTACCTTCATTTTCGAGTGAATTCACATGCCAAGCAATGAAAGAGGGTATGAAACAAAACATCATGCTCTGAAATTTTTCCATTACATGTTTACAACGTGCTATCCAAGGAGTTAGAAGAGATGCAAAGTATGAAAACATTATGGACAGGTAGACGTGTGGATATGAAGAGAATGCAAGGGTGAAAATGTTTTAAATAATGATAAAACCATATTTGACTTGTGAAATAGTTGTGGTGGATGAGGTGGCTTCCACCTGTGCCTAAAAAATTAAACTTAGATCTCCATGAACATCATTGATGCACCATGTTATGCTTTCTCGCAACTTATACATGGCAATTAGATATACCTATGATTAAGTTAGCACTTCTCATAATATTGGTCAGATTTGGAAGATTAGGCAATGGTGGAAGAAGGCTAGTTGGTTGAGAATCGGTAACTGGAATTTCGAAGATCCATGTAGAGCTATTACAATTACCTCGTAATAAATACTAATTTGCCACCCTCAAATTTTTTTTGTTGTTGTAGTGAGGGGCTACCATAGTGAATCTCGTGGCCATTGATTCCTTTGTTGAGAAGACTGAAATAAACCAAAGGAAGGGCCAAAAGACTCGTCTAGTCTAAATTGGAAGAGCATCTGTTAAATTCATTATTGTTATTGGTAGCATAAGTGGAAGCAGTGGGATCAATATTATGCACACCACAATTAACAGGTTGATCCCCCATTCTCTTGGTTCTTTTGCTCTTTCTACACCTCCCCCCAGTAGGGACTTTCCATAGAGATCCTCTATTAGTCCAATATAGTCTGCATGTATTGCATAAATATTGAGGTTGATACAAGTTGTAGTTGGTGTAGTAGAAAATTTTGGTGTTGGACTAATCACAACAAGGACACTTGAGTGCTACATGATTTATGTTAGGATTCTATTACCTATCCATCAAACTAGGCCTTAAACAAGGGTGTAGAATCTCTTTAGAGGGTTTGAACAACGAATGTTGCATATCACTTTGAATAAAATTCAATGGATCATGAAATTAAGCACTTGGTGAATACAAATGGGTGCCTCCAACCATAGATTTGTTCTCTAAGTTAGTAGAGCATCTTTGGTGAATACATACAATGGGTTTACAGTTCGAGTCTTACTTAAGCAGGATTGGTAATGCCCACAAAAAACATGTCATCCTTGAAATGATAGCTAAACCCAGAGAAGTGTGACGGTTTTGAAAAATGTTACAACACCATGGAGATGGACTCTAAAAGCGGGAGGAAAAATGTGTTCAAGCTGGAGTGAAGAGAGTTGGAAAGTTGTAACACAACCAACATTACTAAAATTAGAAAACCTGGGCCTCTCCATCCTCGTATACAATAAGAATTTGACTTCATTTAGTCGAAGAAATCATTGCTTAGGGTTTCATGGATGATGTCCTCCAATTTCTTACTACCTTCATTTATGAGTGAATTCACCTACCAAGCAACGAAAGGGAGTATGAAACAAAACATCATGCTCTAAAAATTTTCCATTACATGTTTACGACGTGATATCCAAGGAGTTAGAAGAGATGCAAAGTATGAAAACATTGGTATCTTTGGAAACATTGTGGACAGGTAGATGCGTGGACATGAAGAGGATGCAAGGGTGAAAATGTTTTGCATAATGATAAAACCATACTTGACTCGTGAAATAGTTGTGGCGGATGAGGTGGCTTCCACCTNACAGGTAGATGCGTGGACATGAAGAGGATGCAAGGGTGAAAATGTTTTGCATAATGATAAAACCATACTTGACTCGTGAAATAGTTGTGGCGGATGAGGGGGCTTCCACCTGTGCCTAAAAAATTAAACTTAGATCTCCATGAACAACCGTTGATGCACCATGTTATGCTTTGTCGCAGCTTATACATGGCAATTAGATATACCTATGATTAAGTTATCACTTTTCATAATATTAGTCAGATTTGGAAGGTTAGGAAACGGTGGAAGAAGGCTAGTTGGTTGAGAACTCGTAACTGAAATTTTGAAGACCCATGTAGAGTTATTACAATTACCTCTTAATAAATACTAATTTGCCACCCTCAAATATTTTTTTTGGTGTAGGGAGGGGATAGCATAGGGAATCTCGAGGCCATTGATTCCTTTGTTGAGAAGACTAAAATAAACCAAAGGAAGGGCCAAAAGACTCGTATAGTCTAAATTGGAAGAGCATATGTTAAAATCATTGTTGTTATTGATAGCATAAGTGGAAGCAGTGGGATCAATATTATGTACACCACAATTAACAGGTTGATCCCCCATTCTCTTGGTTCTTTTGTTCTTTCTACACCTCCTGCCAGTAGGGACTTTTCATAGAGATCCTCTATTAGTCCAATATAGTTTACATGTATTGCATAAATATTGAGGTTGATACAAGTCGTAGTTGGTGTAGTAGAAAAATTTGGTGTTGGACGAATCACAACGGGGACACTTGAGTGCTACATGATTTATGTTGGGCTTTTGTCGCCTATCCATCAAACTAGGCGTTAAACAAGAGTGTAGAATCTCTTTAGAGGGTTTGAACAACGGACAATGGATATCACTTTGAATAAAATTCAATGGATCGTGAAATTAAGCACTTGCTCACAATAAACCCAAAATTCAAATTTTGTTAATAGACAAAGATAAGTGTGTAACCCATAATTAAGAGATAAAGATAAATGTGCAAGCTTGAATCTTTAGACAATTTTTTTTTCTAATGTTAAAAACAACAGTTGTTGAGCATTAATTTCATGTTGAACTGTAATATCGGATAGACATAATTTGTAGAGAGCCACAGGATATTCTATATGAAAGGAGTCTAAACAAATGCAACATGGAACTACTGATACGCTGCTTTGGGTTTGGGATTGAATATTTTGCCATGAAGCATCTGCACGTACTCGGGACTCGAACTCGAGGTGTAATGATCCAAAATTGCTTCTCCTTTTGCCATTCTGACTTCAATGACACCAAATCTCAAAGCCTGCGGGATTCTTAAAGCCTGTGATCATGGCAGTGAATCTGTAGATCCCTCCCTTTGCTTAAAATCAACCTTCAAGTTCCTACAGGCTTAGTATTTAAAGAAAAACAGTGTATTGAATGAGGTTTCCAAGTTAATTGGTATAGCTTAAGGAAGCAAGCGTTGGAATTCTTGGGGGAACTTTGGAGTGCAGTTTCTTCCACCTTCACCAAGGGTGCAAAATTAGAGAAAGATAAGGGTGTACAAGCAAGAACAGGTGCGGGGGACACATGGCTAGCAAAATCCCGCAACAAACTACGAGGCAATATTATCAATCCAAGACTTTGGAAAACTTTTCCAAACATTGCCAATGCAAAAAAAAAATGATATACGAAGCAACTAATATGTGTAAATCAATTACATATTGCCTATATCGAGAAGAAACAACGGAAGAGGTTGAAGACCATCATGATTCCCTACTCTTTGTCACAATTGGTCGAGGAAACAAATTTGTTAGCATACACTGTAGAAAATTGTTAGAAACTTTTTATCCTTCTTCTATGAATTTCACACAACAAATGTTTTTCTTCTTTCCAGATTAAGCTCAATGGAAAACTCACACCAGCCTAGAACAATCTCGTAGAATCGTTGCTTTAGAAAACTCCATTAAACAATTAAATAACATAAAATATAAAATGTTATAGAACTCGGAAATCCTAACAAAGAAAGCCTAATTTTTTTGTTCTTGATTGCTAGTATCCCTATACTTATGTATGGATAAGCTACTAGAGGAAGTTGGAGATATTGTTGTGCTTGAAGTAATTCGAAAACAAATTCCACGGAATTTTGCAGGTCGCCACGTAGTGAAGGTATTCCCCTCTTTATTCCAAGAAATTGTTGTGCTTTAAGTAATTCTACATCAAATTCCAGGCAAATTTTTAGGTCACCACACTGTGAAGGAATTCCCCTCTATATTCAAAAAAATAATGTCATCGAGGAAGGGGGGCGGTATGAATCTATGAGCCTCCACAACAAGCAAAAGCATTACATTCTGTTGTTCTATTTTCTCCACTATAGTTTATGGCCGTGGAATTAATTCAGAGAACAGATGAACACTTCACCATTGAAAATGCTCACAAAGACTTAACACGTCTATCATGCAAAATAACACCTAACCACCTATGATACATATTGAAAGGTACTACAAAATACTTGGGATCCTTGAAAGCATGAGAAAGGTTGAAGCCTCCTCCATATGGAGGCTTAGTAAGGGTCAATCTCTTCCTCTTCAAAGTCTTCTATTTTCCAAGAGAATGTTGTTTGAATTTAAAAAGTGTATAGAGTTGCATTTCAATCTTCATTGTGGGAAGAAAATTAAACTCTTTGGATTTAGATTTTGGTACTGATTATATTTGGAGATTGGATATTTGAATTAACAAATGAGAAGATTTGAATCCAAGAAAAGGAAGATTTGAGATTAGTATAGTGCTTATTAAAGCAACTATCCATTTATTTACACATTTTTGTGTTTTAGGGGCAAAAGCCTTGACATCTTTATAGGTGTATATCAATGTTTGTAAAGGTTCTAAACAATGAGTTTGTTTCTTTGTTTTTTGAAATTTTCCAAGAATGTTATTTACAAATTGATGATGTATTCATTGCATTTGTCAAGGCTTAATTGTGGATTTGAGAATTGTTGATCAATTGTATAGTCCACGTGTTTTATGTTTTTTGGAATGCCTCTTGGAGTGGCTCTCCTCCCCTATAGGCATCTCACCTTCACTACTACATCCAACAAAGCATTGAATCTTTACCTACAACACCAAAGGGTTGAGTCTATGGGACACCACACCAACACTTTTTTGTCACCCACGCTTATTCAATATGCACAACAACATTACATCTAACTAAACCTCCTTTGTATGTGCACTCTAAATGCCCAAGCAAAGTCCTATTCCAAACATCAAATGACTACATGTAGATGCAAATGAATATTTTAAGCGATTACATGTAGATGGAGAGGATTGAATAGAGGTTTCATTGTGATTGCATTTTTGAGTTATGCAATAAAGTCATCAATGACTTGACAAAGCTTTCGGTGCAAGTGATGCCTTATAAACCATCTCCATCTTACACTTGTTATGCATGTGTGATTATTCACAACACACACACCCAACAATAATGTCCACACACACACTGTTAGCTAGAATATTTCACCTCCTGTGGATAGCAAGGTGTTCCACTGGTCTGAATGGTTCAGATCCAAAACAAATAGATCACAGAGGCGGATAACTCTCTCTAGACACTGTAGATATTTGGAATACAAGGCTTTGATAGTCCACCTGTGTACCTGCAATTAAGCTCAACACGAAACGGATCAAAGCAACCAGAATATGATCTACTAATCTATGCTAATGACTAAGGAATCTAACAATATATATCTGAAATCAAACATCAACAATATATATGGGATAGAAAATCAACTTGCATTAGAAATATGAAGAAGTTTACAACCAAGCCTTAGTGTTGACATGCATCTCCATGAAACCAGCTCTTCATCCCCAAAAGCTCCGACTCTAGCTCTCTATGCTCTCTTGAAATGATCTTGGGCTAGGAATCAATCCAACAGCATAACAATACCTTTAATGTTCTCCCCTCAACCATGGCTATGAGCTCATATTTATAGGGATTTAATGGATAGAGATGGCTGAGAAATTAGTGGGTGAGGTGGCCTCTAACATCCTAGGATGAGGGATCTCGAGCTCAACCAACCCACAACATTAGGGATAAGGGATATCTCAAGGCTTATCATCTAGAAGCCTCGAGAAACTTCTCTTTTTCCCTTTTTACCCAGGGTACCACGCTTCTCCTTCTATGACAGATCGGTTCTGGTAATAACCGCCTATGGACCAAGGGAAATGGGCGGTGGCACCGCTTGTGGGCAACCGATGAAAGGCAGTGCGAGCAGGGGTACCACTCCTAGACGAAGGGGCATGCGCGGTTCTGGGAATTTGTATGACAGACTGATAAAAAACCATTTAGTCTTCACTCCAGAAGCTGGGATTCAGGGCAAGTAGGTATGTCAAAGGTCTTATCACATGATGGTGACAGGATTTTGGTATAACAAGATGCCCCCCAAAGCATGAGTCTTAGAGTGATACAATAAACGAGAGCTTTGAGAACAAGTCATTGCCAGGAGATGAAAATGTCGGCTCGATCGGAGCATACAGTCAAGTAGGCATCTGTAGTACATTAGTATGTTGACTCATAGACACAAGTAACCAGACTCATAGCTGCAGACCAATACAAGGCAGATCCATGAGTGGAATAAACAAGCATGGATACTAGAATATAACGTAGATCCATGTGATAGAGGACTCAAACTTGGACATAGCTTCCAGACATACAACGTAGATCTATGTCATACAGACACAAATTTGAGCATAGCCATGACCATACAAATGTGGATCCATGCTAGATATACAAAACTCCATCGCATCCTGGGGAAAAGCAATGAGTGCTTTTAAACAAATGCCCAGGGTCTTCGTCTCGTCTTCCACAAAGTACGATTCTATCCATGTGATTACAATGATCTGAAGTCGAACATGGTAGAAACCACTTGATTACCAGCCAATGATGTGAACCATTAACAAGTGCGAGGGAGATCACCATTAATGTTAATGATTCCCAAGATACCCTAGTACAATCTACTGAGTGCAAATAGATGTCCTGATGTCGAACACCCAGTCGATTCTATCGATTAAAGGTCAATGATGTGAACCTATGTCGAGAGTGATAGAATCTGTCATTAAGGCATACAGATCTCAAGGTACTAAATATTGTTTCTAAGACTATTTCCCGGATGATGAGTTGATGTCGACGGGAATAGCCTCGTCGAAGGAGGGCCATGATCAGTCCCACATCAATGACACGAAACTCGAAACATAGTTCTGGAATGATGTGAATGTAGTAACCATATGGCTAACTCAAAGATACTGACACAAGGACTATGTAGGCTGCAGAGGTAAAACTTCTTCAGATCCCCTTTAAACATCGGGTGACACGACAAAATGATTTGGCAGCATGACTAGACAGGACAGATACACGATGCGACAGTGGACAATGCATTTTTTTGAAAGACTCAAATGATTGGCATGACGGATGAAAGTGGATCGTCACGGAGATCAGTTGAATACCCAATTGATTGAGATGATTGTGCAGATAAGTGCCATGTTCAAAGGTAACGACAAACAATTGCCATTATTTGCAAAATGATTCCCTTCCCATTTTCCCCATCATGATCGATGAGTGCCTCTTTTCGGTTTTACGAGTTCAAAGAGGGTAACAAACACTCGATATAGCTTGTCAGAAGACAAGTCTAGTCTCATATGTTTTACGAACCTGAGAGAGGAGGGGTTCGTTCCCAAAACGGGTCTTTCAATGTTTAATTTAACGAGTCCACTGAAAGAAAACTCGGTATCGTTCATGTTTAGAGAGTCTGAACGAACACGGAAGAAGACTCCATGGGGGTCCTTTTTCGTATGATTCAGTCTCTAAGGCCTGAAAAACTATAAAATCATACCTTAGAGAACTCTTCCAGTCATGATTGGCTGGAGTACTCCTTTCTCGTAAATAGTCCTACCCGAACCGAGAAAGAGATAACCTACCGTCGGATGGACGACTCTTCAAATACTTTAACGAGCATGAAGAAGACAAGATCGCTCGACAATCTTTTCATATTTAGGGAGCCTGAAAATGGTTTAAAGAGAACTCGATGAGGTTTCTTTACACAATGTCACTTTTTACGAGCCTGGAAAGATTCGAAAACAGACTCGACTATCTTTTCATGTTTAAGGAGTCTAAAAAAAGATGTGAAAAGAAGACTCCATGACGTTTCTTTACACAATGTCATATTTTACGAGCCTAGAAAGAAACTTGAACTGGACTCGGAACTTTGATACTAGATTTTAATGAGCGTGACAAAGTGTCATAATAAACGCTCGACGACCTTTTCCGTTTTGTGAAAGTACGAAAAAGCCATAAACAAACTTTCCAAAGCTTTTACTAAAGTCAACCTGCAGACGACTCATAAACAAGTGTTAAATGCATCCAAAATCAACATTAAGGGATTACGACAAATAGATTTTGACCATAACATGATGTAATATCGAAACTATATTAAAGTCAGACCCAAAAAATGTCTATCTAAGGTAAGTAAATTGTAAAAAATCAACCATTTCACTATTTACGTCTAGCAGAGAGCACTTGGAGCATTTTCTAGCCAGATCTTCCACAGCTGATACTGAGAGTTCCCACCGTCCGTTTTCAGTCTCATCAGTTGCAGGTAACAGCTAAGACCCTTATCTTTCATTTCATAGCTTCTATTTTGGGATTTGGTGGGGTTTTGGGACTATTTGGCAAGCCCTAAAATCCAATTTGCGGGCACCGCGGCTACCCCTTACGGGATAGGCGGTACTACCCGAGAACCGAGCCAAGAATATGGTGGACTGGTGGTGCCGCCACCTGTCTCCAACGAGGCACAGGCAGTGCCGGCCATGGAGAAGTTACACAAATGATATGGGCATAATTTACTCATTCTTTTAATTTGCAATGACTCAAGGATGATATTAATGCATACCATTGTTGTTTTTGGCAGGTCTAGGGTTCCAAAATATGGTGATATGGAAGGAAAGAACACATGATGACGAGGATGCTGTTGCTGAAAGGAATCTGGTTTGTATCGCCGCACTCCGAAACTGTGGGCTTTTAAATTTCTTCCGAACACTAAGCATGGTGTCTCACGAGAGACTACTGGAACACATACTGAGAATGTGTAATCTAGAACAACAGTATTTCGAGGTGGGGGAACACATACTTACAGTGGAGGTAGAGGATATCTACTTCCTAACTGGCATATCGAGACGGGGTGCCCCCATCTCACTGACAGGTTCCTGTGGCGGGGACATTACCACCAGAGAGCTCATAGATCGACACTGTGTACCAGGTACAGGCACATCGAGGAAGAAAATCCCCATCAGGGCAATGACAGACAGGGCTCTACGGATTGTTCTGCTCACCATACAGAGGGTGGCAAGGAGCCAGGGTGTACATCAGGCTTCCAAGGCACATATGTTGTATGCCCTAGAGGCTATGGCACCTACGGTATTCAACTGGGCGGAAGCATTGCTTCCAATCTTCAAGGATCAGCTGACTAAATGTCGGCAGGGAGAGCTGAAGCAGTTCGGCTTTGGTTCCATCTTAGCTTGCTTCTTCTTTGAGCAGGTCCCATAGATGAGGCCCCAGGTGACTTTCCAGAGTCTGAGAGCATGGGACCCCTGTATGTTGAGGTGGGTCCAGGTCATGGCTCGCATAGGAGCGGGTAGGGGCAGAGTGAAGTTTGGTGATGCATTCTTCAGATGGCTGCGGGATCAGATGCTCATGGTCGAGGACTATGCCTATGCAGGCACGGATTTTACAGGTGATCCTAAACTACCACTCCCACCTGGAGGGCAATGGGGTGACATTAGTAAGAAGCAAGAAACCCTAACAATGGAAAATGTTTTTATGTTTTTTATTTTTTATGATAAGTGACGAGACCTGTTTGTCTTCATGCAGATGTTGGAGCAGTGAGGCCTGGAGGAGCATCTCCATTAGAAAGGCAAGGCGGAGCTCGCTTCGTGCCACAGGGTGATGATATCACCGGGGAGCTAGAGGAGAACCTAGAGAGGTTGACTTTGGACATCCCAAATGCTGACATAGATGACCTCCCGACTAGATATCAGAGATCTACGGCGAGAGTACCAGGCCGATTCAGCAGGTTACTACGCAGGGTAGCTCTAGCAGTGATGTGCTATCACGAACACCATTAGTGGATGAGACATGTATACTGAAAGTTGATAGCTTCAGGAATTTTTGTATGATGATTTTGCCTGAAAGCCTACGTGCTTCAGATGAGGTCTTGGGAGATATTTTTGTAAAACTTTTTCGTATATATATATATATATATATATACAGACTTTTACATGGTGTTTATACGTTTCAAATAGATAAATGCATTTTCTATGAGTTCTATGTGTCTTTAAATGTTTATTTACAATGTACCATGTTTGATTTAACGTCATGAATGGGCAATATGCCAATCTGGGATGTAATTAGCTAATGAATCAGCAACTACATTATGTTCCCTAAAGATATGCCTATATGTAATAGTTCCAAATGATATTTCTAACAAACGTACCCTCCGGAAGAGGCGCAGGAGCACCGGGTTCCTGAGAGTCCATCAAAACTACTAGATCACGGACATCCTGGGAGGCAGCTTCAGTCAGAAGACCGATGACTGCTTCATACTTGGCGATGTTATTAGTAGTGGGACCTAAACAGACCGCTCCTGAATAAAGAACCTAAGCAACCGAGGCTATATTCAAGGTGTGGCAGAACGCACCATCAGCAAAGCCGTAGAAATCCATTTGCATGACCAAAACATGGTATAAACAGATGTAGACACTAAAACTCAAAACCATCTTGAAAATACTGAAAGCACACTGAAAGTCAATCGATATACATATATACAAGATACCATCCAAGAAAACCTAGGCATAGTACCTTTTCAGGTACAACCCATTGCAAGGTTGCCCCAAAGGGATCCCATCATAATCAACTAACTCATAGGCTCCTTTCTCTAACACCTTGGAAATAACGAAAGGTCCATACCACATGGACTCGAACTTACCCTTCCCTAGCTTATCATATCTCTGGTCATAAGTCAAAACTAGGTCACCCTCGTTGAAAACACGAGGCTGGACGGATTTGTCGTACTGTGCCTTGACGCATTTCTTATGTGCCTCATTAGCTAAGGCAGCATCTCTACGAGTCTCATCAAGGTTATTTAAGTTCAAAAATCTGGCTTCCTTTGCGGAAGTTTCTGAGAGAAGTTCGACGGCAAGTTGTAAAGATGGAATCTGACATTTAATCGGCAAGACAACTTCAAGTCCATAGACAAGCTGGAATGGCGTGAAACTAGTAGTTGTTTTCAAGGAAGTCCGATAAGCCCAAAGAGCAGAAAAAAGAACGAGATGCCAATTGGATTTATGATCTCCAACCATTCGACGAAGCATAGTTTTCAAAACCTTGTTAGTGGCCTCTACCTGACCATTAACTTGCAGATAATACGGCGTAGAGTTTTCATGGCGAAAACCTAGCTTGGCACTCAATTCCTCCATCATTTGATTACGGAAATGAGATCCGTGATCAGTGACGATGGACTGCGGAACTCCAAATCTAGCTATGATATGATTGAACAAGAAGAGAGCGGTAGTCTTACCATCTTCTGCATATGTAGGCATGGCCTCGGCCCATTTTGTGAAATAATCCACGGCTACGATGATGTAACCATGCCCCCACCTGAGGTAGGTTTACAATGCATGAAGTCATTCCCCCATTTGGCAAAAGGGCCAACGGCAATGACGAGGTGAAGCGGAGCAGGATGGGTGCACTTTTTGGGATAAAAATGTTGGCAAGGTGGGCATTTCTTAACAGCCTCATGGCAGTCTTTAAAGATAGAAGGCCAGAAATAGCCAGCGTGAAGGATTTTCTGGGCTGTAGCCATCCCAGATAAATGACCGCCACATGCTCCAGAGTGGCAATCATTCAGCACGTGTTCAGCCTCCTCATGAGTGAGGCATTGCCAGAGAATGGAGTCAATCCCACGTCTATATAAGGTATCATTCAAGATAAGATAGTACTTCGCGTGGTGATGGATGTGGCGACGATCATCGCGAGATAGATGCGGCTAAAAACACTGGGTCTAGAGATAAATCAACAAATCTCCATACCAAGGATCAGTAGTGCTAATTAGGAACAAGAATTCATCTGGAAATGAATCATTGGGCTCATATTTTGTGGTAGCACATGGAAGGTCACATATAAGCTTGACAAAAACCAAGGATTTCTTTGATGTAGCCTTGGCAAACTCGAGATCGAACTCCTGAAGGATAACGATCCAACGGGAGTACATGCCCCCGAGTACCTGACGAGTCAGAATGTAGTACATCGGGTTCTGGTCTACCAATACGGTGGTAGTGCGAAGCAAAATGTAGTGACGAAATTTTTGCACAACAATGACCGTGGCCAAAGCTAGCTTCTCCACATGTGAATAACGGGTTTCAGAATCAATAAGATTCTTACTAGCCTAATAAATCACATGCTCTTGACCGTGGAGATTGTCCTGCACTAAAACCATGGCGATGGTAGTAGCGGAGGCAGCAATATACAAGAGAAAATCCTTTGAATAATCCAGGGGGTGTATCACGGGTGAATGAGTCAGAGCGTGCTTAAGATTATCAAAGGCGCATTGGGCCTGGCCATCCCAAAAGAATGGAGTGTTCTTATTGAGGAGACGCATATAACCGTGTGTTTTCTCAACAAAATTGCACACGAAACGGTGAAGAAAGTTTTCCTTCCCCTGCAAATTTTGGAGTTCAAGGATGTTGGTTGGGGCTGGTAGATTAATGATAGCAACAATCTTCAAAGGATCGATCCGGATGCCATCTTTGGATACCACAAAGCCAAGCAGACGTCCCGTCTCAACGCAAAAAACACATTTATGCGGATTGAGCCGTATATTATAATGATGGCATCTCAGGAATATGTCTTTAAGATGACCAGGATGGTCCTCCCATTGTTGTGAATGAGCAGGGAGGTCGTCAAGGTACGGTTCAACAATATGTTTAATGTCGTGAAACACATAGGACACCGCACGCTGGAAAGTGGCTCCAACATTTTTCAAGCCGAAAGGTAACTTCTTATATGCAAAGGTTCCCCATGGGCAAATGAATGCCATCTTATGCTGATCGGAGGGCAATATCTCAATTTGATTGTAGCCGGAGAAGCCATCCATGGATGAAAAGATGACACTTCTAGCACAGTTGTCGATAATCTGATTGATGTGCGGGGTAGGAAAGTTGTCCTTGGGACAAGCTTTATTTAAATCCCTAAAGCCGATGCAGACTCTAATGGTGCTCTGCTTTTTATTGACAGGGACAATGTTCAATACCCATTCCGTCAGAGGTACAGGATAAATAAAACCAGCTTTCAGAAGTTTCTCAATCTCAACTTTAATAGCTACGGCCTTCCTAGGATGGACTTGCCTAAGTTTCTACCTGACAGGTTTAGCCGTGGGATAAGTTTTAATCTCGTGGACCACAATGGAAGGGTCAATCCCTGGCATCTCTTCATAGGACCAGGCAAAAATATCACGGAATTCCTTAAAAAGTGCCTTATATGCTTCAGATTCATCTGTGGAGCAGTTATGCCCAACATCAACGTGCTCAATAACATCAGGCTTGGCTGATATGTCAATTGGGTTCGTCTGAGTAATGTTGCAAAGGTTTCCTTCAGAGTCTGTGTCTTGCAACAATATAGGACTTTGCGGAACGTTGATAATATCAGTAGGAAACAAGGATGCAAAATCATGGCTGCCCGAACTGGTTTTGGGGAGGAACATGGATCTATGATGGTGATCCTCCCAAAAGGGCTCATCTGTATTCATGATCTCTATAATGGAATCGTCGGAAGGAAAAGTCTCGGAGAGATAATCTGGAATCGGAAGAGAAGGTTCTAACCAGTATGGTAAATGGTAAGGATCCGAAGCCACCAAATGAATGTCATTAGTGTGAGCATCGGAACAAGTTTGAATGGTGTCATACATAGCTTCGTGCGGGCTCAACGAGGTGGACTCAACAACATTTTGGCCCTAGGGCTCAATATCAAATGAGGCGTCGCGGTATTCGTGCTAGGAGGAGTAGAGGGAAAAATCCCCATAAGGGATGAATCCTTCAGCATACCTACTCCAATCAACTGGTAAGGAGGAGGGGATTGACCTAACATTGAGATGTTATTAGCCGTGGAGGTAGTAACATCTGGCGTACAGAAATCAAGTTGCTCAATGGTAACAATTCTCCCGAGATGTGGGAATTGGACCGTTCGAAATACTGTTGAAGCAACAACATTCATGGCATAGAACCAATTCCTTCCTAAAAGGAGGTTATAATCCAAAGGGGCATCTACCACTTCTACTTGGATGGAAACGGTTTTGCCCCCCAGCTCGACCGCGAGGGCTGATATGAGGCCATGGGGTTGGAAACCCCATCCATCAAAGGCTTTAAGGGTCGTAGGTGATGTAACAAGCTCGGGAGAGCCAAGAGCTTTCCAACAAGTCAAAGATAACACCAAGGTCGAAGCTCCTTCATCTAATACTGTTCAAAAGACTTTCTTTCCCACTACTTTCGTAATGATCTCTAAAGCAAGTTTATGCGGTAATCTAGGTTTATAGTTCTCAACATTGAAGTAAATCAAGTTAGTGTTATCCAGGTCTAGAGCTCCTAATGCGGTCAACAAGTTCTTGTGCTTTGTAGGGCAACTTTGGAGTACTTCTAGGGTAGAAATCGCACAAGGTGCCTAAGTGAGATCTTCAACCACTGGCGATCCCCAGTGGAGTCGCCAGATTTGTTAGCCAAAATATTTCACCTCCTGCGGACAGCAAGGTGTTCCACTGGTCTGAATGGTTCAGATCCATAACAAATAGATCATAGAGGCTGATAACTCTCCCTAGACGCTGTAGATATCTGGAATACAAGGATTTGATAGTCCACCTATGTACCTGCAATCAAGCTCAACACAAAACGAATCAAAGCAACCAGAATATGATCTACTAATCTATGCTAGTGACTAAGGAATCTAACAATATATATCTGAAATCAAACATCAACAATATATATGGGACAAAAAATCAACTTGCATTAGAAATATGAAGAAGTTTACAACCAAGCCTTAGTGTTGACATGCATCTCCATGAAACCAACTCTTCATCCCCAAAAGCTCCGACTCTAACTCTCTATGTTCTCTCCAAATGATCTTGGGCCAGGAATCAATCCAATAGCATAACAATACCTTCAATGTTCTCCCCTCAACCATGGCTATGAGCTCATATTTATAGGGCTTTAATGGATAGAGATGGTTGAGAAATTAGTGGGTGAGGTGGCCTCTAAGATCCTAATATGAGGGATCTCGAGCTCAACCAACCCACAACAGTAGGGATAAGGGATATCTCGAGGCTTATCATCTAGAAGCCTCGAGAAACTTCTCTTTTTCCCTTTTTACCCAAGGTACCGCGCTTCTCCTTCTATGACAGAGCGGTTCTGGTAATAACCGCCTATGGACCAAGGGCAATGGGCGGTGGCACCGCTTGTGGGGAACCAATGAAAGGCGGTGCGAGCAGGGGTACCACTCCTGGACAAAGGGGCATGCGCGGTGCTGGGAATTTGTATGACAGACTGATAAAAAACCATTTAGTCTTCACTCCAAAAGCTGGGATTAAGGGCAAGTAGGTATGTTAAAGGTCTTATCACATGATGGTGACAGGATTTTGGTATAACACACACACACACATAAATGACAATGGTAACATACACACACAGGTTTTTAGAAGAGGAGTGTTGAAGTAGACACAATCCTAAGATGGGATACACCACTATAGAAAGATACCTTGTAACATCGCATAGAAAACAACCACGATCCAAAGACGACCAATGAGGTATGGCGCAAAAAACTATCGACGCTATTAGTGCCAGAGTGATAGATGATGCTATCACATTAACCCAAGAACTTGCACCTCAAAGACAACATCCAAATTGACAAAATATTCGATGATTTCTTTCTCACAATTATTATGTGTGTGAAATTGTTCATAACACAAATTGAATGATGATCTTAAAACACACAAATACACGTGCACTTTCATAAGAGGAGTATTAATTAAAACAAAAGCACAATGCAAGGATTTTCCATGACAATAAGTCATCGCATAACATCACACGGATAACAACCACAAGCTAAAGGAAACCCACAAAGCATGACACAAAAACTAGTGATGATGATAATACTTTAGTAACCATATTTGTCTCACAATTGCTATATATGTAGGTTTATCCATGCATATACACATGCCATTGTAACAAGATACAATTGTAGAAGCATCTCACTCTTCTAGAGATTAAAAACCTTTGTACATTTTGTATATTGAAACACACAATGTGAGCCATAAAATTATGAATTCCTATACACACATTGTTGGGGCTTCTAAAAACCCAAAATGTGACAATTTTGCAAAGCCATGAAATGCGATACCCTGATTTGAGGAAGTGAATCCACCCATAGTTGTTTCAATGGCATTTTTACAAGAGGAAAATAAGCAAGGAAGAAGGATTCTCTCGTGGGAGCTTTACATGAAAGATGATATTATAAATTGGTTGAACTCCATCGCATGGCATCAATGTCAATAGTGTCCTAGTGCAATAAATCCAAATTATGTAGTTTTATTATGTTACAGTAGAGAAAAGAATGGGTTATGAGAGGAACCATTGTGTATGCTCATAGCAGTGATTGGATGGCTTGGTGTATTAGAAGATAATGTAGAGTACTGGAATTTTTTATTTATATGATTATGAATGATGTTTGAATCCCATAACATTGTAAGATGAATGGTTATCGCATAACACTATAAGATGAATGGTTATCCCATAACAGTATAAGATAAATGGTTATTTTCCTTACTCGTGATTATCAAAAGCTAAATTATTTTGATGTAAAATTATTTCGAGTTTAAGGCATTGTCAAGTTCACTATGTAGGAGATTGATTGATTTTGGGCCTACATAGTATATGCCTTCATGATATTGGTATTGGATAAAATCAATCCCTAAAGAAGTCAAATATGAAATAATCTTCTTTCTTGTGTTTACTTATTTTGTAAGTTAGAAATGGTGAACAAAGATAAGTGGTTGAGCAAAGAAGAAAATCACTGAACAAGGGAAGTGTCACACCCCGGTTTTGACCCCGTTTGCGTGATGTATATATATTGTAATTAATCGTGGTGAGGAGCTAAAGGCAAAATCCCCACCATCGATTTGGTTGTGTATGTTTCGGCAACAGGGGTAGTTGCCGATGGTATATCGTGCTATTTGGCACATTATAATTCGACATCATGTAAACATGCACATCAATTAAAATAAACCACAACCAGCTACGGCAGTGCAACGTGAAAGATGAAAAGGGCATGACTCCAAAGGATAAGGGGTGGGGGGATGTCAACCTTGGTCTTTGGGGGGGAACCCATGTGTCACCACCTTGTCTTACCCAAACACCTCCATTAAGAATTGCTGGTGGTGGTTGAGGCAGTTATTGTTTTTGGGAGTGGGGTGGCAGGATTGTCATTTCCTTACACCACCTGCACACTCCACCAGCAAGGAACCTCACGATGGACAGAGGGACGAATACGCCCTTCCTTCATTCTCTCCACGACGCGTTAACTCCATGGTCTGTTTTTCCTCCCGGTTGTCTGTTCACCCACGCGCAGAGGTAGAGCTATCCATCCTCACACAAGGATCGTAGTCTGCTCATTATTTTTCACGCACAGGTATT
Source organism: Pseudotsuga menziesii (assembly GCA_001517045.1). Classification (NCBI taxonomy): domain Eukaryota; kingdom Viridiplantae; phylum Streptophyta; class Pinopsida; order Pinales; family Pinaceae; genus Pseudotsuga; species Pseudotsuga menziesii. Next base: position 28,141 of record LPNX010007949.1, on the reverse strand, counting down.
TTCTGTCGTGGTCTCACGCAGCCAGGAGTGAGGAGTCGTCTCCACTGTCACCCATGATTTTCTTGTGGGAAGCCATTACGCTCAGGGACTGTGTTGCGGTCTGTGTAATTCTTTCCGTTTGCTTAGTTCTCCGAGACGGACTGCTGTCTCCCCACCCATGTTGTGATTGCGTTTGCTGTGCGTTTGGGACTGTTGTTTTCCCTCATGTTCTCCTCTGTTTTGTGGACTGTGTAAAGTTGCCAATTGTGGCCATGTATGCTGTCTGCTGTGGTCTGCGTTTGTGTTTTCCCTTGTCTGCGCTGGGAGTTTGGCTTCTCCTTGGTTTTGAGACTGTGGATTGCTGCCATCACTCATTTTGAGTTTGGGATGTTGATATACCCTGGTTTTGGGGTGCTGTTGAGTTGTTTTGGCCACGCTAGGTCCAAGAAAAACTCTGAGTTGTCTTGTGGATTTGAGCTGCGTTTTACCTGTTGGTTGTGATTGTCACATGGTTGTCCTTGCCTTCTTCACAGAGCTGTGAAGGGATTGTTTTACTGCGGTATGCAGTGGGTGGTCTTCGGACTATTGAGAGTGGGATTAGAGGCTGGTTATGCTTGAGAAGTTAGTGTTGATTCCACCAGCTTGGCATTTAGCCTATCCTAGCTCCTTGATGGCCTGATAAACCCAACCGTGTTGGCTTGGCTATGCTTTGTGAACCTTGGCTATGTGTAAGCCTGTATTGACCCTTATTCCTTGAGGAATCATGCCCAGCTCGGGGGTGGCAGTGATGCTGAGAGATTGATGAGCACGCTGGCCTATGGTTGGGTGGAACGTTGCAGCGACGTAGCTGGTTGCGGGGCGAGTTCTTCATTAACAAATAAGTACTGCTGACTATTTCATCTCTGCAATTTAATCTACTGTTTCATGAGAATGATGAACATGGTGAATGCTGGTTTATGTTTATGTTTACGTTTGCTTCTGCTGAATGTTGAATAATTGTGCATCATTGAATGTTTCATGCATCTTAGTATGCAATTGCATTTGAGGATTATGCATCTTAGCATGTATTATGTAAGCTTTTTAATTTCAGCATTGATGCCTGTTCATGCTCATGGGGCTGTCTGCCCGTTTTGTTTGTGGTGCTGGTCGCATCTGTGAGGGTTGGGGACGTGACAGAGTGGTATCAGAGCTCATGTTGCAGCATGGGCCTGCATGGACCACCAAGATGCAGTGATAGAGGCAGGTTTTCCTTCTGCCCAGCAGAGATCAGAATTTGATGGCAGCAAACATCAAATTTTTTTTTTACCTAAGTGTTGGAACAGTTGGGTCATCGGAGAACTAAGTGGGAAGTTCCTCCGATACGTCGGAAGGTGTAGTTGGAAGGCCATCCGACGAGGGAACGGAAGAGCTAGTGGAACGGACTTCCGACGTAGCGGAAGAGCTAGTGGAACGGACTTTCGACGTAGCGGAAGAGTTAGACGAAAGCACGCCCGACGGAAACAGTTTGAATGAAAAATCGTGGGAAATTTATCTAAGTGTTCGATGTCCATTGGAAAGATTTAGCTGTTCAAGCGCCCGCCGTTGCGGATGGCTAAAGGACTACGCGTTCGACGAGAAAAGCCTCCGACCGCCGACGTTGTAAGGAAAGAAAGTTAAATTTTTTTTTTTAAGTAAGGAAAACGTCGGCCATCGGAAGGAGATAGAGGTTTGATGTTCTGCCGTTGCGGAAGCCAAAACCACCAGACTTCCAATGAGAAAAGACTGTCGATGCCGATCAGGGTATGCCTTAGCAGATTGATCGACGAAACTTAGTCCTTTGGGGAGCCGCAATGGCGGAAATGAAGAGGTGTTGAGAGTCGATGCCATTGGGTGAAATAAGCCGACAAGGAGGAAATATTTTGAAAAAAATAAAAATAAAAAAATTCTCTAATTGTCAAGACCGTCGGATCGTCGGAAGACTTAGTTAGAAGACCCTCCGATACAGACCCTCGGTAGCGGCGAGAGATAGAGGAAGTCTCAGCCGACGAAGCGGATGGAAAAGTATGATGGTGCCGCGATGGCGGCGGAAGAAAGATGTTGAGGGTGCCGATACGTCGGTGGAAGAAGTATAAAATTTTGGAAAAAATCGTCTAAGTATGGAAACCGTCGGCAAAATTTAGTTGTTCAAGCAGCCGATGCGGCGGCAAGCATCGGAGAAAAATAGAAGATTGTATCAACGATGAATAGAGGATGAGGTTGGCGATGCGGCGGTAGAAGAGAAGAGAAGGTTCGGGAGAGATTAGTGGAAGACGGAGCCGCAGTTTTGGCAGAGATCTTCCGAAGATAGCTGAAACGTCTGAAAAGAATAGTTGTTTGAGCATCCGATGTTTCGACAAGAAGAAGAAGAAAAATAAAATTGAATTTTTTTCTAAGTATTGAAAATGTCGGAAAGCTTTAGAAGATTGGACCGCTGACACGTCGGAGAAAATTAGAGGATCGGTCCGCCGATACGCCGGAAGCCAAAGGAGGATCGGCCCGAAACATCGAAAAAATTTAGTTGATTGGATAGCCGATGAGCGACGTCGGATGAAGTAAGTGGATTGAACGTATGTCGTTGCAGCTGCCTAGATGACTATGGATCCGACACGTCGGAAAAAAAGTAGAAGATCAGATCGCCGATGCGTAGTGCTTAGTGGATCCGACAGTCGATGAGCAGCGGAGGAAATTAGCTATTTGGACTTCAGAAAACGTCGGACTGATAGTCAGGATGAGAGCCGATTCTGCAGAGGAAAATTTGAGTTTTTCAAAGGGGATTTTCCAGCAGATTTCAACTGTTTTTCCACAGGATTTTTTAGCAGTTTTTCAGTGGGGTTTACAGGTGGCTGAAGTTGGCACCCAGTCCAAAATGCAGTTGTATGCCAAGATTTGGTGAAAATATTCATTCTTAGAAGTGGCGTGGTTTTCACACCTGAGGTCGGACTGAAGCATGTGGATAGGCGTTGGAAAGCTTATCCAGTAGGGAACAAGGGAAAAGTCACCAGAATCTGAGCATGGAGTAGCAAAGTGCTAATGACGGCCACTGCTATCAAATGGACAAATATGGAAAGTTGCATGCCCAGAGGTAGCAAGGACTATGAAGGCTAACTAGCTGTTGTGTGGAAGAGGAGTTCCATGCGAGGATGTGGGACTTGAAAATGGAAGTTTCCCTAAACCCTATCTTGCTGATTATAACTACATTTCCTAAGTTTTATACTTGAAATGTATGAGGATATGTATTGCATGCATAGGAGATTACATGTTGGTAAGAATATTGAAAATTATAATGAGCCACTAATGATAACTATTGCATTGGTGTTGGCATTAGTGGAAAAACGAACGACAACCTGGACATGGTTGAGTATGTTGCTGATGCCGATGAATGTGACCAGCAACCCTATGAAGAAAGGGATAAGGCAACCAGTCTATAATCAAAAGTTGGTGAGCAAACTCTGCAATCTCCTGCAAAGGACCAACCAAATTGGTCATGTCAAGGGTGTAAGTACGACCCATGAAGGTAAGAGTTGATTATGACAATTCCATGGAATGGTAAAGGTAAGAGACCTCATAACATGTGGATATTTGAATATAGAAAGGTGTCATGCCTGTATATATTGATTGAGCTTAGTAGCCCAAGGAAAGTAAGTACTGATGATTTTGATTATAGTAATGCATCCTATATGAAGTAGTTAGGCCATGCGTGGTATGTTTGAATGCATAGTATTCCTGAATCAATGCAAGGTAGCATTGAGTGAATATGCATTAAAAAGATTTTATGAATCTTGCAGTTATGCATTGAATGTATGCATATGAAGGGTGCGAGTGACTGATTGCATAAGTATAGGTGGAAATGTTGTGATGCATTGAGATGAATGCATGTGATATTATGAATAACTAATGGTTGAAATGATGAATTGATGATAATTCTGGAACTGTTTCAAAGGCTGTTATGAATGCAGGATTTTAAGTGCATAAAGAGGATAGTCATGATCGATTGTCTGCCGGAAATGCTCTATGGAAGAGCAAGGTGGTACAAATGATACGCTTGTGAAGTAAGGAGTATCTAAACATTTCATTTAATTGCATGGATGATGTTACTATGCCTTGCAAATGTTAGTATGATAATGATTGCATGAAGTAAATGAGTTTTGGTAATATTGATGTGATTAACAGCTGGAAATATTTGAATTTTATAAATTCCGAAAATTCTTCAGTGATGGTTGTAGCAATGAGAAGTTTATATGCATTCAGACTTACCAAGTGTTGGTTGATTGAAGCTCAAGTTTCAGGTAGATTATTTATAGCATGGCAGTGAGAGGTAAGACCCTGATCAATGCCAGAATCTACCATGTGAAAGAGCCAAACCTTATGAGAAGAGTCTCATGGTTGTAAAAATAGTTGGTATGCATAGTAGGTTGTTAAATTTGAATTGTGAATTGCGGATTTAAGAAATTGCTGACAACTATTAGTCACTATTGGCTTGCATAAGAATGTGTTGGATGATTGAAGCTCAGGTTTCAGGTAGATTATTTCGAGCATGGCAGTGAGAGGTAAGATCCTGACCAATGCCAGAATCTACCATGTACAAGAGCCAAACCTTATGAGAAGAGTCTTGTGGCTGTAAAGCTAGTTGGTACGCATAATGGGTTGTTAAATTTGAATTGTGAATTTCGTATTTAAGAAATTGTTGACGACTACTAATCACTATTGGTTTGCATAAGATTGTGTCAAGAGGACGCATTGTAAGTGGGTATTTGTATTATGTTAGAAGCAAACTAATTTCTGTAGTAGACAGAATTGCAATTTCCTATTGAATTTGATTACCAATGTCATTGCTTGGTTATGGAACAATCAGTTTGGATTGTATTATCAGATAATGATTGACTGTTTGGCTATTTGATGAATGTGCCAGGAGTGCACGTTGCAGGAAGATCATGTGTGATGGCCTGCAAGAGCCAAACTTCATGGGAAGGTTTTCCCTTGGAAATGGGTTTCGGGTGAAATGCCATTGGACATTTTGGAAATGTCTCATCTGCACTACATGTTTGGTAGCAACATTAGTGAGATGGTATAAATTATGTCGGTAAGACATGTGTGAACATGAAATGTGAAAAGGAGTTGGGATGGCAAACTGAGGGACTGTTAACTCAGAGAAGGAGCCCCCATTCTTCCTTAACAAAGGCATACTGCGGCGACAAATGGATAAGTGTTCTATGACCCTTGCTGAGAATATGCATGTCAAATTATTAAAATTCTATATGCAAAACATGTTTTGATTTAATATCCATTATGACCGATTGCTTGAGTATGAATAGGGCCTACATGGCTAACATCGGAAAGGGGTGCACACTTTTCCGATGTCGGATCATGAAAGGGTTTTCAATATTGATTACACCCTAGGGAGTGGACGCACTCCTGGTGTCTCAATACTTGATAGTGAATAATATGAAATATGGTTACAGTTTTAGAGTAATAACGTTGATGCGTTTGCTTATATTGCTTGTGCTGACAGGCTAAATAGATGCAGTGGGGTGTTGCACCCTAAAGGTAAAGGTAAAAGGTAAAAGGTTGTTGTGAGGGGTTGCAGAGTAAGGGTTATTGTTGATATAAGTATATGTTGGTATAAGTGTATGTTGGGCTGTTATATGCCTGAGGATCCATAGTAGATCCTAGACCTGGAAATGGTCATGGTAAAGTTCCAAGCCCAGTTGACATGAGGATGTACTGGCTGGACATTAATTATTTGATGTTGTGGAGCGACTTGTGTGCTGACCTAACATCCAAGTCCATAGGCGATCCCAAGGCTTGCAAAGCGAAGTAGGATCCTGTGGACGAACGAGGAAACGCACAATACAGATAAGTATTGGATTATTTTGCTTATGAATATACATGTGTATATGATTTGGTTATGATGTTTTAAGCTCTTGTTTTAGAAATAAAACTGACGAGGATAAACTAACACATGTGAATCTATTCAATGTTTGGATATAGGTATCGTTGGGAGCGAGGACTATGAGAGCATCCTATAGGTGCATGTGGACATGTGACTGTCCTGGAGAACTCGGAATGAGCGGTAATGAAAAAGGTGCTAGTGAGACCGTGAGGTTCCTAGCAGTTGAGACAAACCATGTGGAGAGACTCCATGGTTTAGAGGTCTGGAATAGACCAAAGACACTAAGTGTCATGACCAAGAGAGATTGGTCCAGCATTCACGGTGAAGTGAAAGAGGCTGAGAGCTGAAAAGCCACAGCGGTGGTGTGGGTTCCAGGATGGAACAAAACAAACAGGGGAAAAACTCTTGCTGCTCTCTCTTGCCCTTTTAATTATATATATATTTATGCATTGTGAAAACAAAAGATTGTTGAATGCATGTATGACTGAAAATGGAATGTGTATATTTGCTTAAAATAAATTATGAATGCTGGAATAGTTAATTCCCTGCTCAAGAATGGACATGAATGAGCTCATGTGCCTGTTGGGAAGGCATGAAGAATATGAAAGTCTCCTCGATGAGGCTTGGACTGTCATGCCGATTGGGTAATTATCTGACTGATTTTAATGTCTATATTATGCTTGGTCTGACATAATTTCAATGGTGCATTTCACAGGTGAGAAAAGTGAAACCCGGTGATGCACATTGATCATGGTAGCAGATCAAAAGTTGTTGGACTTAGCTGGAAGTCTCCTTCAAACGATTGTCAAGACCCAAGAAAATCTTGGGGAGATGCTCAAGATACAGAAAAGGCAGAATGAAATGAACCACCAGATTTTGCAAGACTCTATTGGTTTGCAAAGGGAGGTGAAAAGCCTTCTGGGAGCAATCGGTAAGAGAAAGGAAGGTGGATCAGCGATGGGACATTCGTCCAAGCGACCCGTTGGGAAACGGTCCAGGCATGAAAACTCAAAGGAAATTGAGCAAGTAAAGATAAAGCAGCCAGTGAAATGCTGGGAATATGGAGGACGTCATTTACGATGGGACTGCCCAATGAGGGAACATGATGAGGACATCAGTCGTAAAGATCCTAGGCTTCGGGATAAGCTGAAAGCTGAGAACCAGCGGGAGAAGTTCACGGAAGCCGAGGGGCTTGGTCCTGAACGTTCAAAGTAAATAACTGAATCTGGGACAGATCTGCAAAATTTTGAAATTTTGATCTGCAATTGTATATGTATTCCTATGTATTGGAACACCGAGGACGGTGTTATTCCAAGGGGGAGGGGAATGTCACACCCCGGTTTTGACCCCGTTTGCGTGATGTATATATATTGTAATTAAACGTGGTGAGGAGCTAAAGGCAAAAGCCCCACCATCGATCTCGTTGTGTATGTTTCGACAATAGGGGTAGTTGCCGATGGTATATCATGCTATTTGGCACATTATAATTCAGCATCATGTAAACACGCACATCAATTAAAATAAACCACAACCAACTACGACAGTGCAACATGAAAGATGAAAAGGGCATGATTCCAAAGGATAAGGGGTGGGGGGATGTCAACCTTGGTCTTTGGGGGGGAACCCATGTGTCACCACCTTGTCTTACCCAAACACCTCCATTAAGAATTGTTGGTGGTGGTTGAGGCAGTTATTGTTTTTGGGAGTGGGGTGGCAGGACTGTCATTTTCTTACACCACCTGCACACTCCACCAGCAAGGAACCTCACGATGGACAGAGGGACGAATACGCCCTTCCTTCATTCTCTCCACAACGCGTTAACTCCACGGTCTATTTTTCCTCCCGGTTGTCTGTTCACCCACGCGCAGAGGTAGAGCTATCCATCCTCACACAAGGATCGTGGTCTGCTCATTATTTTTCACGCACAGGTATTTTCTGTCGTGGTCTCACGCAACCAGGAGTGAGGAGTCGTCTCCACTGTCACCCACGATTTTCTTGTGGGCAGCCATTACGCTCAGGGACTGTGTTGCGGTCTGTGTAATTCTTTCGGTTTGCTTAGTTGTCCAAGACGGACTGCTGTCTCCCCCCCCATGTTGTGATTGTGTTTGCTGTGCGTTTGGGACTGTTGTTTTCCCCCATGTTCTCCTCTGTTTTGTGGACTGTGTAAAGTTGCCAATTGTGGCTGTGTATGCTGTCTACTGTGGTCTGCGTTTGTGTTTTCCCTTGTCTGCGCTGGGAGTTTGGCTTCTCCTTGGTTTTGAGACTGTGGATTGCTGCCATCACTCATTTTGAGTTTGGGCTGTTGATATACCCTGGTTTTGGGGTGCTGTTGAGTTGTTTTGGCCACGTTAGGGCCAAGAACAACTCTGAGTTGTCTTGTGGATTTGAGTTGCGTTTTACCTGTTGGTTGTGATTGTCACATGGTTGTCCTTGCCTTCTTCACAGAGCTGTGAAGGGATTGTTTTGCTGCGGTATGCAGTGGGTGGTCTTCAGACTATTGAGAGTGGGATTAGAGGCTGGTTCTGCTTGAGAAGTTGGTGTTGAGGCCACCAGCTTGGCATTTAGCCTATCCTAGCTCCTTGATGGCTTGATAAACCCAACCGTGTTGGCTTGGCTATGCTTTGTGAACCTTGGCTATGTGTAAGCCTGCATTGACCCTTATTCCTTGAGGAATCATGCCCAGCTCGGGGGTGGTAGTGATGCTGAGAGATTGATGAGCACGCTGGCCTATGGTTGGGTGGAACGTTGCAGCGACGTAGCTGGTTGCGGGGCGAGTTCTTCATTAACAGATAAGTACTGCTGACTATTTCATCTCTGCAATTTAATCTACTATTTCATGAGAATGATGAACATGGTGAATGCTGGTTTATGTTTATGTTTACGTTTGCTTCTGCTGAATGTTGAATAATTGTGCATCATTGAATGTTTCATGCATCTTAGTATGCAATTGCATTTGAGGATTATGCATCTTAGCATGTATTATGTAAGCTTTTTAATTTCAGCATTGATGCCTGTTCATGCTCATGAGGCTGTCTGCCCGTTTTGTTTGTGGTGTTGGTCGCGTCTTTGTCCCCGGTGTGAGGGTTGGGGACGTGACAAGAAGAAACAAAAGATAAGGAAAAAATCAAAGATCAACAAGATGAATAACAACATAGAAAGACGATTGACTAAGTGGTGAGTAAGAGAATAAAGGAATTGAAAAAAGAAGAAAGGAAGATAATTGAAAAGAAGATAAACCAACATAAGAAACGATCATCTTTAGAGATGGTGTGTAAAAGGTGTAACAAAAGAGGACAATATGGTTGAAGAAGCTTTGTAAGGAAGCAAAGAGGTTACAAGGTAAAAAATAGATGATAAAATTGAGGATGCAGTGCTTAAGAAGACCAAATATGTTGGAAAAGAATACAACGTTGCTAAGCACGTGGGAACAAAGAACAAGTAGAGAGAAGAGAGTATCTACCTTCCTATGGAGATAATTGGAGTCGAGAGTCACATTGCTAACAATGGAGATTATGGAGATGAGAGTAATTTGCAAGTTGTATACAAGGTTCTTACTATGGAGAATGAAGATAAATGCAACACAGAGAAGACGGGGAATGCAATTATTCCCATTGATCACAAAGAACAAGTGGAGAAAGGAAAAAGGGAAGGGATATAACACCATCCCATCGAATGGCGAGGCCCATAATCCAGTCTGTGACTTCTGTAGTCAAACCAATCTATATGAGAATGAACCATTTGTTTGGACATTGTTCTTTTTTTCCAGGAAGTATAGGTTGAGATGAGTAAGAGTTTTCAATTTGTATTTCCATGGGATTCTTACTGTTTGGAAGACAATATGGTGCACTAGATGAGAGATCTGAAAAACTTATTTGTGCTTCCTTTTTTTGCAATTTGGGAAGTGTGGAAGGGAAGGAATAATTATATATTTCCAAAAAATGATTCAAAATACAATACATGTTAGTATAAAAGTGACTACACTTTATACTGAACATTCTAGAGTTAGATCTGTGACAACTCCAAGAATCGCTCCACTTCCTGCACTTGATGCTATTATGATTACAGGTTTTTTGGACGACGTAGAACAACATGAATTATGTGGGGTAGACATGGTTGCTAAACTTCAAACAAATCATGTGATAAACTTGTGGATGGGTGTAGGTAAAGGCACAAATACAAAAGTGGAGCTCCTAGCTCTTTGAGGACTTCTTTGGTTTGCCAAACAAAGAAACTTGTACTGCCTTTAGGTGGATGGTGACTCAAAAATTATCACTGGCTGGGTAAATGGTGATATTACTATACACTCTCTGGAATTGGAACACTGGATGAGAAGGGTTAGAGGTTTGATGTTCGATTTTCCCTAGGTCTCTTTCAAGCTTATCTATAAGGAGTTCAACGAGGAAGCATATAAGCTATCTAAGAGAGCTATTGGAAACTTGGATGACAAAATTATATTTGAAGAATTAAGAGTTGAGAGTAAAATGGCTCTGACAAAATGAGATGTTTTGATGCAATATTGATGCAATATAGTTTATAGTTTACTTATCTGCTAGAGTAATTAGATGTAATATGTATGCAATTTTTTGTGCTAGAACTATTTGATTTTTGACTTAGTACAGATATTAAGGATTTCAAGATAAGTTTTATTTGTTGTATTTACTCGTATATGAAGTAATTAGACAATTAAACAAATGTATGAGGTTGAATTTTGTAGACTCAAAAAGAAAAAATCTCACTTCTTTGTGACAATTTAAATTTTAATACAATAAAGTGAGCTTTAAAGAGATGAAATACAAACCTTATAAATCTAAACAATAGCACCTAAAAAGCATACCAACAATTTAAAGAAAGGCTAAACAAATGGAATGTAGAAGACTTCTAATTGCCAAAATTGACACAAGTGTAGTTATAGAACGCAAGGCAACAAACTACGGTTATCCAAACGTATGAAAACTTTTGAAACCAAACCACCACTTCGTTTTTGTCGTAAAACATTGAAGTCTAGGGTTTGGGGTTCAAAGGTTTAGGGTTAGGGTTTGTTTTTCGTCTCTGAAAGCATTGAAAAGCTTTAAAACCTCTCGCAAGGAAAACTTTAAAGCGCATCTTGGCGAAGGACTAATTCCATTTTCCTTCAGCTGGTCATGATGGAACGATCGAGGTTGGTCGTCAATTTTTGGGGTAAATCGAAAGGCGTCCCAATAGTTTTGTTCGTCGTTTCTGCCTCTAAATTTTAACTGTTTACCTGCTCGTCGGTGTTTCTTTGGTGTGTGTTTTATAATTTGCTTTAGGATTTTGCCCTGTGATAATCTTCCATGCATTGTAAAAGATATACAATTCCTTTTGTTTTGCACTCGTTTTTGGTTGAATGCAAGTGATGAGGAAAAGAATAGGGACATCGGTACTCACAGCGTGAGGATGTCGACGCATTCTTGGGAATCTCTCTGATGCATTTCTGTCTTTACAGTATAATGAGTTCATCCCAATATACTTTTAGGTGATCTCTCTCGTATATCCTCTGCTTATTCTCCTGTTTGTATGTTTAGAAAATTGAAATTTATTATTGACAATCTTTGTTTCCAAGAACTTAAGTATAGGGGTATCATATGTTGACATCCTATTCATATTGTTTATTCAAAATGAGGGTTATTAGGGATTTTGAGCTGTGATATGCTAGCTATTCAGGGTATTTTAGTAGAGGTATGAAGTGCAGATGATGAAGACCGTAGATAGGGACATCAGTACCCACACAGGGGATGCTGAATTACTAATTGGGAATTTCCTGATGCGCTTGTTTTGTTAGAAATCTGTTGTTCTGTTATCACATATGCCTCTTGGTTTCTAAAGCAAATGATGAGAACATGAATATCAATATCAGCACTCTTTATGAGAATGTTGACTTATTCATTGGGAATCTCTCTGATGTAAATCAAGTAACAGTTAGGGTCATCATTCTGAAAGCTGCGTACTGTTTAAGGAGTGTTTTTCAGAGCTGGGCCGGGTGATTCTGTATGTATTGTGTAGGATCGTTCTCAACACTGAATCTTAGTGGATAGTATATCTGTCTACAATAGTGCGATCATTTATGCCTCGCCACGTTGGGTTTTTGGGCAGTAATTTTTTAATGGTATGCGTTCCGTTTGTGCTATGAACACGGTAAACCCACTTTGGTGTGGCTTCCAAACTCATTTAACATATTCAAATGAATATAACTTGTTTGCGATTAGAACCTGGCATATTATTACGGTGATTCCTAAATTACAGTTTAATGATCTATTTATTGGTCCTAGTATAACATTGAAGTGAAGTGATGTGAGCAGAGTTGTTTTTCTTTTCTCTTTTCACCTTGTGAGCAGAGTGTGAGCGTAGTTGTGTTTTTTCTTCTTTAACTGGAAACGACTAGGTGCCCACCTCACCCTGCGGCATCATTTGCCCCAGGAATTGGCTATCCTAGCCATGACCCCAACTGGTCCAGGAATTGAGCCTCTAAACTCTGGCCTTTTTCAGGAATGGAAACTCTAAACTCTAGCATGGAAAAGGTTTTTCAAGTGGGTGCCTAACTAACTGTCTTGATGTAGATGTTGAGGTTAGAGTTGCTCTTGTTGACGCTAGATGTGATCTTCTTTTTCTGATAGGTGCTTGCTAGGAATGGTGCTTGTAAGTTAAACGTGTTATCTTGGAAAAACTTGAGAAATTTAAAATCAGAGTTTGACTGGAGCATTTGCAACTTACCAATCGAGTATGCTGCCTCTGAGTTGAACTTTGTTATTTTAAACTTGTTGCGTCAGAGTTGAACTTTGTTATTTTAAACTTGTTGCGTCAGACTTGAGTGTTGATTTCGTAGTTGGTTAATTTCCAACATTCTGAATGTTGTAAATAACTCTTTACTTCACAGTGTCGATGGGTCCCTGTGCAAAGAGTTATGTGCAAAGAGTTATTTACTTGAGTTATTTACTTCACAGTGTCGATGGGTTCCTGTGCAAAGAGTTATGTGCAAAGAGTTATTTACTTCAGTGTCGATGGGTTACTCAAGTCTATCTATCTACTTGTTGGTTACTTCAGTGTCGATGGGTTCCTCAAGTCAGACGGAGTAAGCTATCTACCTGACGATTTGCACAGGGACCCATCGACACTGAAGTAAATAACTCTTTGCACAGGAACCCATCGACACTGAAGTAAATAACTCTTTGCACAGGGATCCATCGACACTGTGAAGTAAATAACTCAAGTAAATAACTCTTTGCACAGGGACCCATCGACACTGTGAAGTAAATAACTCACTTGGTTACGTGTACATCTCCATCATCAGCTTGCTTAGAAGCATGAATAAACATAGGAGTTGGAGGCATGAATAAATATAGGAGTAAGCTATCTACCTGTTGATTTGTGAAGTAAATAACTCACTCTGTATGTTACGTGTATATCTCCATCTCCATCATCAGCTTAGAGGCATGAATAAACATAGGAGTAAGCTATCTACCTGTCGATTTGCATTGGGGCCCATCGACATCATCAAGTAAATAACTCACTCTGTTACCTGTACATCATCATCAGCTTAGAGGCATGAATAAACTCAGGGCTTTCACTCAAGGAGGGATGGTTGATGAAGGACGGCAAAAAGAGTCCACAAAAATTATTGCCTTGCTGGAGGAGTTTCGACTTGGAATCAAATGACTGGTTGGCTCCGCCGAAAACATTCTTAGTTATAATACCACGTTACGTCCAGTAATTTTTCTATTTTTTGGCCTCTTCGCTTAGAGACATTTGGCGCTCAGTCTTAAACATATCAAACGCTGGAAGTTCCAGGCCTACTCCTTGCCTCTCTGCCTGGAGTTTGATCTGTTTAAGATTTGAGTGCCAAATGCCTCTAAGCCAAGTCGCTGGACGCTGAAAAAGAAAAATTACCGAACGAACGTGGTATTATAACTAAGAGCGTTTTCGGCGGAGCCAACCAGACATTTGATTCCAAGTGGAAACTCCTCTTGCGAGACAAGAATTTTTGTGGACTCTGGTTGCTGCCGTTCTTCATCAACCATTCTTGCTTGCCGAACTCGACTAGAGTGAAACTGGGAAGCCCTATGTTTATGGAGTAAGCTATGATTTGCACCGGACCCACCTTGTCAGGTAAATAATAACTCACTCCGTTACGTGTACATCTCCATCTCCATGATAAGCTTAGAGGCATGAATCAACATAGGTCTTCCCAATTTCATTCTAGTCGAGTTGGGCAAGCAGGAATGGTTGATGAAGGACGGCAGCAACCAGAGTCCACAAAAATTCTTGTCTCGCTGGAGGAGTTTCGACTTGGAATCAAATGTTTAGTTATAATACCACCAGTAATTTTTCTTTTCCGGCTGCTTGGCTTAGAGGCATTTGGCACTCAGTCTTACACAGATCAAACGCTGGAAGTTCCAGGCAGAGAGGCGAGGAGTAGCAGTGTAGGCAGAGATTAACAGTAATCTATTGAAAGAATATCCATAAATAAAACTTAAATGTAATCTATTGAAAGAATATCCATAAATAAAACTTAAATGTAATTTATTGAAAGAATATCGCCGCTCTGCCTACACTGCTACTCCTTGCCTCTCTGCTTGGAACTTCCAGCGTTTGATCTGTTTAAGACTGAGTGCCAAATGCCCTCTAAGCCAAACAGCCGGAAAAGAAAAATTAGTGGACGTAACGTAGAATGTTTTCGGTGGAGCCGACCAGACATTTGATTCCAAGTCGAAACTCCTCCAGCGAGACAAGAATTTTTGTGGACTCTGGTTGCTGCTGTCCTTCATCAACCATTCCTGCTTGCCAAACTCGACTAGAGTGAAACTGGGAAGTTTATGTTTATTCATGCCTCTAAGCTGATGATGATGTACAGGTAACGGAGTGAGTTATTAACTTGACGATGTCGGTGGGCCCTGGTGCAAATCGTTTACCCCTTTATTGACAGTTTTGGGCTGAAATCTAGGACGGGTTTTATCTTGGATACTTTGAGTTGATGGTAACAACTCTTAAAAGAACAAGATTTAGAGTTTTTAACAAATAATTTCGTACAATCTTGGATACTTTGAGTTGATGGTAACAACTCTTAAAAGAACAAGATTTAGAGTTTTTAACAAATAATTTCGTACAATGCCTGCTCAACACAAATACGTACGTTATGAAAAAACCACTCAAGACATATAACCAGGCTAACAAAAGATTGTATATAACAAAAGCTTCAAAACCAAACAAGCAGTTGTATAGAACAGAAGCTTAAAAAACAAACAAGTACAAAAATTTAGCCTAACATAAATACACTTGTCTGGATAAAATAATCTTGGCATTTCTTGTATAATGAGTAGGCAGTCTTAAATGTTCTGCTTAACGCAAATACCTACGTAATGAAAAACCATTAAACACAGAGACCCAGCCTAACAAAAGGTGTTTTTAATAATAAACAGAGACCCAGCCTAACAAAAGGTGTATATAACAAAAGCTTCAAAAACAAATAAGCACAGAAGCTTAGCCTACCAAAAAGACTCTGCGTGGACAAAATAATCTTGTGCATTTATTATATAATAACGAGCAGGCAGTTAAATGTCCGAAATGTGAAGACACCAATTGTGCCTGGACAAAATAATCTTGTGCATTTCTTATATAATGAGTAGGCAGTATTAAATGTTTTAAATGTAAAGACAGTTTCTTTAAACCATTTATTCGTTCCTTTATTGAGAATATATAACAAAAACTTGAAATAACAAATAATCATATAACAAAAAGGCCTTTAGGTCAAATTGTTTCTCAACGAAATAATCTTGTACATTTATTATATCTTGAAATGTGAAGACAAACTTTCATACGTTGCTAAATATTTTGTTTGGTTTTCAACTTTCAAATCTTATTTAAATTAACCCTGCGTTGGCTATGAGTAGAACATTTTCCATCGGTGGCTTGTATTTCATGAAAGTAATGACCTTGCCCTTCTTCCAACCCCTCTTATATGAGTTGGTCAAGGAATCTAGTTTCGAGTTTGCACAAGGGGACTGGATCGACCTCTCAATATGCTAAACATTTACGGTCCTTGCAACACAACGATAATCAATTATCGAACAGGGTTGTTGATTTTGGTCTGTTAAATGATCCTTCACTCGTTGCTGGTGTCCTTAATTTAATTCTTTCCACATTAAGTCTGGGGAGCGAAGGTCGTTATTGATCCTTTGGAAGCTTTTCTTAAAGACCTTTTTGAGAGGGTGGGGTTGTTTGACGTTATTCTTTTTGTTTTAACTCTGACTTGGACAAATGGACTCTCGAGCCTAGTTGGTATTGCAAAACGCTTGGATAGGTTTTTGATGGAGGATCAGTTGGGACTGTCACTGGGGAGATTTCGGTCATGGTCTCTTCCGACTGGTATCTTTGACCACAAAGCTATTGCCTTGCAGGTTGATTACGAGGATAATGCTAAATGTTTTCCTTTTAACAGAACGTGGTTGTAAGAACATGACTTCTGCTCACTTGTAAAGAATCGTTGGATATCTTATCTGACCAGATCTCGTCTTCCCCAATCCAGATCCTTATTAAGAAATTAAATCTTCTAAAAGTGGAGGTGGCTAAATGGGATAGGGTCAAAAAGAAGGAGAACATGAAAGAGCTGACCGACAGTGAAATTAAAATTGATGATTTATAAAACCAAGTTGACGACGAGTATTTTTTGGAGAAAAGAAAGCAATGTTTGGCTTGGAGCATCATCCAGCAAAGATGCTGGCGTAGATTGGGGCCACTTGGAAGCTGTAAAGCAGAGCTATCTGGCTTAAAGAAGGGGTCTCAATCACAGTTTTTTTAAGCGTTTTGCATCACACAGGAAGAACACCAATTATATTTGGGAACTTGGGAGCAACGATGGAGTTCTATCCGATCAAGGTGCTGTAAAAGATGAGGCTGTAAAATGAGTTCTATCCTTGAAATTTTCATGAAAGGTAAAATCTAGGCTTGGACGGTTGGACAGTTGAGTGTTTTCTGCGTTTCTTTGATACTATGGGACAGGATCTGCATAGTGCTGTTGAAGAGTCCAGGAAGAAGGAACTTATCTTGACAAACTTTAACTCAACTTTTATCACTTTGATCCCCAAAAGGGATAGGCCGGAGTCTGTAGATGACTTTAAGTTGATTTCATTGTGCAACTTGGTTTACAAGACCTTTACCAAGATGATTTTGAACATGTTGAAACCAGTAGAAGTGCATGTCCCCTGAGCAATTTGGATTCTTGTCAAGCACGAATATTTTTGATGCAACGGGAATTGCTCAATCCAAGCATTTACATGCTTTTATCTTGAAAATTGATTTAGTTAAAGCTTATTGCTGTGTGGACTGGTCATTTATTAGGTTTATGTTGATCCAGATTGCCCTGCCAGTTGAAGTAACAATTTGGATTATGGCTTGTATCAATTCAACTTCTTTTGCTGTCCTTGTTATCGGATCTCTATCTTCTTTCTTTCAAAGCAGCAGGGGGCTAATACAAGGTGCCCACTATTCCCACTGTTGGTCATATTGGTCATTGAAGGTTTTAATAGGCTCATTAACCAGGCCAAGGAGGAGCATAAGATTAAAGGCATTAAGGTTTCTTGATCTCTGTTGATTATGCATTTATTTTTTGTAGATGATGTCCTATTGTTAAGGTTGGGTAATATGGGTAATACCGAGGAATGGCAACACTATCATAGAATTATTGATGTACTTTGTAAAGCGACATGGATGAAGATTAGTGCGGAGAAGTCGATTTTCTTGCATAACAGTCCTAAAGATGGGATATGTAAGCAGATCAGAGACTTCTTTCTGTTTCTGTTGAGAGTCTTTTTTAAGGGTTCAAGTATCTCGGTTACCACTTGAAGCAGAATTGCTACAAAATTGAGGGCTGGAATTGGATATTGCAAAAGGTGGACAAAAGGATTAAACACTGGACTTTTTGTTGGCTGTCACTTGGGGGCAGTCTTGTACTAGTGAATTCAGTCATACAAAGCTTGCATGTTTATTGGTTTTCCCTTTTTTTGGCACATGCAACAATGATTTGATAGGATCAGATGAATGATTTTTCATTTTCTTTGGTTTGATGATTTATAAAAAAACTAAGATGCATCTTGCTTCGTGGGAAAGTTCAGCTCTTCCAAGGTATTGCTTTGGCTGGGGCATAAAAGACATTGGATCGGTTTAGTTTGGCCTTGTGTGTTAAAAGTCTATGTAGATGTTTATTCGATGACAGTGTGGAGTAATACTATTAAGGCTAAATACTTGCATGACATCACGATTCTTCATTGGATCAGACATGCAAGGCTAATAGCTTTGAATTCATCTATCATGTGGAGAGGGCTACTTAAAGCCTTCACGCTATTCAGTAAGTGGCTTTGCTGGTCTGAGGAAATGGGATTTAAATCTTCATTGGAATCAACAACCCTGTGGTAGGGGTTTCTAAGGCGTTTAAACTAACCAACTTGTTGCTTACACAACTTCATAATAAATACATCCTAGGTATTGGCACAGATTAAAAGTAAAGGTAGTGGTGGTATTTCATCTAACTATTAGTACCAGGGTAGATGAATTGGGGTTGTTCGAGGATGTACAAAAGGAATGTAACCATTTTACAGTGGCATTGAATCAAGAGGGCATTGTGTTGTCAGAGAAAGGTGACTCCCCAGCTTGGGATTGCGGAGATGCCAACGAGAAACTAACAACCAAGAAAGCATATCCTCCCATTGTGGCATCGAAAGTGTCTTACTCTTAATAACGATGGTATGTAAAACTGTGGAAGTGAAAGATCTTGCTAAAGATAAGATGTTGCATTTGGATTTGTATTGCGAACAAAATGATTTCATGGGACAACTTGCTAAAACGAGGTTTTGTGGGACTGGGTGTCTGCGTATGTTGTTATTCAGAGGCAGGGAGTGTTTCTCATTTATTTTGTTATTGCAGTTTCTTCAAGGAAATCTGGTTGGATCTAAAGTTGAAACTCATACATGGCGATGTCTGGGATAAGCATAATTTTAAGACTATTTTTAACTAGCGCCACTCAAAGGTGAAATTTAAAAACTTACCCTTGATCATTATTTGGGAGGTTTGGAAATGCAGGACTCGTTGTATCTTCGAGAACATCAAGCCTTTTACCTCTCTGTTATGTTGCAGAGTTCTTCTATCCATTATCGTTGACGTTGATTATAAATTGATTCCAAAACAAAGATTTAATACTTTCATAGGTACTGTTGAAGATATCTTGATTGGATTTTTTGGCCGGGTTGCAAAAAATGGACTTTGGGGGGGTGTGGATGGTCCTAAATATGAAGAAGGATCATCATATCCAACTTAGGATGGCTGTTGGTGTGGGAAGTAATACGAAGGCGCAGTTCTTGACCTGCTAGGGGTTGTTGTGGTGTGCACGAAAAAGAGGGGGTATTTAGAGCCAAAGCTTTTGGTGATTCTAAGGTAGCCATTGATTGGGCTAGTTTCTTCAAGGAAATCTGGTTGGATCTAAAGTTGAAACTCATACATGGCGATGTCTGGGATAAGCATAATTTTAAGACTATTTTTAACTAGCGCCACTCAAAGGTGAAATTTAAAAACTTACCCTTGATCATTATTTGGGAGGTTTGGAAATGCAGGACTCGTTGTATCTTTCCCATGTACTGCTGAAGATATCTTGATTGGATTTTTTGGCTGGGTTGCAAAAAATGGACTTTGTGGGGGTGTGGATGGTCCTAAATATTAAGAAGGATCATCATATCCAACTTAGGATGGCTGTTGGTGTGGGAAGTAATACGAAGGTGCAGTTCTTGACATGTTGGGGGTTGTTGTGGTGTGCACGAAAAAGAGGGGGTATTTAGAGCCAAAGCTTTTGGTGATTCTAAGGTAGCCATTGATTGGGCTAGTGGGCTTGTAGAAATGCATACTCTTCACTTGGATAATTGGTTCTACAAGCTCCATCACTTGATAGATGATTTCCCTAAGATTACTTTTTAGCATATTTACAGGGAACTCAATGTGCAAGTGGATGCTCTCCCTAAGGAGGCTAAAGGTCTAATGGATCGACAACTACTTTCTGAGGAATACATATCCAATTAGCTGGTGGATTCAGGATTTGTGTCAGTATTTTAGGAACTTTTTTTCGGTGTCTTGGGCACTTTGTGCTCTTTTCTGCTTACTACTCTTAATGTTATCTATATAGATGTTGTGTACAAAGGCCATATGTGATTAGATTCTAGAAGCTGGATGTAAGTTAGGTAGTAAAGTTAAGGAAGAATGACTATGGTGTTATTTTGACTGAAAGGAAATATTTATACTAGGACTTTTGTAACTTTGATTTCAAAAGAAATAACAAGTTATAACTTTTTCTCTCTGAAAAAATAAAAGCCCATGCATCGAGAAGCAAGGGGATTTGGCTGGGGGCTTTCCATTTGCACAATGAATGAAGATCACTAGAGATAGTGAGAATTGAATGAAAAGTTTGTTAAAAGAGTTGGCTCCTTCCAAGCTAGAGAGTTTAATTGTCTCCTAAGCCTTCCAAATGTTTTTTACTACAAACAAACCTTTAAGGTGTGATTAACTAACATAGATCCATCTTAAACCCGCATCTATCAATTGAGAGGGATCCAATTGCTTTAGGCGTAATTTTTTTAATTTATTTTTTTACATGTCTAGAAAAAATTTACACCTCAAGAAACTTGATCCCTCTCCATGCTTGATAGATTCGTGTTTATGATTGATCTACGTTTTTTATTTTTTATTTTATTTTATGAGACCATAGATTCTTTTAATAACTTTTTATTTGGTTTTAAATTTTTACTTTATGAGCCGACATGAATTTTATAAAACAGTTTTTGTAGCATAACGTTAGGAATGTGACAACATCTCCTCCATATTGGGTTGTAGAGCACCTCACTACTTTCGATGCAATAAAGTCGCCAATGGAATCCCTTTCGAAAGAGGTTTTATGTAGGGGTTGGTCAACTTGAAACCGATCAAGTACCTTTTATGCCTCTTTTCCATCAACATCTTTAACTATCCACAATACATGAGACTTGGACTTGTAGATGAATTTTGATAATGCGCAGTCCCCCATATTCCACCGGAGTGTAATGGGGCCCCTAATTAACTTGATGAAAACCCTTTTTTTGGTCAACATTTGCCCAAAGAAAGAGTGTTTTTTAGTCAAGAATAGGTTTCATGCTAATGCACACAATAAGAAGAGTAGTATACATGTGTTGCTACCAAGTGCAGATCTAAAATTTGGCAACTAAACCTAATGACTTGGTAATACATTTCTTGATCATCTTTTCAACTTGTTGGACTACAACCTAACAAAGGTCCTTGGGGGAAGCTCAAAAGGCAAAAGGAACATTTAAAATCTTGAAAATTTATCCTTGATGGACACAAGTATTTTTTGGTTAAAGAGGTAGCCAGACATTGGGCTTTGGCTTTGTTAATAACATTGTGTCTTGACCCAATGAATATTGGAGCCCAGAAACAGTAAAAAATATTAAGACATTTTGTAGTGTTAACCTAGTAGGTTTAGTCTTCAAGAATTGTAAAAAATGAATCATCAACAAAGTGCATTTGACCAATTGGCCAACTATAGGTTCTAGAAGAGGAATATCTTGCACCATACCCATATAATCTTGGTGCTCTAAACATATAGTACATAGCTTTAATGGGTTGTACTTAGAGTGATGGGGCTCAACATGCGACCTTGCTGGATAGAGTGGAATAGGACATTTGGTTTAGATTTGTCACCATTATTGGAAAAACAAGTAGAGGAATCATCAACTAAAATAGTTTCTACACTACAAATAAAATTTGGGCCAAACACAATGCTTTAGCATGGCCAAAATAAAAGGTCACTTTACCTAGAGGCTTTTCCATTTACTATCTAGGGTGGGCCAAACACAATGCTTTTAGCATGGCCAAAATAAAAAGTCACTTTACCTAGAGGCTTTTCCATTTACTATCTAGGGTGGCTTTAAGCTCATCAAGTGATAACAACAAATCACACACTTGTTGTAGATCCTTTGGAAATTTTACAAGTTGTAAGGTCAAGACATTTCTAAATAACTCCCTCCTTTCTTCAATAGGCGCTAGGGCCTAAAAGATCACTCTGTAGTACTCAACAAACTCAACATCAATGGGATGTGCTCACTCATTGCTTTGCAGGCTGAGCTTTAAAGAGGGCTTTGGTAGGTTGATCCATGGTTCAAATTTAATGGAGTCATGCATGAAGCAAATATTCTAACTTTTCCACATGTGTTTGCTCATCCTTCTTGAATGGGACCAAAGCAGTTTTTTGTTTGTCTCTTCCAATTTTTCCTGCATGAGCTTGTTACACTAATTTATAATACTAGCTAGTTGGCAATTGTAGGGCTTGAGAGAGGCCACTATGTGTGAAATGACATCTTCCCACTAAAGGATCCATTATGTGGTTTTGTGTGGTCGAGGGATCAAATACCAAACAATATTCATACATACAAGGTATCGAGAACTGTAGATATGGGATGGGGTGAGAACTGTAGATATACAAATTTCGTTGATGGTTAAAGAGGGTTGTTGTGAAAATTACATGCATTGGTTGATCCCCATTCATATCATAATATCACTCTATCTAGCCATGATAAATTTTGTTAATGCTTTTGCAAAAGTTGGTCTAGGTACACCAAAGTTTTGTTGAATTATGCCCTTACATTGGTGATTGTAATCATAAGTGTGGTGGGCCTTAAGGACCATCCAAGCTTCCTTCTTCTTGGGAGGCAAGAATAACACCAAAAGGTTTCCCTTTATCCAAAGTTATTAGAAATCTCTAGATTAGTAACCCAATTAGATAACTCCACAAGTTCATTGACTATCTAACACCAACAGTTTGATCATTATCCAAAGTTATTAGACACACAAAGATTTGTAACCCAATTAGACAATTATCTAGATTAAGCATAATCCAAACATATCTCTACAAGGGGTCAACACCACAGTGATCAACCACATCAACAAATTTAGGTGAGACCAAAATATTAATTCCTCAATTTCGATTACTAAGGGAGTTCAACATACGGTGGACAATTTATTTTCTCCCAAGGATATTTAAACCCCAGACATTCCATGAGGTTGCTTGCATTATAAGTGTAGTGCATCTTCAATCCTTACCTCAACTCCTTCAAAGGGTCAAAATTGCATTAGAAGAATTAACACAGTTAAAGAAATCTCCATGAATCATTTGCTTTGTCCATTTTGGGTTGTCTACACCATCCAATGTATCTCGACATGACACAC
>LPNX010007938.1:46692-97826 GCA_001517045.1 Pseudotsuga menziesii | reverse complement strand
TCAGTTTCTTTTTGTTTACATTATTGAACTGCTACTAAGGATTCCAGATTCCTTAGTAGGTGCTCATCAGCACAAGCTAGGGTGAAAACCCTAGCTACAAGCGGTGTTTCCACCAGTGGCACATCGCAGGAGACCGGACAGAACACAAGTCAGGGGTGGGTGCGCAGAGCTCCTACTAAAGCAACCGCACTTGACCTACAAAAGAATAAAGAGACCTTTCATGAAGCTAAGGCTTCCTTTGATGAACCTACACTATCAGGACCATAGGTACTGCCGTCTAGGGGCGTACCGAAGCAAGTACCTTGTAGCGATAGCTCTGAGCAGGCACAACAGGCTACCACATCGGGAAGATGTGACGAGGATGAATCGACAGGAAGTATACAAGCCTTCCTGCACAGCTGCTTGAAACTCCTGAGAAATGATAAAGCTGTTGGTGAGCTATAACGTATGATAGATCAGTGTCAGCAACCCTCTCTCTCGGGCAGTGCACACCGCGCTGTCCATAATATTACAAGACATGCAAGGACAGGAAGAGAGATGAAATTCACAGCGCAGATTGGTGAATTTGAAATGGATGAGGTTGTCTTAGACCTAGGATCAGAGGTGAATGTTCTAACTAAACAGACATGGGAACAGATGGGTAGTCCTCAGTTAGCCCTATCACCTATCCACCTGAGATTAGCTAATCAGCAGCGAGTTTCACCATTGGGTCGACTATCGCAGGTACCAGTTGATATCGACGGAGTTTGTACTTTTGTGGAATTCGAGGTTATAGAAATCATTGGTGACAGTCGACCATATCCAGCACTATCAAGCATTGATTGGGAAATTGGTAGCAAAGCTGTCATTGACCTAAAGAAAAGACAAACGACCTTTGAGGATGCGCAGATCTGGGTCATCGCACCGCTGGATCCTTACCAAGGACCTAGATATATCGAACCTATCCGAGCAGAGGAAGAGGCACATAATATGGAGAGTCTCTACCAGATGACAACAAACCAGAATGACTATATCAATCCCACTTCAGAAGGGCATATTAGTTGGCGATGCGACAGTTCATGCGCATCGGATTCGGATGTTGGTCTAGAAAACTGGCAGAACAGACTTTACGAAGTCTCATCGCGCAGATGTGTGTTTATAAGTAAGTCACTGCGATGGATTGGCGCCGAGATCGCTGAGACTCCATCATATCATGGTCTGACGGATATCCAGGATTTTCTTGAACAATTTGAGCAACAAATTCCTCATGAGCAGAGGATCGCAGCTATGGACCTTGCAGTTCGAGCTACACCTGCAAGATGGTGGTATGCGCATAAAGAGAATATCACATCATGGGATAATTTGAAAAGACTGATGGCAATCAGATTTTCCGACAACAGAGAGTATGTTCAGCAGAAATACACAGGAGAAACTAACCCCAGGATACACATTCAGACATGTGAACAGAACTGGTCGGACATTCCAGAGGATGAATGGGTTCACAGATTCATTCACACATTGGACACAATTCCAAGGAATTGGTATACAGAGACCGAGCTGCGCAAAGGAACAACCACATGGCCGCTTATGACAGACAACTTCCTACTCACCTTTGCGTTTGAGTCAGAACATCCAAGTGTTGCTCAGGCCCTAGATATAATCAAGACAAAGATTTTTGAGGATCTCACCATCTCAGTACCAGTCCAACCTGAGTGGACCATCCAGCCAGAAGAGGTGTTGGAATGCTATATTTTTACATCAGAATCAGAGGAGGTGGAGGAGGATCCTCGCAACACCAACATTCCAGAATCAGAAGGCACTCGCGATGTAGAAGGACCACAGTTAGAGATTCCAGCGATCACTGAGCCTATCAAGATTAAAAAGATCAATATTGGCACAGACGCAGAACCTAAGTTTGCCTCTATTGGAGACTACTAAAATGATGAAACAGTCGGCCACATTGCAGATCTGTTACATGACTATCAGGACCTATTTCCCACCAAGTTCACAGAGATGAAGGGAATCGTTGGAGACCTGGGAGTCATGAGGATACCATTAAAGGAGGATGCTAGACCAGTTAAGCAACGCCCATATAGATTGAATCCGCGCTACAAAGAAAAAGTAAAGGACGAAATTGATAAAATGCTAACAGCAGGCATCATTGAGCCAGTAGAGGAAAGCGAATGGGTTAGCCCTATGGTAGTGCAAGAAAAGAAAACAAAAGGGGACATTAGGATCTGTGTTGATCTGCGAAAACTCAACGATGCATCACTTCATGATCCATTTCCAACACCGTTCACTGATGAAGTATTAGACAACGTGGGAGGACAAGAGGTCTACTCCTTCACTGACGGGTTTTCATGCTACCATCAAATCAGAATACATCCAGAAGATCGATCCAAGACCACCTTTGCAACAGAATGGGGCTCATTCCAGTATACGGTAATGCCCTTTGGTCTTAAGAATGCACCAGCTAAATTTTCTAGAGTAGTAGTTGCTGTATTTAAAGAATACATTCATAAGTTCTTAGAAGTATATTTCGATGACTGGACTGTATTTGGGCTAATTGATAAGCACATAGGCGATCTCAGACTGATGTTAGAGAAATGTAGGCAGTACCATATCTCTCTAAACTTGAAAAAATGTATACTCTGTGCACCATTTGGTATCTTGTTGGGTCACATTGTTTGCAGACAAGGCTTGATGGTAGATTCCGCCAAGATCGCTATCATTGTAAACCTTCCAGCACCTAACTCAGTCAAACAACTGAGGACAGTACTTGGTCATACCGGGTACTACAGAAAGTTCATCAAGGGCTATGCAAAGATTACAGTGCCGATGGAGAAATTGCTCAAGAAGGATGTAAAATTCCTATGGAATGAGGAATGCCAGCAGAGTTTAGACATACTGAAGGAGAAGATGGTTACAACACCCATCCTAGTATTTCCGGACTGGACTAAGCCTTTCCATGTACATGTGGATGCATTCGGCATCGCATTAGGAGTCGTCTTAACCCAGCCAGGAGAAGGGGATCTTGACCATCCCATCGCATACTCCAGCGGAAAAGAACTACACCACGACAGAAAGGGAGGGCTTAGCTATGGTATATGCGCTGCAGAAGTTCAGGCACTATCTATTGGGCGCCTCGTTTAAAATGTTTACTGACCATTCCGCATTGAAGTACCTAGTCAATAAACCAGTGTTAGGGGGAAGAATCTGTAGATGGTTACTCCTCTTCCAGGAGTATGATTTTGAAATCATTGTGAAACCATGAAGACTGAATGCAGGACCGGATCATCTGTCGCGGTTAGACTCAGGAGAAGAGCCCAGTAACCTAGAAGACAATCTGCCAGATGCGCCATTGTTTTCCATACATATTGCAGATGAGTACTATGCCGACATTATTCAATTCCTCACCACAGGGGTAGCACCTGATGACTTTACTAAAAAGCAAAAGAAATAGTTGGTTGTGAAGGCAGCAGATTTCACCCTCATTGCAGGATGCCTATACAAGTTAGGCCCGGATGAAATTCTACGCAGATGTGTAATGCCGCATGAAAAAGACGTTATTATCAAAGAGGCTCATTCAAGAACTGCAGGAGGTCATTTTGCTGGAAAACCGACTGCGCAGAAAATCTTAGACGCAGGCTTGTGGTGGCCCACATTGCATAAAGACACCAAGGACTTCTGCAGATGCTGCGATATCTGCCAAAGGGTAGGAAAACCCTCGCGACGCGATGAAATGCCACTGCGACCGCAGGTCACACTGCGCGCATTCGACAAATGGGCTATCGATTTTGTGGGTCCAATCAACCCACCAGGGAAGTGCACTGGTGCGAGATACATTATCACTAGAACAGAATACCTCACCAGATGGGCGGAGGCCAAGGCAGTAAGAAATTGTGATGCTGCTACAGCTGCACAGTTCCTTTTTGAAAACATCATCAGCAGGTTTGGATGCCCAGTAATTTTGATGAGTGACCAAGGTACACATTTCTTGAACAGTACTATTGAGGCATTAATAGAAGAATTCCAGATCCAGCACCATAAGAGCACTCCCTACCACCCGCAAGCTAATGGTACAGTGGAGGCCTTCAATAAGATTTTAGAAAATGTTCTCACTAAGATCTGTAATAGCCAGAGGAATGATTGGGACCTCAGAGTTAACGCTGTCTTATGGGCATACAGAACCACATGCAAGAAACTTACGGGACACACACCTTTCAGCTTAGTATATGGACATGAGGCTGTTATGCCTATGGAGTATATTCTCCCCAGTTTAAGAATCGCTCAGATTACTGAGATGACTGATACAGACACATTCGAAGCAAAGTTAGCACAGCTGCTTGCCTTAGAAGAAGACTGGTTTATCGCTGGATTCCATCAGAGAGTGCAGAAGGCCCGAGAAAAAGCTTGGCATGACAGACACATTAAGAACAAGACTTTCCAGATCGGAGACTTGGTGCTCCTTTATGACAGCAAATTTATCAAGTTCCCAGGGAAGTTTAAGACACATTGGCTGGGGCCATACCAGATCCAACAAGTCACAGAAGGAGGCGCCGCTCAGCTCAGCCAGCTGAACGGGGAGCTTTTGCCCACATGGATCAATGGCAGTAGTCTTAAGCTCTATAGTGATAGCCACCTCGCCTCTCAGCCCTAGATTAAACCAGCTGCGCTGGTGCAGATGTCCAGTGTAGTTGAAAGGAGGCATCGCACCGGGAATGAGTCTACAAAAAAAATAAAATAAAATTTAACACTATTTGTTTGCGCAGGTGATGCGGAGTCGCATCGTAGCAGTAAGATGTTTCCCCCTGCCACGTACCCAGTTTGCAACCGACAGTGGGCTAGTCAAGTCACTATCTGACATGTAGTTAATGAAGAAATGACCGGTATCCCCTATTGTAAATTTGGCAGCAGTATATTAAAGTTTCCCAGATTTGCTAAATCTTTGACGAGACTGGCACCCGTACACACGCTTGGAGGAAAATTCGATCAGATTTTAGCATTTATTGAGGATTGAAGGACGGGTATGGTCTTATCCATACCATTAATATGACCGGCGTACCCAATCTAGATGACCGTTATGACCGGAATTATCGTATTTGGCACAAAAGCAGAAAGTATTCAATTGGGACAGTTACGCCTGCAGAAAAAACCGAGCGCTGGAGAGTAGGTGTTAAGCATTCCATGAGTCGAGCTAAGTTGTTACAGAGTGCTGTGACTCTTAGAAGTTGCAATCATTTCACGTCCACCATTTTATGCTAAGTGGGTCCTATCTGAGGACGAGCCGCTGGAAAACATTTTGAGAAGATTTCAGCGTCATAGCCTTGTAGGAGCTATGGCATCGCCATCTACAGCTAACCCGCCGAGCTTGTCCCGAACCAGAGAACAGCCGAAGACGAGAAGCCATTCCCAGCTCATGGAGGAATCTGGGTCCGAGAGGAAAGATGAAGTCCGTAGTTCAATGGACTATCTCATACCACGAGTTGAAGGCGCTCCAGACATCAAACTTTCCAAGAGCGGTAAGCTTTCTGTGCCTATACCGCCAATAGATTCTCGAGTAAAGGAAAATGGCG
Organism: Pseudotsuga menziesii; assembly: GCA_001517045.1. Lineage (NCBI taxonomy): Eukaryota > Viridiplantae > Streptophyta > Pinopsida > Pinales > Pinaceae > Pseudotsuga > Pseudotsuga menziesii. The sequence continues at coordinate 92,271 of LPNX010007938.1, read as the reverse complement.
ATTTAGTAGGATATGCTGCTGTTGTCAAATTTATTGATTACAACTTGGCGGATGGTAAGACATACCCTCACTTCAAGCCAGCTTCGTATCTTCTGCTTGAGAAGAACCCAAGGACAGGCAGAGACGAATTCGTCCCCCAGCCGCATGTCGAGATCCTTGAGCAGTTAGGTTTGCTCAACGTGTTGAGACTACCCCATTTTGGGCGTAGCACAGAGGTTAATGCTGTGGTGCATGTCCTCCTCTCATGTGTACATGGAGGCTATCTCTGGCTCAGTCACAAAATCGACCTCAATGTCGACTTGATACACCGTGTTACTAGCCTGTCTAAAACTGGTAAATACCCCGAAATACAGGTATCAGGAAAGACCAAGGATTCCAAGCTGCCAACAGCGCTCGTTAAAAAGTATCAGTTACAGCGAGGAGGCAGGGCTTATGATGTCATGAGCTTACAGAATGAGACACTCAGATTTACAGTCGGGCTGCTTGCAGGCAGACTGCTTACCAAGGTCCGACCAAAGGAAGTTACAGGATCGGTGATCCACCTGGCCATACAAGTTACCGAAGGCGAGCAGTTCAATTGGTCGTTATTTTTATTAAACATGTTTCAGGAAGATTGTTTGGCAGCCCAAGATCAAGCCAACCACCCTTTCCACTTCTCATGGCTACTCATACTGTGTGCATTCGTTGCATGGAAGGAACTACCCAACAGCCAGTTTCCGCAGATCCTAGGAGGAACACCCAGGGGTGTGCGCTATGCCAGTTTATGGGATACCAGCAGTCCAGCAAGGAAACAAGTTAATGCAATAGTATTTTATGAATATTATTTGATGTTGCAGAACCTTATCCAGCAAACACCAAGGATCAGCACAGAGACTGTGGACGCATATGATAACTGGCTTAATTTTATGGTGGACAGCCATAGAATATACCTAAGGCCTAAAAGGACTAAAAGGGACGACTGTGCCCCCGGCTGGTTCAGAATGACAATGCAAGATATTGAGAATGTCATCAAGGGTTTTGATGACCAATGGCGGAATGAATACGAAGATACCACGCCACAGCCAATGGAGACCGACCAGACAGGCCCACCAGAAAAAGGAAAAAACCCACTAGACACCGAGGCACACCAAACAACAGAAGTACCGCTACACGGCCAGAAGAAAAGAGATGTACCAGAAGAATCAACAACAATTCCCTATACAAAGGATGGAAGCCAGGAGACCACAATGACGTAGGGGAGGAAGAAACAAAAAATTTCAAAACCAACTCTGAAGACGGCACTAACAGAAGATGATTACGAACTCATCGCAACAAGGACATGTGATACACTCAAGGATTCATTTGATGAGGTGAAGCAATCACAGGAAAAGATTAAGAGCGCCGTAGAAAAGCACCTCATAGACATACGAACAATTACAGAGAAGGCTGCCATGATACATGCTCCACCAGTAAAGGTGCCCACTGGAGAAGCTTCAGCATCGACGGTACCCCGCGAGGAAAGCTTAGCAAAAGATCGCCTCAACATTGTGTTGATCCCACCAGGTAGTATCAGACTCTCGGCAACAACGGTGGACCCACCAGTCCAGTTTAAGCAACCCCTTGAGGTTAACCTCGCAGAGGTTCATATTGATCAGTTGCACAGAATCCAACAGCAGCTAAGCGCAGAGCTCAGAAGTAGGGAGCTTGTGACTTACCAGCAGAATGCGCAGCTAAAGCAAAAGAACGCAGCACTCGCCACCAGCTATCAGAAGAAGGTAGACGAGTTGAACACATATCAGAACAAGGATCAGGAACTCTCCCAGATACTACAAAATATTGCAATAGAACTCCCTAACTGCAACATCGAGTTCGCACTGCCTACCCTGGAGAAGCTACAAAGAGTCGCAGCGAGAGCAAAGGTTCTAGAGCAAACTGTAGTTAAGATGGATGAGAAAGTAGACAGGATAAAGGATGACCACGAGATGCAGATCACTGAGCTTGAGGCACGTCTACAAGACACCTCCCTCGCAGATCAAAAAGCTCGGGTGGAAGCATTTCGACTCACCTCTGCGCAGATACAATCATGCATTGACGAAGCCCGGGTACTACTAACAAATGTGATGAACACATGGGCTAAGCTAGATGAGACTCCATAGAAGGTCGAGATCCAGCAGAGTATACAGCAAGTAGAGAACACGACAGTGGCCATGAAAGAAGAAATCAAGAGCCTAGCATCTGTTCAGAAGATGAGGAAGACGAAGGAGATAAACCAATTACAGCAAGAGGTGCAGCAGTTAAGAACAAAGGAGCTGCACATCACTGACCTGCTTCAACCTTTTCAGGAGCAAATCATAGAATTAGTTGACGTGGTTGAGCAGAAGGTGAAGGAATTCACGACCACCAGAGAGAAAATTGAAGGAACAGAGGACTCCAAGATTGATCAAGCACTGCTTGATTCGGCGAAACAGTGTGCTGAGGAGATGAAGAATGAAGTCGCAGGTCTTCAAGGCAGGTTACAGCGCACTTCGCAGGAGGCGAAGGAAAAGTTGCAGCAGGAGAAGCCCGCTGCAGGTGGCTGGAGGGCAAGCCACAAGTAAGTGTTAGGGGACTGTTGGAGCAGGGTCCCGCAGCTACAGAAGAAGCTGCTAGTTTTGGCGGAAAGATATAAGTTTTAGCGGAAAGAGGACAAGGCAGAGCTACGACGCCGTAGCACGTTTCCAGCTGGAGAGCAGAGCCGAAAACTATGACTTTTGGGATAGAAAAGTCAAGAAGGCAACGGTACCCGAGCGACCGAGAGAAGAAAGCTCAACCACTACATTGAAGGCAGCGGCGGAATACAGGAGGGCTCAACGACCCTCATAAAGAAGAAGGAGCAATGAGGCTCAAGCATTGAAGGCGAAGGACAGAAAGAGAAGCGGTGCATAGTACCCATGGTCAGTGCCGGGAAGCATGGAAGACTGCAGAGAGTTGTGGTGTGACGGGAAGCCGCTACCTCAAGGACAGAGAGGACCGACTGTCACTAATTAGGGTATGGGGTTACTGTTGGGACAGACCCACAGTGTTGTAATGGCGAGACCTTCGGGCCGCCTATAAAAGCATATATTTTGTATTGTAAAGGGTTGGTTGATTAGTTAGTTAGCTAATCAGCCAGTTAGCCAGTTGGTTGGCTCATAGGATTGAGTCGTTAGTTGTTCAGTTGATTATTTTTGTAGACTCAGGAGTCAGTCAGACAGACTGTGCTGTAACGATCCAGACACTTAGCTTGTCTGTGAGTCATTTGAGTATGTATGTAACCATCCACAGAGAGGAAGAGAGGGAAGGATATATTGAAAGAAAGGCAGTATAGAGATAGAAATAGACCAGAGATCTAGAAGAGATCTCGCGCTGTGCATACAGTGCAACAAGCTGTGCTAACTTCCCTCAAGATATATAATAGAAGCACAGTTTGGTGGACGTAACTCCCATCCCGGGGGCGAACCACGTTAAATATGCGTGTTATGTGTTGTATGAATGTGATTGTATTTGCTTATTGTTACTGGTTATTATGCATATGATGTTAGTTGCAGTAAGTGAATGTATGTATTGCTCAGTTCATGATAATGCAAGAGGATAGAGATAAGTTGAAGTATTTTAGTAAGCTGTTTAAGGACTCCTTCACGTCTGTTTCTAACGACCATTTAATCACAATATAACTTCTGCAAAGTAGAGTTTCGCACACCGGCACAGTCAACGCTAAGAGCGCAAAGTCGTAGTGGTAGGATATCGCAGAGAGGCGATATCGCACCGGCAGAGGAGCTGCGGTGCACGATACTGCGAGTTGAGGGCTTAGCGTTGAGGAGAGGGTTGGTGTTCCGCGGTGCGCAGGGGTGCGATAGGGTTGGAGGTATTGTGAGTAAGTGGAAGTTGTGCGATGAGGGAAGAGACTGTGCGACTTGCGCGTGGATAAGTATCGCACGGCTAAAAGTGCTGCAAGTAGAAGGGGACGTGCGATGCGCAGAAATAGCTGACCTTGGGATTCACAGGAGTAAGAAAAGGGACATAGGATGCGCAGAACCTGGTCCAAGACACTTGAGTCTTGGCCAACCCATTAGATTCACTTCGGGTGAGACTTCAGATCGCTTCGCGATCTGTTGCTGAAAGGGCCAGTGAGTTTGGGGTGTTGTTGATTAATTATAGTAAACTCGGGTCTGCCCATGCAATCAACATATACCGTTAACAGACGCGATATCACCCACCGATAATGAAAATGGGAATCAAGGTACTAGAGCACAAACTCATAAGTGTGAATAAATGTGTTGAGGTTGAACACTTGAGAGGATCCATTGATCAGGGGCCATTGATGTATTTCCAAAAACTGTCGATGGCGAGAGAACCTGCCACTGATGACTGCAAGTCTCAAGGCACTCAAAAATGACTCTAGATTCCTATCCCAGAATAAATGATCTGAAGTCGATGGGATGAAATCCGCTGGAAGGAGGGCATTAAGGAATCCCCCCATCATCCAACACGAGGTACTCATTAAAGCTATATGATGTAGAAGGACTCGATCATAATGTGCAAGAACCAGTATCAGTACCGAGAATGGCCGACTTAGGTTTCAACTTCCTTCAAACAAGAGCATACAGATGAATGGTGACTGAATGTAGGTAGCATAGACTCGATATACAAAACTGGGACATCTCTGTGACACATGAGGCATCGACAGAGGCTCCATAGGGACTGGAAGCTTAAGCAGTCGGTGGAGATAAACTCAGAGAAATGAGTACAGCTCCTAAATTCCAACTATTAACCCAACCAAAGGATGTGATATACAGTGCTCTGTTCGAAGGTGACACAAATCGAATGCTACCAAAGATAACATATTTTCTTGTCCGACTTTTTGGTTTTTTTGATTTTTTTTGGACTTTTTCAAATATTTTGAAAATCTTGAAAAATAATAAAAGTGCTTTATAGTTACAGACTAGGAGGAGACGAGTGTCAATGGTCAAACAAACTAGTTCCAAGCAGTGGAACATACCTATGATCAATGCAAGGATACATGTGTAGGATAACGACACTCGGGGGAAAGTCCCCTCCAGATAAAAATGGGGAATCAAGATGTAAAAGATATATATAAATTGGCTCTGCATGGCTAGACATGAGACAAGCTTGGGCTATATGGCTGATAATCAAAGTCAGGGAAGCCGACATAAGGCTCAATGAGGCAGGCAAAACTCATGATAATGCAATTACACCTTGACATAAGGGAGTCCTGGGGGAAGAAGGCCAACAAAAAGATCAAGAGGAGTATGAGGCTCTTGCGCAAAGACATGGTGATACTATACAAAGGACTCCCACACCCTAAAAGGAAAAAATGTCTGCATGGGCACCAAATGCAACAAAGGAGCTAACTAGGGCACCCATGTATGGTCAAGCTCTACCATTCACATCATGTCACTTATACAACAACAAGAAGGTTCCGTGACAAGATAGAATGGGTTCGTACCTAAGGTTATCATGAAACGGTCATAAGGTCAAGCAAAATGCAAACGGATGTGACATCTAACCTATATGCTAGTTTAGACATAATACCTAAAATCGACATGAACGGGTCAAAATAATGGTCGAAACGGCACTCAAACGGTCTCCTACATCATCAGATTAGTCCAAAACAGTCTAAAATAGTCAGAAACGGTCCAAAACTATAGAAAGGGGGTAAAAAATTTCTATAAATAGTATAAAATTTAAAAATTACATATCATTTGAAATTTTTACCCATTTGAACTCAGAACTTCAAACGCGAATTCTGGGAGCTTCGTCCAGCGAAATTCGACACCGCTTGTTCCAGGTAACTAGTCATGTCCTCCTCTTCCATTTTCATGTAAATTTTATCAATTTTCATGGTCAATTTTTTACTTTTAGTCCAGTCTAGATTAGTTTTCTCAGCCCACATGAAAATCGGGGTTTTTTCCGCGTATAAGTTTGGCTATACGCGGAAAACCCTCCCAAACCCGCATACATACGCAACTGCTTTGCAAACAGTCGCGTATGCGACCACGCACATGGTTTTTTAAGGTATCTAATGACCAAAACTTATTTTTGATGTGTAGGATGGTTCTAGAATGGAGGGAGAGGGAACATGGAGACATAGAAGAGGCTATACGGGGTGATTTGATGGCTCAACAAGCTCTTCGTGCATGTGGGATATACACATTTTGGTGTCTTGGTAGCCTGAGGGCCAAACCAAGACTCCTACAGATGCTAGTAGACTACTGGGATTCAGACTCAGAGTTTTTCCATATCGACGAGATGTCCCTCACTATAGAGGTGGAGGACATATACTTCATTACAGGATTGTCCTGATGGGGAGAGGTGGTGAACCTATGTTCTCGTGAACCCGGAGGTGGCCTCACCATTAATGAGTATATTGTAGTATAATGTTTTTCGGACACGAAAAAGGTTAGGAGTCAAATCCCGACAAACTCCATCCAGGTACTAGGCCTGAAGGGGATACTACTGGCACTTGGAAGGATAGCTGGGCTAGCATCACTCCACCAAGCCTCGCAACCATTGATGTTCTATGCATTGGAGTGCATGAGACCCACAATTTACGATTAGAGTACTACACTATTGAGCAACATGAAGCAACAACTCAATGACTGCAAGATGGGCAGGGTACGAAACTTCAGTTTCGACAGTATACTAAGCACGTTCTTCTTTGAGCGTGTTCTGGGGTTAATCCCTAGAGTTGAATTTCTTCTTCACGGGGTTTGAGATCCGGCCCAACGACATTGGGCAGACGCTATGCGCAGACTGGGCGAAGGTAGGGTGTCCAACCCCTACCCAGCTGATTTCTTTCCATGGTGGTGGCAGCAAATTATTGCCATCGATGACTACCCTTATGCAGGGATAGATTTTCGGGGAGATTCTGACATGCCCCTACCACCCGGAGCAGCATATGGTGATATTGGTAACGAATCCCAACCCTCTTTTTAAGTTTTTTGAATTATAATTTTTTTTGTGTTTTTTGATATATTTGATTCAAAAGACATATTTTTGCGTGACGACACATAGTGACAATCTGTCATGTGTGTGCAGATGTTGGACCACAGCGGCCTGACGGCTTCCCTCATCATAGATGGAGGGGAAGAGGAGATGATATCATGGGTGTGGATGCAGAGTGGACGCTCCAAAGAATCCATACAAACTTTGTACGGTTGACACACCGAGTACCCATGGCGTAAATCGACGACTTTCCTGAGGCTATGCATCACCAGGTGGTTGGGGTACCATGAGCATGGGTGCGGTTATTCTGACGACTAGCTAGAGCCGTGTTGTTCTACCATGATCAGAACCCCCCTCCTCCTCCACAGGCTTAGAGACCTGTGAGTGATTCATTTTTGTACTACCGTGTATTATATTTTGGTGGCTCGGAAACCCCATTTTTGTATTATGACACTTATGTATTATGACGTCATATTTTGGATGTTTAATGAATTTTTTTTTATGATGATCGATTTTATTTATTTACATGTGTGTAAAAATGTATGTTTGTGATGTGCTTATGGTCTATGAAACAAATGCCAATCTAATACATAGTTAGCATATGATTCAACAACTTGATTATAAATTCTTGAAACATGTATGTATGTTATGCTCTCAAATTGCCATTCTAGCGATTTCACACATAAGAATCTTCGTAATAATGTCGGATCCCTAACCTGATACAAGCCATTAAGCTGTGACACTACTAACTGCGAATCAATACGTACCTCAAGAGAGAGAACACCATGTGAAATGGCATCCCGTAATAGCTCGATAACGACACTATACTCAGCAACATTGTTCAAAGAGGGCCGTAAACATATGCCTCTTGAAGACAATACCTGACCCATAAGAGTATAAATCACCCAAGCAACAGAGGCTGAGTGTTGAGTGTGGCGGCTAGCACCATCAGTGAATCCTATATAAACAGAAGACTCGATCGACATCTGCCATAAGAAACGAAAGCTAATCAACAAACCCAATCACCATAAGAAAAATTAACTATGAAAAAAACTATACAATAATATACAATAATCAGCCCTGGCTGAAGATCATGCATAGTATTTTTTAAGATAGAGCCCATTTCTAGGCTCCGCCAAGGCTGCCCCTTCATAATCTACCAGCTCATAGGCACCCTTCTCTAACACATGTTTGACCATGTAAGGACCATGCCACATGGGATTAAACTTCCCTGCCCCTAAGGGTTCATTAGCTTGATCCCATAAAATGACCAAATCTCCTTCACTAAACCTCCTTGAACGAACAGACTCATTATACTAGACCTTAACACGACGCTTATTCACCTCTAGAGCCACTAAAGCATCTCGTCGCTGCTCATCAAGTTGCTCTAAGTGGACCAAATGTTTCTCCAATGCAGAAGTGTCTGGTAAAAGCTCTATAGATAATTTCAATGAAGGGATTTCACATTCAACCAACAAGACAGACTCCACTCCATGTACGAGCTGATATGGAGAAAAACCGGTGGCAGTCTTAACCGAGGTCCTATATGCCCACAAAGAAGGATATAACATGATATTCCAATTCATTTTGCTTTGTACGATGGTTCATTGGAGAATGGACTTAAGTGATTTGTTCAATGCTTCAACCTGTCCATTCGCCTGAGGGTAATAAGAAGAGGAGTGCTCCTGCTTATACCCTAGCTTCGAGGCCAACTCTTCCATCATTCGATTCTGAAAGTGCCTACCATGGTCAGTGATAAGCTCTTTTGGAATACCGAACCGAGTAATAATTTGGTTGAATACAAAATGCACGGTCATCTCACCGTCGAATTTAATCATGGGAATAGCCTTATCCCATTTCGTGAAATAATCAACGGCCACTATAATATGATGATGCCCCCCAGCTGAAGCTGGGTTGCAATCCATGAAGTCAAGCCCCCACTTGGTGAAGGGATCGGTGATGATAATTAGATGTAACAGGGTAGGATGTGAGTGCATATTGCATGCAAACACCTGGCAAGGGTGACACTTCTTGACCACATTAACACAATCTTTAAAGATCGACGGCCAAAAATATCCCGCTCTCAATATTTTTTGGGCTGTAGAAAGCCCAGATAAATGACCACCACACACCCCTCCGTGGCAATCATTCAACACAACCTTAGCCTCCTCATGGGTTAAACAATGATGTAAAATGGAATCTACCCCACGGCAGTACAAATTGTTATCCACTACAAGGTAGTTCTTAGATACGTGATGTAATCATCGTCGCTCATCCCATGAAAGGTGAGTAGGGACCTTCAATGTTTGTAAATATATGATAATATCCCCATACCATGGATCCAAAGTTGAGATAAGGGAGATATGCTCATCGACAAACGTATCCTCATAAACTTCCTCCTCCTCCTCACTTGGGAAATCAGAAATGAGCTCCACAAAAATTAACGATTTCTTCGATTTTGTCGAAACAAATGCGAGATCGAATTCTTGTAAAATAACAATCCATTTATTATACTTTCCCCCGATCATCCTTCTAGTGAGGATGAACTGAAATGGATTGAAGTGAGCTACCACCAAGGTCTGACGAAGGAGAATGTAGTGTCTCAATCTCTGAATCGCATGAACGGTAGCTAAGGAAAGTTTCTCCACATGGGAATAATAGATTTCCACATCTATAAGATTTCGGCTCAAATAGTATATGACATGCTCATGTAGCTCCTCATCCTCCTAAACCAAAACCATACCAATCGTCTCCATGGACGCGAACACATAAATAAAAAATTCACGGCTATAGTCGGGTTTACTAAGCACGGGGGCCAATGCTAAGGCTCGCTTAAGAGCACCAAAGGACTCCTGGGCTCACTCATCCCAGCAAAAGGTAGTGTCCTTCTTCAAAAGACGCATAAAGCCTTTAGTCAAATTGGTAAAGTTAACCACGAATCTCTGTAAGAAGTTTTCCATGCCTTGCAAACATTGAAGATGTCTAATATTTCTCGGGGGAGAAAATTGAAGTATTGCCTCAACCTTTAAGGGATCGACTCTTATACCCTCCTTGGAAATAATGAATCCTAGCAAGCGACCCGACTTCACACAAAAGATGCACTTATGAGGATTTAACCTAACCTGGTAGTGGCGACACCTTTTGAATACTAATCTGAAATGGTAGGAATGACGCACTCTCAGCCGAGAATGAGCAGCTAGGTCATCCAAAAATACTTCAATAATCGATTTGAGATCATGAAAAATCAAGGTCATAGCCCGCTGAAATGTGGCTCCAGTGTTTTTAAGACCGAAAGGCATCTTTCGATATGAAAGCGTACCCCAAGGACAAATAAATGTAGTTTTGTGTTGATCCTTGGGTTTAATTTGAATATGATTATATCCGGAAAAGCCATCCATGAAGGAAAATACCTCGCTTCTTGCACACTCATCCAAAATTTGATCAATAAATGGTGTGGGAAAATTATCCTTAGGACATGCAGGATTTAAATCATGGAAATCAGTACATATATGGATTGCTCCCTATTTCTTATCAACCGGAATGGGGTTTGAAACCCACTCTGTCAAGGGAATGGGATAGATAAAGCTGACTTTCAACAGCTTTTCTATCTCAGCCTTAATTGCGGGTGCTTTTCTAGGATTCACTGCATGCAAACGTTGTCAAATAGGTTTGGCATTGGGATAAGTCTTAATTTCATGTTCAACAATGCGAGGGTCGATACCTGGCATTTCCTCGTATGACCAAGAAAATATATCATGAAACTCTTTGAACATCTTTGTATACTCCAGAATCTCAGCATGGGAACATTCTTCCCCAATATAGACATTCTCAATCTTGCTAGGATTGTGAGAGATATTGATAGGAATCGTAGGTGATATATTCACCATGTTCCCATCAGCCATCTGACCAGGAGAGATTAATGGAACCACAGGACTGCCAATCTTCTCGCTAAGAATCTCCCTAAATTCCTCATGCTCTGAGCAGTCAAGCTCAGGAAGAAAATAAGATCTATGATGTAACTCTTCCCAAGGTGGCTCAACTCCAGACATAGCCTCACACTATCAAGGTAGCCATGTGCATGAGAGGACTCAACTTCCCATATAGGCAGTACATACGGGTCCTCCTCCTCTGTCCGTGAAGAGGAAGGACTAGGCTCCACAACACTATCAAGATTTGCTTGATATGCAATCATTGATGCAGGAAACAACACGCCTGTTTCGATAGGTTCGTTCAAAAGACAGGGTGTAGGAAGAATCCAAGGATCTTCCATATTGGAAGTGCGAAAAGACACCAAATTCAATGAAGATGAAGCCCCATAAAAACTAAACCGAATCATAAGGACGGGTGCAGGACAACTAAATGTCTCCATAAGGGATGGATACATACCTACACCCACACTCCCAGTTGTCGGTTGGGAGTGGTCGATAATCGGGATTGAATCTCCCAACGATGCATTAACACTCAGATTTTTGAATGATGTTTGATCAATCGTAACAATCTTCCCATTAAATGGAAAGCATAAAACTCGAAATAGAGAAGAGGCTACGCCTTGTATACTATACATCCAATTCTGACCCAGTAAAAGATTGTAATCAAGGGGCGCATCAACCACCTCAACCTCAATCGCGACGATCTTTCCTCCCAAACAGACCTTAAGAGAAGTAAGAATTATGTGCAGCCAAAATGAGCTACCATCAAAGGCAGTCAACATGGTAGCGGATTTAGACAACTCGAGAGAACCCAAACCCTTCCAACACGACAAAGACATCACAGAAGCAGCAGTGCCTTCATCAATGATACTGTGTTTGACGGTCATGTTAAGACATTCCACATGAATCAAGAGAGACACTTAGTAAGGAAAGCGAGGCTATAGTTCCATGGTTTCAAATTTGATGATGGAAGAAGAGTTATCATCATTCACCCCAAGAGTAGAAAGCAAAGCTTAGGCTTTGCGACGAACAACTCTGAAGAACTTCAAGCGTAGACATCGCACAAGGAGTGTGGCCCAAATCCTTGACAACAGAATAGTTCTAGGTAGCTTGGGCATTAGGATTGTGCCCTGAATGCTTTAAGACTCCCTTAGGAATGCGAGGTACACTCTCAGGTTTATCTGTAGGATTTTCAATACGCAAAGGACTCTCAGTAGGAGGAGGTTCTTTCCCAAGGTCTGGTTGCATCGAACCATAGTCTTTCACATGAGTCACAACCTTAGTAGCACACACCATGTTGATGCACACATGACCAGTACTGGTTTTCGGCGGATCTTGATCTCCACCCGATGCAGAATGAGGATCATGTGTCCTCGAGTTCATATTTTGATTATGGGGTAAAGGATTGGTCAGCATAACTGGGCCCTGTGCCATGAATCTAGAGGTGTCTTCCATACGAGGGCACAAGTGAGTGAGGTGGTCATCCTTACACAATTTTCAAGGAAACTTAACCTTACATTTAAAATGCTTGTCCCCCCCAACATCATGGTCGTTCTTGTCATTGTTAGATTTTTATCATTCAAGCTAGCATTACATTAGGATTTTTAACTGAGAGAAAAACAAGCACAACAATAAAACACAAGAGACAAGAGCCACAAAGAATTTTCCTTGGGGAAACCATAAAGGAGAAAACCCTACAACTTCCTCAGAGATAGAATCAGCACCAAAAGTAAAACCCGAAAATAGTAAGATGATCTCCAAAGCTTCTATCTCTCTCTCTCTCACACTGAGAGAGCTTCTTCTCTCTCACTCATGCACCCCAATGAGTGAGTGTGTGTGTTATAAATAGAGAGACTCACTCTATATTTATATTCTTCTGTTCACTCGGAACCCACTCCATCATGTCGGCCTCACTTAACAATTACTTACTAGAGCCGACATCTCTAGGAATGTCTAATAACCCTAGTGCCCCACAACTTGTGGGGACTTTGCCTCCTCCGACCAACAAGGAGGTTTATCCTTAACACAATGGTGGGGACTATTGCCCCGACTTACAATGACTCATCTAGGTTCGACTTCTATAGGATAGTCTAATAACCCTAGGGCCCGACAACTGTGGGGACTTTAACCCTTGACCAATAGGAGGGTTACCCACAATGAATTGATAAGAATTTCACATTATAGAAACTTCCCAGAATAAACATCAGGGTATGACATGACTCAATTACATTACAATACATCCTAGAATAAACATCAGGTTACAATACATAAGAAATACAAGTGAATACATTCTGAAGTTACAATTACATCAACACTCCCTCTTAACTAGGAAGGTATTCTCTTGACACAATTTATCAGCGCAAGTATTCTTCTATGTATCATTTGGGTCATCGTCAAGTCCTTATCATCTTCAAGTCATATTCATCTTCATGTCATCTTCATTTCTAGATTTGGATCATCACTGGATCTGGATCATCACTGGATCTGGATCATCACTCGATTTGGATCATCACTGCTAGATTTGGATCATCACTCGATCTGGATCATCTCTGGAGCATCATCTCTAGATTTGGATAATCTCTGCTGGATCATCAATACTGAATCTTCACAGGTGCTATCTCATGATTCTTCTTGTCACAGGAAGTTCTACAGAGCCAGCCCTTTTTCATGCTGGATGTAGGCCTAGCCACCATGTAGGTCTTCGCCCAGCACTTACATCTGATCATGTAGGAACTAATCCTATAATCATATCAGAAAGGAAACACCCATCACTCACATCTGATCATGTGATAACAAATCCCACAACCTTGTCAAAAAGGCCCAACAGTTACATCTGATCAACCAATGATTGAAGAAAGGCCCATCACTTACACTTGGCCATGTGAGGAACCAATCCTCCATGCCAAAAGGCTCCTGCACTTACATCTGATCAACCAATGATCGAAGAAGGGAACTGCACTTACATCTGATCAACCAATGATCGAAGAAAGGAACAGCACTTATATCTGATCAACACATGATTGAAGAAAGGTTCAACACTTATATCTAATCAACACATGATCGAAGAAAGGCTCTGCACTTACATTCGACACATACAAAGAACCAATCCATTTGCATGTTCAAAAGGGCATGCACTCACATCTGATCCTATAAGAACCAATCCTACCATCATATCAGAATGCCCCCCAGTCCTAGACTGAGCTACCTGGTAACTGACCAAGTGCCTCCATTCTGCAGGAGAATGGCAGTTTCCCTTACATCTGTCATACTTGACAGAATGGCCAGCACTCACATCTGACATGGGAGGAACCTAATCCTTTAACCATGACAGAATGGCTCAGCCCTTACATCTGACCTACTCATCAGAATGGCTCTCTCAGTCCCAGACTGAGTGTTCCTGGTAACTGAATAGGTACCTCCATTCCAAGAATGGCATTCTACACTCATATCTAACATGGAAGGAACCAAATCCTCTCACCTTGACCGAATGGATCAACCCTTATATTTGACCTACTCGTCAGAATGGCTATGGATCTCAGCACTCATACCTAACATGGAAGGAACCAATCCTCTCACCATGACAAAATGGCTTAGCCCTTACATTTGAACATGGAAGGAACCAATCCTCTCACCATGTCAGAATGGCTATGGGTCTCATCACTTTCCCTTGGAGGAAACCTCGATCTGGAGAACACTAAGATTCTCCCTGAAGTACTTGAACTTCACCCTAGCCAATGGCTTTGTCAACACATCAGCTATCTGTTCCTCCATCGCAACATACTAGAGCTTCATTGCTCCCCTCTATACCACATCCCTGATATAGTGATACTTGATCTCGATATGCTTCGACTTGTCATGGAACATCGGGTTCTCCGACAACTTCACACAAATCTGGTTGTCACAATATACACAAGTAGCATGCATCTGGAGATCAAATAAATCAGACATTAGCTTCCGCAACCATACTGCCTCACAACTAGATGAACAAGATGTGGCATACTTTGCTTCAGCTATACTCAGTGCCACACAGGATTGCTTCCTGATAAACTAAGAGATCACACTTGATCCCATACTGAAGCAACACCCTGAAGTGCTCTTCCTATCGATGGCACTGCCTACCCAATCTGAATCAACATAACCCTCTAGGTTAATCTTCTGATTCACCTCGTACTTGAGCCCATAATCAATTGTACCCCTCAGGTACCTCAGAATATGCTTTGCAGCATTCAAGTGAACATGTCTCAGATTTTTCAGGAACTGGCTCAAGGTGTTCACATCAAAGCAAATATCTGGTCTCGTGTTCGTCAGGTACATCAAGGACCCAATCATCTGATGATACATCGTAGCATCAACCGTCTCTGATGAAGCATCACTCAATAGCTTCATGTTCGATGCCATAGGCATGGTCATGGCCTTACAGTCCATCATCCTGAACCTCTTCAGGATCTCTATTGCATACTTCCTTTGTCCAAGGAATATTCCATCTGCATTCTTCCACACCTCCATGCCTAGAAAAATAGTGCATTGACACATAACAGGAGCATCACTGGTCTTCTGCCTTCAACCTTGAAGTAAAGGTTGGAATCCACTTTACTCTTAGTAAAGCCTAGAGTCATTAGTAATCTGTCCATCCTGTCATACCATGTCAAACCTTAGATATTCTGTAGTCACTCCCTCTGAAGCATCATACTCCCTCTGTCTTCTGTACTCTATGCACTGAAACATCCTGTACCAGAGTGACAAGTAGCTTCCTATGCTACTAATATTCTATGTAACCATCTAGTGTATATACTTTCATTTTCAACCTTGTAGCAAAGATTAAGATCTTCATCGAGCTCATCATGTATGTGTTTCAACTCTTACTAGCTGCAAATGTCTCTTTGTAGTCTATGCCTTCTTTTCGTGAGAAGTCTCGTGTTACGAATATTGCTTTGTATCCCACGATGTTTCCATCTACTGCATGATGGAACTACGAACTTCCCTTTATGTATCGATACTGCATCCTAGACATCATTCTTCTTGAACTGGTCTTCCCTTTCTTCTTGGTTACTTTTTCATGGCTGGAAGGTTCTACATCAATGATGTCGCTGCACTCGTCATATTATTCTTCATCTTTGAATTGTCGTCACTTGTTCTTCGGAACAAGTCTTCATTCTTCTTTGCTTGTAGGCGATTATGTATGCGATTTTTCCTACCAGTCAAATGCATTAGTTGTATGGTTAGAAACATTTCATAAGGAATATTCATACTGGCAAATTCTTATGCATAAATATATGATCATGCAACTACTTTAGCCAATACAACATTCATCCATATCTCACGGAAACTTTTCTAGATGCCTTCCATCTCTACTAGGACAACATTGAGATTGTGCACTAATCCAATATGTGAGCAAAGAGGTTTCATTCTAGATAAGTAGCAATGGAGAGTTGTATAGCACCATGAGCTACTTACCCATCATATGCATATTAGTAGTATACTGTCGTTAATGCAAACATTCTATCATGCATAATATATAAACTGAATATAAATAAATGCATAACAAAACAATATCATGAAATGACAATTGAATACTTATCTTTATTTGTTTCGTGGGTAGACTCCTTCTTGAGCCTTTAGCTTCATCATCTTCTTCATTCATAATAGCATTGTTTCTTATCCAAATGATAAGATGGATAATAGGTTCTTCAAGAGTTGAGATCTTCATGTTCCTTATTGGTTGAGGGATCTTCTTTCAATGGTGAGAGCTTGATCTTCAATTGCTCCCATCTTCTCTTCTCTTCTTATGACTCGAGCTTCTTCTTATTCCTAGAGTCTACTGAAATTAATCACTTCCTTTTGGCACACATTTCTCAAATGAATGAATCCCATGATCCTGGGAGGCCATTCAAGGTGGCTATCACCACTTCTGCATTCTTCACTTCTTCTTTTACCACTTCAAGCTGTCCTTTGATTTGAGAGACCCTTGTAAAGTATGACTGCATGGTCTCTGCATTCTCGATCTTCACATTCTTCAACTAGTTTCTTAAGGTCATCTTCTGATGTATAAGGAATCAAACATCTTCGGTGTCTTTAGGGAAGATACTTGTGGTACAAGTTGATTCGTGATTGAATCAACAATGATCTTCTTGGCCTTGACCAAGTTCTTCTTGTGTAAGGCTTCTAGCCTCATCTCCCTCTGGAACTGGAACCTCTCTACTCATGTAGGTGTCCAATTCATTTTCTTCAGAGAGATCATATACTTCCATGCTTGGAATTTGTCAACTTCACCAAGCTTATCATCAAGCTGATGTGATAGATCACTTTTAAATGAGAACCTCAAATGAAAATAGCAAAATATTAGATCTTACCGATTTGAGGTGTCCGTCTTGGTTTCGGAGTTGGCTGATCTAGGGTTTGTTAGAGAAACCCTAATTTTCAAAACTTGGAATATTTTAGATCTGATTGGATAGAAATATATATCTCTTCAAAGGGAGCTGTCCAATGTACTCATTTTCTGAGAACAGTGGAGGGAAGCTCCTGGAACTAGAAGCCCTAGTTTTCCAATTTCTTCTGCAGAAATGTCTGTTACTATTTCTACAGTATCTCTAAAATTACTGCTCCTCTGTGTCTAAACCTTCATATTGAGGTAGCCTCACATGTCCCTGTTCCAACACCATAGGTTTCACCAATTGGTACTTATGATCATTTTCCCAAGGTGACCTGTTTCAGGACTGTTCAGAACAACAAAGTTGTACGGACTTCCATGTGTCACTGATTCATCTTTTGAGTATGAAATTTGGACCATAGAAATTAAATTCCGTGCCCTTTATGGAACATCTTCATAAATTTCATTTGGACCTTTGTAGTCCAAGATATAGCAATTCTCTCCAAGTGTCCTATTTAGGGATGAATTCTGGAAGAGGAGGGAACCCTAACTTGGAGGGATCAAATATCCCAGAATATAGTGAATCTGAAGTTGAATTTTGGACATAGTGTAAATAAAGATTTTATATTTGGCCTCTGCAATTTTCATCTCTTGGGCCTTCACCAATATCAGGATATAGCAAATTTACCAAAACTTAGCAGTTTTAGAATTTAGGGCTTTTCTAGCTTGGGGTCAAACTAGGGTTTGACTTTCCCCGAGTTTCACCCAACCAAATTTCTTGATCCAGGTCTCTAAAATTTGATTTTGATGAGGATAAAAATCCTATGTTGGGCTCACTCAAAAATTCCTCTTCTGTAGAAAGCCCTAATTTTCAGCACCAAAACTAAAAATGCTCGGAATCGAATTCCGCTTTCGACAGAAAGATGCGCCCTTCAATGGAGAGTCATCCTAGCATACTTTTGTTGATGGATTGTCGAGAGAGACCCAAAAAGTAAGAATCTCTAGATTTTGTATCTACACAATGTATTCTTCTCAGGTTTTCTCTGATACCATGTTAGATTTTTATCATTCAAGCTAGCATTACATTAGGATCTTTAATTGAGAGAATAACAAGCACAACAATAAAACACAAGAGACAAGAGACACAAACAATTTTCCTCAAGGAAACCATAAAGGAGAAAACCTTGCAACTTCCTCAGAGATAGAATCAGCACCAAAAGTAAAACTTGAAAACAGTAAGATGATCTCCACATCTTCTTTCTTTCTCTCTCACACTGAGAGAGCTTCTCCTCTCTCACTCATGCACCCCAATGAGTGAGTGTGTGTGTTATAAATAGAGAGACTCACTCTCTATTTATATTCTTCCGTTCACTTGGAACGCACTCGATCGTGTCGGCCTCAGTTAACAATTGCTTACTAGAGCTGACATCTCTAGGATTGTCTAATAACCCTAGTGCCCCACAATTTGTGGGGACTTTTCCTCTTTCGACCAACAAGGAGGTTTATCATTAACACAATGGTGGGGACTATTTCCCCAATTTACAATGACTCACCTAGGGTTGAATTCTCTAGGATAGTCTAATAAACCTAGGGCTCCACAACTGCGGGGACTTTAACCCTTGACCAATAGGAGGGTTACCCACAATGACTTGACAAGACTTTCATATTATAGAAACTTCCCGGAATAAACAACGGGGTATGACATGACTCAATTACATTACAATACATCCCAGAATAAACATTGGGATACAGTACATAAGAAAGACAAGTGAATACATTCCGAAGTTACAATTACATCAACAGTCATTAAAATTGGCATTTTTCGTTCTTTTTCCCACCCTTATGATTGTTTTTAACCTTTTTCTTATTCCTTCTGGGCTACTGGTTGCCCTTCTGGTTCGACGATTGCATGGAAAGTACACTCACCGTTTGGGTGGGTTGAGACGAAGCCGTAGCTTTTCCCGACGCGGATTGGGTAATAGACAATTGACTCACTTGTTTCATAACCGAGTTCACAGGTTTGGCACTTGTACATCCCACAATTCCATCGGCATGTGGTCCAGGTTTGATTTTGGGATCGAAAATAGAATGCGGAGTGTTAGGTATGATCTCATATAATATCCCAGATTGAGTATAAATCAAATCCAGTTCCTGTGCCCTAAAAATTGCTTGTTCCTCGTTCTAGACTCTGGATGTAGAAACATCCTTCGTGATATAACGTAGTAACGATTTAAGGAACCACTCAAGGAGAAACTCTAACGGTATGAAAGATTTAATCAACCTCTTTTGTCTATGCCACTCTTGGATATGGTCCGAGATATGTGTGGCTTTGTCTTGTCAAAATGTCGACAAGAGTTCTATACCAACATCGTAACACACTAGTAGCTGAAAGTGGTTGAGAAAAATCATAGCAAGGTCATCGAACAAAACAGATGCCCCCTTTTCTAACTCTATGTACCATTTCACTGCAGGCCCTGTAAGGGTGCGTTGAAATAGCCTCAAATGAATTGAGTCGTGTAAAGAGTTGGAAGAGCACCAAAGGTGAAAGGTAGTGACATGTTCACTAGGATATTATCCTCGTTTGCCCTCGAATTTGGGAATGTCCGAGGGAAGCTTGGTACGGACAGCCGGCCAAGCTGGGTCATAAGATACCGAATTGTTCGTTAGTCTTGATAAGTCAGGTAGATTTAACGTTGCGAGGAAAGGGAGCCTAGGTTGAGTCGGTTTATGCCATGCTCCCTGATAGTTTTGTTTCATATAAGGCTGACTACTATAAATACCATGGCCTTGGCCATAATATCCTCCTCCTGTTTGACCCGTATAGGGATGCATGGAAGCATTATGATGTGGTGAAACTTGATTAGGTGGTGCTACAAAGCCATAATTAGAGGAGTAAGTGGGTTGTTGATACTCATACCCATAAGGTTGATAACTCTGTCCATACTGCGGTCCATAATATGGTGCATGAGAAGTTCCATAAGATGTCCCATGGGATATCCCATGAGAGGCTCCATAAGTAGGGATATGGGGAATTCCATGCGATGGACTGTAAGACAATCTAGAAACATGAATATGACCTCCTGAGACAATAGGAGATGCTTGACTCTAAGAAACTACTATACGAGTAGTCGTAGTACAAATATGACTAGTAGCAACATTCCGACCCGAAGGACCTTGTGAATGAGGGGGAGGAAGGGTTGTCAAAAATGCGTTCGAAGGAGTAGGAATAGAGGATGAAGGGACATGTGAAGGGATATAAGTGGTATTCCCTATGGTCACTTGTCTTGGTTCTGGTATCCGCATATGACTACTAACATTAGGCCTAGGACGAACATGTGAGGTAGCTTCCATCGCCGAGATGGAAGGTGCAATGTGACTAGTGCTCCCAAATCTCTCCGCACGAAAAGGAATGGGAATGTCCCCAGGCGTAGTGCTAGGTTCAATTTCTGACTCACTATGATGTGCTGGATCATGTGTAGGGATATCAGGCATGCCATAACTAACATGACTAGTGCTTGTGGGTTCATGGTGAGTCTCATCGCCCGACAACCAATACCGATGACCTGTGAATGAGGGATCGTATACGGAATGTGAAGGTATATCAGGTGAAGGATCATATACAGGAGTAGGATATTCCTCCCCAACCTCTTGAGTTGGAGAGGACATCTCAGGAATCTCATCTTCATGATCTCCCATCATGTGTGAATCAATGTGATAAGTAGTTCGCCCATACAGTCTATTTCTCTCTCCTAAAGTAAGAGGAGATGTGGAAGGTGGAAGTCCTGCTAAACGACGAGAACGACAAAGTGCCGCACCTGAATCCACAATGACTCAAAAATGTAAAACACTCTATCTAATTACACAAACCCTAGGAAAACTAGCATGCACAGAGCATACACCTATATAATGTAAAGCCAAATCACAAGAAAGCAAGGGTAGGATATGTGAGATCCCGAATGAAGCAGGTATGTCTCGCCTAGGAGAGGCTTGAGACTCCCATACAAAACAAGCGGAGGTTTGTAACCAATTATTGTGGCCCTCAGCTTCAACGCATATAGTGACTGTGATGTATGACCCCAACCTAGCCGGGACACCTGCAGAATAACCTCTGCGAAGTACCCCCTCGATAACCTAGGTAAGGAAACTAAGGTCACCTCAATATAATCAATGCTCAGGTGGACAGTCGCAGGCGGGATTGACCATGTGGGTAGGGTAGCAAATTCTGAAACTCTCGAAACAGCTCCCAGATACGAATACAATTCTGGAAATATCTCCGATGCTACTCAGTTATGACTAGGGGTCATCCCAATCAATAACCGCTCACACTACCTCATGCTTAACTCCCTTGTAAGAAAATGATCCTAAGAAACACTAATTATAAAAAGGAATTTCACACTCTCACCTGGACAGACACATACATGTTGTTGTTTAGTGGTCTTGGAGAATTTACTTACAATGAACTATTCCAAGACCCTCAAACCTAATCTTGTTGGTGCACCCTATAAAAGAAATGAGTGTAATTCATTTTATTATGTGCTGATTTTAATTGTCTTATTACTCAAAAAGGGTAAATGATGGTGCAACTAATGGTGTTATGACACAATAAGAAGTAAAATGCACACCTAACAATCAATGCAAATGCATTGTGTCAAATGAAAAACAAGGTATGCTACTACGTGAAATGCAAAATTCTCCTTCAAATGAAAAATGCAATCATTCCTATATGAAAATATGACTAATACTTTTCCAAGCAAACCTAGTGCAAGTACCATGTAAAATGCAAAATGCAAAAAAAAATTATTTTGTATTTTTTGAATTAAAATGAGATAATGAAGCAAAAGAATGACTCTACCACCCCTAGAATCTGCAAGCACTATTAGATAGCACCCAAGCAAAGCACCAAGGTAAAAGAGACCTAATGCACTAATCCCAAAACAAAAAATAGAAAATGCAATGACAAGAACATTTAAAAAAAAATTCTAACTAAAAGACGTCTCTGGTCAGAAACATAGGTGTATACAGAATCTAGAAGCATCCAAGGAGACTCAACAATCATCAAAACTCACCCAACAACACTTAATCTTCCTCTAAAAATAAAAACTTAGGGCATACGCGACTGTGTGCAGAAAAACCGTGTATATACGTGGATATCCCAGTAGAAACCGTGTGTACACGCGACTGTGAAGCAAAAACTCGTGTATAGGAAGAAAAAGAGATAAAAAGAAGGTAAAAAAGACAAGATGAGAAAAAATTTACTCCTATCAGACACTACCAAACAAACATTCCCCCAGACTTGACTCAGAAACAGATAAATCAGAGCAATTGAAGAACATTGAATGCCGATAAAAAACCCCCAAAGGAAATGATTAGGAACTCCCTAGTATGATCGCCAATTCTGTTACGGAGAAAACTTCCTATGGATTACGGTACCACAACAGACATAGTAATAGAAATCAGTCCTTTCCAATATGAAAGAGAAACCAAATATCTAACACTAAAGGATCTCGATACCTACCTTATTCCGGACGATTGATGTAGATCCTCATTGAGCTTTTCCACTCTCGCTTGTATAAGTAATTTGCTCTCTCAACATTCAGAAAAGAAGACAAGCATGCTATATATAATTGTGTTAAACCTACTCTAGCATATATAATCAATAACATATAAGCATTTAAAAGCATCCATGGATTTAATATTCATTTAAATACACATTATTGGACAGGAAAATATATTTCTATTAATATAAAACAGAGATTAAAATAGTGATAACCTTTGTCGGCACGTCTGCGAATCAGAGAAACTGAGTCCTCCACCTTGGCCTCCATCACTTCAATCCTTCATCTCTCGATAGCAAGCTCACAAGCAAAGGCAAGCTTGGGAAGAACACAAAGTGCTCTAAGGGAAAAATGGATGCAGACTCAAGTATGAGCTCCGGCAACAATGGACTATAGTTATCTTGCTCTTCAATTCCTCCCTTTTCAATGTATCCAAAGGGTTCCTTATATAGTGCTTCAATGGGGTAATGGAAGGTCAAATCCGAGTGATCTCAAGGCATATGGAAGGCCAAGAGACAGGTGATTCGGATCCACATCAAGGAAAACTCCAAAACTATTTGGCCTTTTGCACACATCCCGATGTACGCGGGTTTAAGGGTCAAATCCGCGTATATACATGGGAATGGGTTTAAAAGTCGCGTATATCAAATAAGACATGTTTTTAGGGATGATATTGGAAACATCAAAGGTACAAAAATGGTCCATGGGGACTAAAGAGTCGAAAAAGGGATAGGGAAGGCCATAAAGGTGTGATCCACCATGTGTGGTAAAACCAGTTGTAACAAGTACTTCATCAGTAAATGGTGTAGGGAACAGATCATGAAGACATGCATCATTTAGCTTCTAGAGATCGACATAGATCTAGATTTATCCCATCTTATTATCTTGAATAACCATTAGACTGATCCCTTCTGTCTCTTCCACTGGTTCAATGATTCGAGCACTCGACATTCTTTCGAGTTCGGCCTTCACGCTCTCCTTGTATCACATATTTAATCAATACAGATGTTGGTTTACCGGCTTGGCTTCTGTCTTGAGTGGGATTTTCATTTCTCCCAAGTCTCCTAAAATCCCTTTCATTTTAGAGAATTTGGTCGAAAATAAATCCTAAAATTTGTGCAACAAATCAGTGATTTTCACCATAGTGGCTTCATCCCAATAATATCCTACACTAGTGAACTTCGGGTCCTTCACTGTCCTAATATTACCTTCCTAATCTTCAAAGGTTGGTGAAATTTTTCTGTCGGTATCTTCGGTGCTGCGATATCCTGACTTCCTTCGGATTCTGTGATATTAATATTCCTTCGATCATCACCATCGTTAGGTTCTCCTATCACATTGTAACACTCTGTCATCAACTGCATTACTGGCGTCTCATGCAGCTATATGGGAAATGTGACTGGGACTATTTCCAAGACGACATCTCGGATGTGCTGAAGTGCATTATGAATCACTGGGTTAGAATCCACAAAGCTAAAAGTATGGCTGAAGCAGAGCATCAATTCTTCCCATTTTGTAATCTCCCTTCTGAGTTCTGCAGATATGTACCATTGTCGTGTCATCTCATCCAGCGTGTGGACAAAAGCATGTACCCATTCATCCTTTGGCCTTGAAATCCATGTGGTCTGACATGCGATCATATGATCATTGGGATCATTCATTCCATCATACTTTGCTCCCTGATAGAGCTCTGTTTCACAAAATCAAACTTCCATTAGTTTGTAACATATCGTCCAACCACCGATCTATTTCTTATGTGTCTCCCACCATCTTGTTGGAGTGGCCTTCAGTGCTTCCTCCAATTCCAGCATTTGCCGAGGCTCCGATACCTTGTCCTCAAACTCATCGATAAACTCAGTAAAATTGGGTATCCCTTCATATGTTGGTAGCTCAACAACCTCCATTGTGACCCTTCGCAGTGATTGGGTAATTCGCCCACACTTCCAGATTAATACTTCATGTATTAGATTCTGCCAATTTCCAGCACATCGTCAAAATATGATGATGCAGAGCTAGAAGTTTGCTATCCCAGCTCCCCATCCATAGTGGGATGCATGTAGTCTTCTGAAATATTGTATGCATGGTCCCATCCTCCTAGGACTTCCTCCTTTATTAGTTCAACATTTATTCGAACTTCGCTCAGATCAAATGGGGCAATGACCCGCATGTCGTGATTTTCAAAGTCATCACTATTTTCTTGAAATTGATAACCACCAAATTGTCACTATCCCACCCAATCCCCAACAGTGCGTGATATGAGATACCTTTGTCGACAATTTTGATAACATTAAAATCCACATAAGTCTTCATCCCGTCTACTTCAACCAGTAAGTGTGGTACACATCTAATTGGAGACAATATGGCCTGGTTTGTGAGTCGCATTTGTACTGGAGACCAAACCAATTGTGGTTTCCCCATCATTTCCCATGCCTGCTTCGTTGGAATGTTGACATTTGATCCTAGATCGAAGATGAACAAGTCCACGTCATAGTCACCTATCTGGACATTCATCCTCATCTCTCTTCTAGTTTTCTTCTTGTGCAAAGAGTTCACAACATAGTCTTGTCGGCCCTTCTCTGGTCGTTATAATAGATTTGTAACCTCAGCTAGTGCATCAGGGTCCTTTGCTAATGACAACAACTTTCAAAGAAATTTTGTAGTGTTCCAACCTTCCGCGATGATCTTGCTACAAGTATCAAATCGAAAGAAAATGACATTTCATAAATATGCAACTTACCCTAGCTCTTTTTATGATGTCTCTTGCATAAGAAAATGTGTTTTTCTCACTGTCGACATCGAACTATACCTTCTTTTGAGTGGCCAATCAAATTTTTGGGATTGGACCATCATCTCCCGTTGTTGTGCCTCCTCGAGTTATGACCGTAACATTTGCAAGTTGCATCCTGGGTTTCGCTGAATTTTTCCCCACAGTCGGCCCTTGATTTTGGTTTTGAGGTTGATTCATAGCTACGTTCACATTCATTAGAGATAATTTGAGGTAAAAAATGGGCCTCCTAAGAGATGTACTACAAAGATATAAGATATGTTAAAATATTATGAGTTAGGGGTTTTATGGGGTAGGTATATATGACAACTCACCTCCTACACTACTTTTTATGCACAATATAAATAACCATGGTTGACTTAATTTTCTAAATTGACTATAAATAAATTTAATAAAATAACTCTACAATGGTGTGACTAAGATTCATTGTAAATTCCCAAAAATTTATTGTCCTTTAGCATTTATTTGTCTTGAACTTGTAAATAAAATTAAACAAAAATGAATTCAATTTATATGCATAACTAACATATTTTTTTCATATAAATATCATTCATGAATTTATTTTATTTTAAAAGTACAACATTATATATATATATATTAGTTTGACATTATGATATTAAATACAATTGAGTGAATATATAATTTGAAATTAAAAAAACCTGAAAATGACAATATATTATTTTATAAAAAAATGTGAAAAGATATTTTTATGAATTATGAGTACGTTACTTGAAAATGACATTAATATTATTTTATGAGAAAGTGAATTGTGAGTACTTTACTTGAAAATAACAATAATATTATTTTATGAGAAAGTGAATTGTGAGTACTTTACTTGAAAATAACAATAATATTATTTTATGAGAAAGTGTGAAATGACTTTTATTATGAGTACTTCACTTTATGACTTAAAAGTACTTGTACCACCACCTTGGTTAACTATGGGTTTTCATCCACCATAGAAAATGTGACAAATAAGAATTCTTAACTCATACAATGCCACCTCAACCATGGGGGATGATGTCATCTACTAGAATGTAATTGGTTGATTTTTATAGTACATTTTGGTCCTTTTGAGGCCCATTTTTGACCTCAAATTCTCTCTAATGTTGGTTCTGGTTCTACGGTGGTGGAACATTCTTTGATTTCCATTTTGTGATCAATTATGGACAATCTTCAACAACATGATCTACAGTGGTACAATAGGTACATTGCAACTGAAGGTTTTTTTAGTCTCGCTGATAATGCCCCAATACTACATAATTATATCATTGCACAGGTTCTCGACCTCGTCCTCCTCCTCGACCAAAACCTCCATCTTGACCTCCTCGAAATCCTCTGTGGAATCCTCTTTGTGGTTGGTACCGAAGTTAATTAAATTGTCGTTGCTGCAGCTGATTCAACTGCGGTTGAACATACTGTGGTTGAGTATATTGTGGCTACTGAAGAGCATACTACATTTGATTGAACTATGGCTGCGGCAGAGCAAACTACAATTGCAATTACGCAAATTGTGGTGTCTACTGCGATGGAAACCTCTTCTCTGATCGGTTCTCTTCTCCCTTCATGTAGTACATATCCATTGTCCTTTCTTGGAGCAATTCATATGCTCTACAATCCTTCTCTTCATGACCAACAGAGCAACAAAAATTACAGAAAAAATTTGTAGGTTTCGATACTACCTTTTGGAGATACACACATTCCTTGTGTCGATGTCCTCAAGTTTGACAAATTTGAATCCATGACAAACCACCTTGAATCAAGGGATTGGTTGCATCAGACTACAAATAATCATGAAAATATGGACATTGATCTTTATGACGTCCTTCCGTGCGACATCAAGTACACCATATTTATTTGTGAATGTCTCTTCCATTCTTGATATATTACAATTGAATTGTTAGATTCGCTAGTTGCGATTGGATTTGATTCATTTCGACTGCAATTTCTCCCACTGGTGAAGCCTCTAGCTTCATTGCAATTTCCAGATCCTCAGTCTGTGTTGCAATCTTTTGCTTCATTAATGGCATTCAGATATGTGGCACCAATGCTATGATGAACCATTCTTTGTGTTGCACATCGCTCATTCTGAAACTGAATTTCTCCATCAACATATTGAATCGTTGATCAAATTCCCAGACTGACCTGTTCAGATATTGCTTAATTTCCTTCCATTCAGTAATGTACTACGACTCAGATTTAGGTTTCCAGAATTCCTCAATCAACCTGGTCCTAATCAGTGCTAGAGTGTTCATCTTGGACTTGCTTTATAGTCCATACTGATTTACATAGAAACCAATATTACTCAGGAGTTTTGGTCCCGTTCCCATGGAAAAAATCTAATTTCATGTCGTCACCCGCCATTCTGGGCATTCATCCAATGTTTGTTGATCCACTACTGTTTCTCTGGTGATGACATTGTTATAGCCGATTTTACCACACCTGGTTGATCACACATTTATGGCCTTCCCTGTCCCTCTGCAGACTCTTTGTACCACTTGGACTTATATTATACTTTGATGTTCCAAGATCATCCCCAAAAATTGTCTGTTTATACCTATACACAACTTTTAAAGAAATACTCACGTGTATACATAGATTTTGACCTCAAACCCGTGTACATCGGGATGTGTGCATAAAGACAAATATTTTTAGAGTTTTCCTCATGTGAGTCAGAATATCTTGTCTCTTGGAATTCCATATGCCTTGAGAACGCTTGGATTCGACCCTCCATTACCCGTTTGGAGCACTATATATTGTGCCTCTTGGATACATTGAAGGAAGAGAAATTGAAGAGTAAGGAAACCATAGTCCATTGTTTCCTCTTTTTGCTTATACTTGAGTCTACATCCTTTTGTCCCTTGGAGTACATAGTGTTCTTCCCAAGATTACCTTTGGTTTGTGATCTTGCTATTGAGAGATGGAAGACTGAAGTGGTGGAGGCCTAGGTGGAGGACTTGGTTTCTCCGGTTCGCAGAAGTGCCGACAGAGTTTGTCACAATTGTATCTCTAATTTATTAATAGAAATATCTTTTCCTATCCAATTCATGTTAATTTGAATATGAATATTGAATCCATGGATGTATTTACTTGTGTATACATGGTTGATTATATATGCTAGAGTATCTCTAACACATTTATATATATCATGCTTGCTTCGTTTGCTGTTGTTGAGGGAAAATTATAATTGCAATTGCATATGAAAAGCTCAAGGAGGATCTACTTCAACAGTCCGGAATAAGGTATGATTCTATATCCCTTAGTGTTAGATTTGCTTACTGCTCTTGCATATTGGGAAATATTGATTTTTGGTGTCATACTATCTGTTGTGGTACCCCCAAGCCATAGGAAATTTCTCTCCGTAACAGAATTGGCGACTCCATTGGTGATGTTCCTAGTTGTTTTTCTTTGGGGTTTAGGTATGCAATGTTCTTGAATTGCTCTTTATTTCTTTGTTTTGTGTCGGGTCTAGAGGTATTTTTGCCCAGTAGTGTCCTGTAGGAGTAATTTGACCTTGGCTTATCATTTTGCCCTCTTTTTCTTCCTGTACGTGAGTATTTTCTGCACAGTCGCGTATACATGTCGTTTTCTCCTGAATTCCCACGTATGTACATCGATTTATTGCAAACAGTAGCGCATGCCTTTATTTTGAGATTTATTTGGAGGATTGAGTGTTACTCGGTGAGTTTTTATGATTGCTGAGTCTTTTTGGGTGTTGTTGGGGTTTGTATATAGCCTCTGTTTCTAACCAGAGACCCTTTTTGATTTATTTTTAATTAGGTTTTATTCTTGTCATTCATTTTTTCCTTTTTGTTTTGGGATTAGTGCATTAGGTCTATTTGATCTAGGTGCCTTTCTTGGCTACTGTCTGTGAGTGGTTTTAGGGTTTGAGAGTTGGAGGGTATGTTATTGCTTTCTATATCTCATTGATTTCAAAATATACAAAAATATTTTCTTTTTCATACTTATGCATTCTTGCATTTTTGCACTTGCATGGTACTTGCATTAGGTTTGATTATTGAATTATAGTCATGTTTTCATTTAGGAATGATTGCATTCTCATTTGAAGGAAAAAACTTGCATCTCATGTAGTGGCATACCCTATTTTTCATTCTACAAAATTGCACTTGGCATTGTTTGTTAGGTGTGCATGTTTATTTCACTGCTGAGTCACAATATCATTAGTTGCATGACCATTTCCCTTTGAGTAATAAAAAACATTAAAATCAACGCTTAATTAAAATGAACTACAATATTTTCTTATATGGGGTTCACCAACAAGATTAGGATTTAGAGTCTTGGAATAGTTCCTTGTGAGTCAATTCTCCAAGACTACTAAACACAAGCAATTAGATGCCTGTCCAGGTGAGAGAGAGAAATCCTTGGTATAATTAGTGTTTCTGAGAAGGCCCCTCTTACACAGGAGTCAAGCATGAGGCAACGCACACGATTGTGATTGGGACAGCCCTTGGTCACTTTATGTGAGCGTCAGAGATATTTCCATGATCGTATTTGTATCTGGGTGCTTTTGAGGTACCAGTTGGTGCTTTCGAGCTTTGGGATTTTCTACCCTACCCATATAGTCGATCCCGCCTATGAATGTCAGCTTGAGAATTGGTTATATTGGGGTGACCTTAGTTGCCTTACCTAGGTATCACAAGGGGTACTTGCATAGGTTATTTTGTGAGTGTCCTGGCCAGGTAGGGGTTGGACAACACAGTCGTTTTACACGTTGAAGTTGAGGGCCACTATAATTGGTTACACACTTTTTCTTGTAGTGTATGGGAGTCTTGAGCCTCTCCTAGGTGAGACATACCTACTGCACTCAGGAGCTCGTTTATCCTCCCCTTGGTTTGCTTGTATTTTGGCTGTAGATTCTCTTAGAAGTGTGCTCTTTGCACGCTAGTTTTCTTTAGGGATCATAGTTACTTGAGTATATTTATGTTCTCTTGAGTTCGGGTCCTTTTATGTTTGGCATGCCTGATATCACTACTAGTATCCCGTCACACACTCCAGGTCCTGGTGCTGAACCTGGTGTTGAACTAGGGGGCACCACAACCCCTTACCTTCCTTATAGATTCGGGAGTGGTCATATTCCATCCTCTACACCATTTGCGGAAGATTTTCACTCCATTCGTATGGTCTTAACACTAGTGTTTACCTTCACAGGGGTGGTAGTGGATACATGAATGTTGGGTCTACACCTTATATTCCTTCTTATGTCCCATCGTCCACCGTACTGTTTTCTTTGAATGAAGTTGTCATGATCAATCCTCCCTATATATTATAGTTTGGACTCTTTACTAACTATTTCCAACTGTTTTGGACTAATATTATTGTCATGTATTGTCCATTTTTTGTACACTCTCGCTAAGGATTTTACCCGTTCGTGCCCATGACAGGTATAATTTCGAACTGGCATATAGGTTAGGATTTAACGACCGCTTGCATTTTTGCATGGCCTTATGACTGTTTCATCTTAACCTTAGGTAGGAACCCATTCCACGATATCACAAAACCTTCATGCTACTGTTAGAAGTGATATTGTGCGAATGGTAGAGCTTTCCTATACATGGGTGCCCTAGTTAGATCCTATTTTGTATTTGGTACCCATGCTGAGATGCCTCCTTTAGGTTGTGGGAGTCCTTTTAGTCCCTCCATGTCCTTGAGCAAGAGCTTCATAATGCTCTTAAACTTTATGCTGGCCATTCCCCATAGGGACTCCATTGTATATATCAAGTTGTAATTGCATTTCATGAGTTTTGGTTGCCTTATTGAGCTTTATGTTGGCTCCTCGCGTTAGATTTATAAGCAATGTAGCCCGTGATTGTCTCATGTCTAGCCAAGCATAGAATTTTTCATATCCTTTTCAACTTGATCACCCCTTTATCGCGAGGAGACCTTCCCTCGAGTGTCGTTATCCTGCACATACTTCCTTGCATTGAGCAAAGGTATGTTCCACTGCTTGGAACTAGTTTTCTTGCCCCTGACACTCATCTCCTCCTAGATATGTACTATAAATCACTTTCATTATTTTTGAAGATTTTCAAAATATCTGAAAAGTCCAAAAAAATAAAAAAAAAACATAAAAAGTCAGACGGGAAATGATATTATCTTTGGCATCAGTCGAGTCGTGTCGCCTTCGAACGGAGTACTGTATATCACATCTATTGGTTGGGTTATTAGTTTGAATTTAGGAGTTGTACTCATTACTCTGAGTTTATCTCCACCGACTGGTTATGCTTCCAATCCCCATGGAGCCTCTGTTGATGCCTCTTGCATCACAAAGATGTCCTAGTTTACATATCGATTCTATGTTGCCTACCTTCAGTCACCACTTGCCTTATGATCTTGTTCGAAGGAAGTTGAAGCCTGAGTCGACCATTCCTCAGTTATATTGACTTTGGATGTTGGCCATTCCTGGTACTGTTACTGGTTTGTGCACATCTTGTTCGAGTTATTCCACATTATACAACATCGTTGAGTACCTCGTGTTGGTTGATGGGGGATACCTTAATGCCCTCCTTCCAACGGATTCCATTCCATCGACTTCAGATCATTTATTCTGGAATAGGAATCTAGAATCATTTGAGTTCCTTGAGACTTACAGTCATCAGTGGTAGGTTCTCTCACCATCGATAGTTTTGGGAATACATCAGTGTCCCCTGATCGATGGATTCTTTCAAGTGTTTGACCTCAACACATCTATTCACACTTGTTAGATTGCACTTTGTACCTTGATTCCCATTTTCATTATTGGTGGGTGATCTTGCATCTATTAATAGTATACATCAATCATGGGTAATCAGATGATGGACTACTATGTTTGACCTCGACACATCTATTCACATAGTAGGACATGTACTCATAGGGGTTTGGGTAGAAGACCTTCCAGATTGGTGGCATTCCAGATATTCTACCTACTTGATTGTGCCAGTATTCATGAGATTTCAGCTCTCATGATCTTGATTCTAGTATTTCCAGTGTATATCAGATATCTTCATCCACTATGGAGATATTGATCCATTGTATATTGTATGTGGCGATGAACACTCATGACACTTTTTATAACATGCCTATTCATGGCCATGGTACTCTTATGTATCTGAGACTGCTATATGTATTTGCAGTCACATGCAGAGATTGATTATTGTATTGTACTGATGAGTGGCTGGTTCTTCCACCTGGGTATTCATTACTCCACTTCTGGGATGGATTTTATAATTCATTTCGGCCATCATGTTACCCCTCTGACCTCACACATTAGGGGACATCTGTTATAGATGATTTTACCACACCTGGTTGATCACACATTTATGGACTTCCTTGTCCCTCTGCAGAATCTTTAGACCCCTTGGACTTATATCATACTTTGATGTTCCAATATCATCCCCAAAAATTGTTTTTTTATAACTATACGCGACTTTTAAAGCAATACTCGCGTGTATACGTAGATTTTGACATCAAACCCGCGTACATCGAGATGTGTGCATAAATAGAAATATTTTTGGTGTTTTCCTCATATGAGTTAGAATATCTTGTCTCTTGGCCTTCCATATGCCTTTAGAACACTCGGATTCGACCCTCCATTACCCCTTTGGAGCACTATATATTGAGCCTCTTGGATACATTGAAGGAGGAGAAATTGAACAGTAAGGAAACTATATTCCATTGTTGCCTCATTTTGCTTATACTTGAGTTTGCATCCCTTTGTCCCTTGGAGAACATAGTGTTCTTCCCAATATTTCCTTTGCTTTGTGAGCTTGCTATAGGGAGATGGAGGATTGAAGTGGTTGAGGCCGAGGTGGAGGACTCGCTTTCTATGGTTTGCAGAAGTGTCGGTAGAGTTTGTCACTATTGTATCTCTGATTTATTAATAGAAATATCTTTTCTTATCCAATTCATGTGCATTTGAATATGAATATTGAATCCATGGATGTATTTACTTGCTTATACATGGTTGATTATATATGCTAGAGTAGCTCTAACACATTTATATATATCATGCTTGCTTTGTTTGCTATTGTTGAGAGCAAATTAAAATTGCAATTGCATTTGAAAAGCTCAACGAGGATCTACTTAAACTATCCCAAATAAGGTACGATTATATATCCCTCAGTGTTAGATTTGCTTACTACTCTTGCATATTGGGAAATATTGATTTCTGGTGTCATACTGTCTGTTGTGGTACCCCCTAGCCATAGGAAGTTTCTCTCCGTAACAGACACACCAGGAAATGTTGTGATGATTTGGTGTTTCTTCCTGAATGTGGCAGAGTGCACAGAGGCATAGGTACGTTGTTGCTTTGGGTTGGTCCTTCCTCAGGCTCGAAAGTAGCCTGGTCATCTCCTTCGTCGTTGTAGGGTTGCTTAGTCCCTTGTTATATTCTCTCATACTTTCTTGTTCAGGTCGCACCAGAACTCTCCTCAGTCCTCTACCTCTTCTCTTGCCAGAACCTCACCCCACTTCATAGAAGACCACACTCTTCCTCGACTTCCCTCACATTTTCATCATAACTCCCATCCATATACCTCATATCATTCCATTCAACCCTCGTCTCCTCTTTACCCATAACGTCCACACACCATAGATCTACTCGTCGGAGTTCATCTTCAGTATACCCTTTCACAGATAAGCATTTTAATCCACAACTGTAAAGACAATAGAAACCCGCCTCTAGGTCCTTCGAAGAATTCCCTCTCTGTGTCGCTATATGAATTGAATGTGTCGACAATAAAATTAGTGATATATCCTTCCAAAATGTTGTCGAGGCACACTTCGATAGCCCTTGATGCCCTATTGTCTACCTCTTCCAATTTCTAGATCAGTTCAGGGGTCCAGCAAGTAGGTTCAACTCCTTGCAAATTTCTTTTCTAGAAGGTCAGTTGCACCAACCACTTGTATAATATAATCAAGAATTAGACAAAGAAATGTTCATGGATATCAAAATAGATATGTCTTCCCAACTGAGTCTCATGTTGTTAGTTTGGAACTCTGGTTTTATTCTGCTGCGAATTATTGGGCCTTCTGATCGAACTAGTCATGAATCTCTAGTTTCGTCGAGTGCCATAACATCTCCTCTTTTTTCTTGCACTATGGTCTCAACAACGGAACCATTTGTTGACTCAGTTCAGTCGACAGGGTTTCACACACTGTTGACACCCCTTTTCGATGCGATCTCCCTAAACACCGACCCAGACAAGTTTTACCCTATCCAACAACACTTGTGAAGCAAGTGGGGTCTCACCTAAGATATTCGAGGGAGGGATCTAAGAACCACATTTCCGCATATGGGAAGAGGACATGCGCACTTTATCTCTCTTTGTCGCACTATTAAGCAAAGATACAAAACAAGGTTTTACCATTTATTTACCATTTCTAGTATCAGATCTAACATTGCACCAGTTTATTATGCAGAAAATGAATCAACATACACGAATCCATCCATCAAGAGAAGGCTTCTCATCATTAAAATAAGAAAAAAATTAAGACATTTGGATTGCAACATTTAACCATTTAGATCGCATAATTCGAATCATAGTAATTAACCACAGAAACAACAATCACAAGATCAAATATCACATCGCAGACAAAAGAAAAATGGAATTTCCATCAACTTCAGTTTCATATCAACATACATCTCCAAAATACATCTCCTGGTCGATAGCCTTAGAACAAAACCTAGTAAAACAGTTCACAAGACAGATAAAAGATAAGATTTGCTCCAAACATAAGCTCTCAGATTTCGCACCAAGATATTGAGGGTCCAAAGATGTCTTTCTATGACATTTCTAATTCCTTTTATAGGCTTTCACCTTTACAAAATGGTCCACATATAACTAACTTTCTAACTAACTCAGACAAAAAGTACCAAAAATGCCACTAAGCCGACCCTTGTCGACATCTTTGTCTTACGTAGTCTTCTTTCACCTTTTTTGCTATTGCACCATGCGCATCTAAAACACCTACCAACATAGACCCACATTCATTTCTTTTCCTCATCTCCTAGGGTTGGAGTTTTGAATCTTTAAGGGTTTTTCTTCTTAGGTTTTATACTTCATGTTAAAGCACAATATCTGCTTCTTGTAATGCACTTCTTGTAAATGAGTGTAGCTGACACTTATCTATTCAGAGAAAGGATACCACAATTTTAGCATGTACATATTACCACGTTTTTCTTTTCATTGATTGATATGATTTGAGTTTCATTATGTTTCCATGATCTTTGCAATATATCACTACAACAAAAACTGGATTTAGCGTCGAATGTAGCGCCGGATTTTAGTGTAATTTTTTCTCAATTGTGGTGAACAATCTGGTGCTATTGTAAATTTTTGTAAAACACCATCTATTTCATCTTTTTTTCCGTCCTTTTTACCATCCATTTTTGTGTCCATTTTTGCATCTTTTGTTACGCCTTTATTTCCACCCAATTTTGCAACTTCTATTGCATCTTTTTTTGCGTCCTTTGTTACATCCTTGTTTGCACCCAGTTTCACACTCAGTTTTGCATCCAATGTTGCATCTTATTTTGCTGCTAGTTTTTCATCAAGTCTTGCACCCAATTTTGCATAAAATTATGTGTCCAATTCTGCATCTAACATTGCATCTAGTTTTTCATCGAATTTTCTGCCCAATGTTGCGTCTAGTTTTGCATCCAATTTTACTTATAATGTTGCATCCCCATTTGCATCTAATTTTGTATCTTGTTTTACGTCTTTTTTTGTATCCATGTTTGTGCCTAATGTTTCATTTTGTTTTACATCATATTTTTCATCTAGGTTTGCACCTAGTGTTGCATCCCGGTTGATGTCTTTTTTTGCATCTATGTTTGAGCCCAATGTTGCACCTAGTGTTGTGCCTAGTTTTGCACCCATGTTTGTATCTAATATTGCATCTAGTTTTGTGTCCAATGCCGCATCCCATCTTGCATTCAATATTACGTCTAGTTTTACATCCAATTTTTTATCCCATCTTGCATCCAATATTGTGTCTCATTTTAAGTTTTTGTTTGCGCCAAGTGTTCCTTCCATTTTTGCACCTGGTGTTACGCCTATTTTTATGTCCATCGATACACCATATTTTGTGCTCAATTTATGTCCAATTTTACGTCTAGTTAGGAGTCCACTTTTGCATCTACTGTTGCGTCTAGTTTTGGACCTAGTATTGCATCTAGATTTGAGTCATTAATTGTGTCTAGTGTTGAGTCTCTTTTTGCATCCAATTTTGCGTTTAGTATGATGTCCATTTTTGTGTCCATATTTGCATCTGACATAAGGTCGACTTTTGCATCCACTTTTGTGTTTAGTGTGACGTCTACTTTTACATCTTGTTTTGCATTTAGTGTTGCATCTAATATTGCATCCATATTGCACTACTACATTTTTTTGTGTTTAGAAATACATTCCAATATCATTAGGGCATCGAGGAATCGAACCACCAACCTCTTGCTTGTAAAGCAGGTGCTCTTCCATTGAGCTAGCACCCTTTGAGAATCAGGAAGAGGACAAATATTAACACATAGATTTCATCATTTGTAATTCTAATAAAAGACAATAAGATCCAAAGACATTCATGCTTAAAATGCAATTTATTTTTTCAACCACACTAATAAGCACAAAAATCTACCATGCTCAGGCAACAAAATATCCTAAACAGTTATGCAATCGATTAAAGTGGTCTGCAAAAGAGTCTTAGAGAACAACATAATGTATTCATGCAGACCTATTAAACCTAAACTTGACATGGACAAAGAATTAGGGATGTGTGTAAGCAATAAAGTGTAGAATCCAATTGAGGATGTGTGTGTTGCTACATACATGTTGTTATTCATTGATGAGGTGATTTTGTTCAGCAATGGGATGGTAAGAGAAGATCCCATGAATGGTTACTAAAAGAAGATGTCTACTATGTGCAACATATATGATATAATGGATATTTTAACAATTAACACCAACAAAGTTGATTTATATTATGTGCATTATTTATAATCTAAAAATTAGTAATATGTTAACAGGAAAAAGGATCATACCGGTTTCCACAATTGATAAGGCCACAAGGAGGTAGATGAAGTTCAGGGGTTTCTCATCTTACTAACGATTGTTCCATCAAGAGATTCTGAAGGGGCATTCCATCACTTCATCAACATAGCTTCATGAATCCTACGAATTTTGGGAGCAGGGGTGGAGAGGGGGGTGCCTCCACGCAACATAGCTTCATGAATCCATTTAATAATAACTAATGTAGAGAATGTGAAATAAGAACTAACAAAAACAACACAAAAAGAAAAAGAGAATAATGGGATTCAGAGTAAAAATCAGTGAAGCGACACGGAGAAGGAATGAATAAAGGAAAATTTACATAGAAAAGAACAAATGTTTGCTTGAACTATTCAAAATTTCAAAAGGGGTTTATCAACAAACAATCTCAAATTGAAATTTATCTCAGGCACGTTAATGAACAATTCATGAGTTCCATATTTGTGATGATGAAGATTAATTTGATTTATGGGGTTCTAAATACCAACAGTTTTAATAATGGACAATTCAATTTCTTTCCCATCGAAATTAGATGTGCCAATTTAAATTCAAAGATCATTGTATAAAATTGAACCTTAGAGAACGAAGGGAGGTGGGGGTTTTGGAGATTGTTAACCCAAAAAATCCTACAATGAGCTCTACATGACCTACACCACGTAAAGACATCTATGTACGACCCTCATTTGACCCCATTTGACCCCCACACCCTCAAGAAGGCTTAAGAATATGAAAAAGGGCTTAAAAACCCCTAAAAGGAGCCAAAATAGACCTCAGAAGGGCTAAATCCTCCAAAAAGGGTATAAAACCCCTCAAAGGAGCTTAAAACCCCCAAAAGAGCTAAATATTGAGTGAAAGGGGATAAAATCCCCAAAAAGGGGCGAAAGCCCCAACCAGGGGCTTAAAACCCTAAAAATATTAAGAAAAAGTATAAATAGAGGGGTGGGGGTCACTCTCAAAACACTCCTTCACTCCCTATCATTATGCTGCCCATGTGAGTGCCTTGAGACCATTTTCCTCTCAAGCCATTCACCATCCCTCTCCTCTATTCCTCCATTGAGCCATAGCTCCCCATTCCTAAGAGAGGTGCTCTCCCAAGCTACGACATGGTGGCCCATTCCAACCAGAAGGTATACTTGCTTTGTTTTTTTTTTTCATGTTTATTTTAGTTGTTTAACATATTTCTTTTGCAGGTTTATTGCTTAACACTGTCTTGCAGGTTTCCATTGATTACTTTGCAGGTATTTTGGTTTATGTTCTAATAGTTTGTTGCAGGTTCTGCAACCTAACCTTGTTTGCAGGGTTCTATTTCATTTCTTTTCTATTTTTATTTGCATTCTCATAGGAACCCTACCCTTCCGTCCTATAGATGGAAGGGAGCCGTTCCTACTTTCTAGCTAGGGTGAAAGCCCTACTACAGAGCTGGCGACCATACCAAGTCGATCCCACAGGATCCTTGTATTTTATTTCAAGTTTTAGTTTTTATTTATGTTTTCTTAACCTAGGTTAAATTTCTATTAAATCTAGTTTAGATCTTTTTTTTCTGCACTTTAGTTCATAGTCGAGCCTCCTCAAGGAAAAACCAAGCTCGTTCGGCCACATTACAAGTTACTGTTGGCCGTTCCCAGCTCAGGTTTTTAATTTTTTTCAGTTTTCGGGCCAAATTGCTCATATCGGGCCGAAAAGAGCAACCCAGTTGCCTATTTAGGCCCGAAAAGCGCGACCTGATTTTTTTTTTTTTTGACCAAGTCATGGTTATTACGTACAAACTATGCAAGACACACGTAACATGCCCCTGCATAGTTCCTTTAGTAAAAATATATAGTGCAGTTCGATTCACATATCTTGTGCCATCTTGAAAATTTTGGGAACTATCCTCTATACATTTTCTCAGTATAAAAGCAACACATGGTCTATAAAGCATTGCATATATTGTTAGGGTGGAAGTTCAGTAAAACAATGCATAGAAGCAACAAAGTGAAGAGCCCGCCTTGTATAGAAAATTACAACATCATCTAGACATGCTTGTCTTAAATAATGTAATAAAACAAACAAAGAAAATTATCTCCCTTCAGTCCTAGATACTGAGAAAATTCTTGAAATCGGTTCAACTATATATCTTTCATACTACAAATATAGCATATCAATTTATCAAATGAGCATTATTGAGAATTCCTTGATTGCTTGAGCATACAAGCATCAGATATGCCACACCCCTGTAGTTTATATTCTTTTATCGTGCATAGACCTAAAAAAAACCACTAACTTATACAAGAAATTTCCAAAATATCAAAGGTTTGGAAGCCTTACCAATGGACCAGCTAGCAAAGAAGTTCCAGAAAATGCAATAGAAAAACAACCTCCAGCACAGAAACCTGCAACTAAATGTTCATAAAATGCCATCAATATTTTCATAAGACTCCTTAAGAAGCAAACATGTGCCCAATTGAAGAACATGGAATGTATGCAAACCTGTTGATTGTTCATCAATGAGGAAGTCTCCCATGTCAAACTGAAGGAAATAACAACATCTATTTATTAGAGTAGAATAATCCCATGACATACCTACTAGTAACTATGACTCATACAAAGAACATGGTATGCATGTGTTTATCCTTAAATACAGTCAATCTTAAACCTGGAAAACTAACATGATTCTATTACATACCTTCCAGTAACCCTTTTGAGTAACATGAGCATATTGATGTTTACCCTTGAAGTGATTAGGATCAACACTACCAAATATTATCTCTCCTCCTTCTTTAATCACTAGGAGGACCCTTCTTGAATCCCCAACGATTGGGTCAATATGAGAAAAAAAATCAAGGATGGTAATTATGGATTCAATGAAGTGCCACCTAATCCCTCATATTGTAGGAAACTAGGATGACAATATGTATGAAGCAATGACTACTCTATACTAGAGTGTCAACAATTCCCAGAAGATTATCCTGAAGAGCAAACTCAACAATACATGGATCACTGACTACTCTAGAGTCTATACTAGAGTGTGAAAATTTCCTAGAAGGTGCTCTTGAATAACAACCTCACCAATACATGCATGACTAACATAAGCATAGTGGTGAGATACCTTATGAAACATATCTATGACATCAATTCTTTTTTAACGGTATGAATATTAAAGAGAAGTTATTAGTGCACATTGCACTAATTGGTTTGTTTGCACACTAGGGAGATTTAAAAAGGTGTATATTCCCATGAACATATTCCAAACCTAACAGTTTTGATATCCCTATTCATACCAAAAAAAAATTTCAATTGATATAATGGATGACCTATTCAAAACTCAGCAGTCATGCTCTCCAATGTATTTCAAAAAAATATTTCATTTGAAAGGTTTACATTCACCAATTAGTTTACCCTTTGATTTCAAATGTTTTTGGCTAATAAGTTCAATGTCTTATTGTGAGGCTCTAACAAAATGTGATATTCAACCTTAGATAACCTACGTTTTAACTATTACATTATTGAATCTCTTATATTAATGTTAGGTCTTTTACTATGTCAATATTTAAATAGACTAACTTGATGAATGAATTGAATGATCTTAACTCAAATAACTCAAATAACTTAATCACTAACTTGAACATGATTTCCAGGTTCTAAAGTGGTAGTTCTAAAGGTCTTAGGACTAGGAATCAAATAATATCAGATTTTTTAAATGTTATGCATGATTGCTAACCATTCTCATTCAGTGATCATGTAGTTACACCTTTTGTGGATGTTAAATTGCAACTTGAAAAATACACGTGATTACTGATATTGTCATCTCTAAGTAGATCACAACCAATGACATAACATTAGAGTAATCTAGGGTAGGAGCACGATTTACCTCTTGTTCTTAGGATTTCAACACAAATTATAAGGTGTTGAAAATTATGAAATCCCTTTCTTTACATAATACCAACATTTAGAATAGTCTTGAAATTATACACAAAGGAAAAACATTGGCTAAGATAGATTGCTTCTTGGCATTATTGTATTGTAAACTAACTGGATGTTACTCTATTTTACAAGTATATAATGTTCAAAAGTTCAAAATACTACATTATAATTTTAATTTACAATCACAAAAAAGGATAAAAATATTGTTACCAGTATAGAGTCTAGACAACATATCTGAAACAGGCAGTTATGAAAACCATCACACTGGAATAAATTTCACTTCCTGCAGATACCTGTACTGAGAGCATTTCACAAATAGTCTCTTATGTTTAGTGTATATTACTGTCAGCTTCCAAGTACTACCCAGATGAACAATTAGTCAGAAACCTCAAGAAAGCATTGTTTGATGAGAATCCATGTAACCTTCTTAGTCTTTCCTAAGCCTGCGAAATGGAATGCAGATAAACTCATAAGGATATCATAACTGAACAAGAAAGGAATTAATTCAGACTACAATTCTATTTAAATAGATGTACAGCATCAAAATTTCAGCTAATTGCCTATTATAGCTCACATCATTATCAAAAGTCATGGCTGCAAATGGGATTTCTTCAATAAAAACATTTTTTCCGTGGGAAAGAACCTTGAAGCTAGGCTATTTTCATCAGACACTAAAACCCATCTAATTCTATACATGTGAAGAACAGCTAGGAGGTATAAAATGGAATGCTTAAAATCCACTGTAGGCAGAGGACGAGAAACAACCTAAACAAATGGTACCCAAGCATTATGTTTATGATTGATCAAGGAATTGATTTACCAAGGGGTACACGTCACTGAGGGAGTTTGAAAGTTATTATTTTAAGGCCTCTTGAATTATATGAATCTTGGGAATATGTGAACATTTTTCTCATATTTCAAAGATATACTACATACAACCTAAGCATACACTTGGGAAACTGCGAATAAAGGTGATGAGCACACTTGATCACCAAAAGGATAGAAATGAATCACTTGAAGTAGGCTCATGGTGATGAAATCTACCCAATTTACCTTTTCCAGCATCAAAGTTAAATAAAAATACCAACAATGGATCATGGGTCTAAAAAGGGGATGAAAATAGAGCTCAACTCAGCACAAGCACAAAAATAAATATGCAATAATAATGAAGATCTTCAAGACCCTTACCACTCTGAGGTTTTCCATTGGTTGAGAGTGGTTCTTGTCTTTAACTATGATAGCTTCACAACTTCTCACTATAATATTTAATCAAATGGAAGACTTAGCATGTGGAATCCGAATCATGATTGGGAAAGCAACTTTGATCAGAAATTGATCGATAGGATCTACAGAGGATGAGGATTGTAAGACTGTATATTTAGCTAGAATGAGGTCTTGACACAAATATTTACAGTCTGAAGCATAAAATATCGAAGTTTTGTAGGGTTTATAATATTATAGTTTAATCAAGCTTGCAGTATTCATGAAAACTCGTTTCAATCTTGAGTCCCTTCAATTCATTCAATTGGGCCATTTGGTTCATAATTTATTCATTGGATGGACCATGAGTGAGGTGACCAACCAACTTCCTTTGACCATGCATACAAACTATAACCCTAATAAGAGAACGATATGAGACTGAAGATAACTTGCATGTAGGAAATTAAGAGTATAGTTTCTGGCATAAATGCAAGATACAATAGAGGAAACTCAAGGTCCTATCTTGAAGCTTCATATGCATGACTAACTGCTCAGTAACTTGAAATGATGCGTGTTAACTAAATAAATAGTAAATAATCACTTCCTAATCAAGCATACCAATAATACCTTTGAAACAAGTAGGACACATACTCAGTATAATGTTTACATACAAAAACGTATTGTCAAAAATATTAAGTTTGGACTAACAAGCATAGGATTTAGATATACATCTAGACAAAGTAGTTTCATAGTGTTTGAGAGGGTATTCAAAAAATGGATTGAAATGCTACATGAAAGGTAGATGGCTGTAGCCAAGTGTAGAGGCTAGGAAAGCTAATAGAATGGTATCCTACTCAAAGAGTCTACAATGGCATGCAAATGGTAGGTCTCAAGGTTGAGACTACTAATTAAGATAAATGAAGATAAGGAAATGGAAGATCTTGAGGAAGAGAAAGACACTTAATATGTTAATTTATGTTAACTTAGCACTTCCATTGCTACGTTGGTAGAAAAACCATTCTTGCTAATAGGTTTTACCCTTAAATTTCCATTTGATGCTAAGATTAATTTATTGACTTTTAAATTAATTCTAATTAATTATATTTATGTTTGTAGCATTACCACGGTTGGAAACCTATGTAAAGTGGCTAAAACTTAGACCTGGGA
Source organism: Pseudotsuga menziesii (assembly GCA_001517045.1). Classification (NCBI taxonomy): domain Eukaryota; kingdom Viridiplantae; phylum Streptophyta; class Pinopsida; order Pinales; family Pinaceae; genus Pseudotsuga; species Pseudotsuga menziesii. The sequence continues at coordinate 48,364 of LPNX010007938.1, read as the reverse complement.
ACTTTTTATAATAAGTATCAGTAGTAAACAATGATATCTAGAAAGTCTGATATGACTTTGAGCTTGTTATGGGTAGACTTTGTGGATATTAGAGAAGTAAATCTATGTCTATGGGAAGTCTGGTATAATGAAAAATAATAATTAACCTAAATATCCATGTTGTTGGGCACATACTGGTTCTTAAAATCATTTCTCAGCCCTATTTGACCTCCTAGTGAGTGGTAATCTAGTTTTGGGAAGATGTATTGATGAGAATGGATGTAAACCTTGAAATATAAGGAAAATTAATGGGTATAAAAAAACAATAGGTTTCAAAATACCATGTTTGGGTGAGATATGTGTAAAGAACAATAGTATAAAAGTGTCCTTGGGCATATTGTAGCAGCAAAGAACTATCTCTTGGCATCGAGTCAACAGTATCACTTCAACATTATCATTTCTAGGAAGCTCACATGGGATATTATGTTGATTTTTAAGCACTGTAGGGTGAAGTTTTCAGAGGCATTGGCCCTACTGGCTTGTATTCACTTTCATTGAGGGCTAATCCACCTTTGACTCATGTTTCAAGAGTTTTGTGCACCTTTCCTAGCATAATGAAGGTACAATCTAGGAAAAAAAAACTCAGCAATGAAGAAGTATGACAACATTGATGTGTTATAAAGGCTCCTCTATATATCACATGAGGCTTAAATTTTTTTATCCAATCCACATAATTCATCCTTAGAGGAATCCAGTTCCATTTATGAGGCATTTCAATTATGTCTACGTAGGATTGAGGACACCATCGAAAGTCTTCTTTCAGCAAGCGCTCGGCCTTGGAGGATACTTTTCACTGAACAAAGGCCTTGTTTCTATATTAATTGAGTAGTGGATCACTCCATTGGATATATAGATAGCAATATCTCTTAGAAGTTGTTTTTTTTTTGTTTCTATATGAATATTATTGGAGGGGCATCTTTCTTGAAGGTGACATAGGGGAGACACAACATAAGTTCAGGATTCCTTCCAGTTTGGAGAGGCCTTCTCTTGGACACTTTTGTGGACAAGGTGAAAAATTGCATCTTATGGGATTTTGGAGGTTGGGGTTTGCTTCTACTTGTCATCATCCATCATTTCTTTATGGAGGACATGGGTACAAGTGGAAGATATCATGGTGTAATTTGAAATGCAAAAATAAGTCCTTATTTAGAATTTAGATTTAAAATAAAAGAAAGAAAACAAGACTCACCCACAAAGAAAATAGTGTGCCCTCTTATGATCCTTCAATTCAATGTCATTCACATGCATATAAGTTTTACCTAGGTGATTCAATGTTCAAAAAATATGACGAATGAATAAAATGTAATTCATAGCCATATGTCTGACGAAAAATGGCCATTTCCCATATATTTTCATGTATATATGGAATTCATAGCTATATGGAATTGGTAAAGTATTACCAAGGGGCGAGTTATCCTAATAAATCAAACTATTTAAGGTAATTGTTTAGATCATTAAGAACAAAGTTTGCCTCAATGTATGGTAATCATCATTATCAACTAAATGTATGTGTGTGCACATGCATAAATACCCAATACACATCTCAATCAAACAAAAGAAAACATAATTATACCTTGATTTGTGGATCTTCACACTTACTTCTTATGATTTACCTTTCAAAACATCATTAAAC
>LPNX010007938.1:32500-41163 GCA_001517045.1 Pseudotsuga menziesii | reverse complement strand
TATGATATGCTCACAAATATTTATATAATGTATTATAAATGTGTGTTCCTAAAGGATTTGGCAATATACATGGATGGGAACTATGCTTGGTCACCAATGTTTTCACGTCTCTGGAAATATGTTAGAAACATACATCGCATATAGCAAGTATGATGACATGTAGAATGTTGGAGCGATTATGGTGGTTGTGTATTTGGATATGCAGGTGTTTTTATTATTGGCCTAACCCCCTTTCAACAATAATATTTGAATATTTAATCAACAATACAATGGAATGTATTATGACTAACTCATGAATCTTCCCATGGTTATTAAATATCCATCTATAAAACACTATTGTGGTTTCATCATTGCTCCCATTCAAGAACAAAAAAGTAGACATGACTTCTCTCCCTACATTAAGTCCACGTGCACATAATGAGTAGCTTTGGTACTTCCTAATTTTTCAATATTCCTTTTGACAACAAAAGTGAAACATGAAACAATATCCTTACTTTCAGCATCTTGCACAACTGATGGATTTGATTGAACTATATAAGTACTTTGTTCCCAAAGTAAATATTTTGAGACCTACAAACGAAGGGGAGAGATATGAATGGTTGAAGGACTCCAATGGAGGATGAATTGATGCCCTATTCTGCCTACCCAAAGGTCCTTTTATAATGAATATTGTCCCTAACTTATCATTGATTTGTAGTCTTCTATTTTTCACCCATATTGCTCAAAGCAACACAATTTTATGCCGATCTAGTATGTATCTTCATGTCACAAATTCTTCCTTGTAGATGAATATGGAACCCTAGATGGTAGTGTTGATTTGGAAATATGATTTTACAATGTTCGATCCCACCTTTAAGACAATATTGGAGAGTTTATTGTATAACATTAACATATTAATTTTCAACCGTAAGGAAACGCTAACTTGAACAGAGTTGGGATATTTAAAATAGGTACCACCACAATAATGGAAGAAATTAGACTAGCTGCTACAGGCATTCTTGGAGGAAAATTTCCCAGTGGTAGCCTACAACAATCATATATATATATATCTAATCCATGGTGGTGAAGAGCAGACATTTCTAGATCTGCTACTTGGAACATTCAAGAATGAAAAGAATGTTTTAAATACATTTATATCAGTTTGTAATATTTGCTGATTTATTCCTTTTAGCTTGTCATGATGATGCTTGTTTTCCCATATTAATTTTCAACCCTAAGGCAATGCTAAATTGTTTTCCCATACTAATTTTCAACCCTAAGGAAACCCTAAGGCAATACCATAGTAGAAAGAACCAAAACGCACAAATCAAAAGGCTCTAAAATTAACTGTATCATGCCTTCCTCAATGATTTGATGAATCCTTTGAAATTGTCTTCTAAATATAGTGATACAAGGCTCAAAACACTTACCTAAAGAGATTGTTCTCTTTTCTCTTTATCATTAATTTCTATGATATGTGTTTCAAGTGATGCTTGAATGTTGTTCATCATGTGCTATTCTCTTGTCAATTTCCTAATAGGGTGGCATTAAATGTCTTGCATTCTACTTTTATCAATATGACAAAGTATTTTTCTCCAACCAACCATATTAAACTTTAATGGATTTTGGACCTTTCCTCTCTTTCCACTTGGAGAAAAATTAGCAAATGGTTTTCTTCACCTCCAACTTCGACCCAAGTTCTTATCCTTTTGTGATCCCTCATCAAGGAGGCATAGATTAACCTAATGTTGTCAACAAGAACACCATCGTCTTCTTTATCATTAGATTCTATGCTCTACGTTTCAAGTGACACTAATGCTTGTTGATCTTTTATTATTTCTTATCATTTGTGTAAGATATTGTTGTCGTTTTCACAAACTTGAGGTTTGAAAAAAATTGTAGTCTTATAGACTCTTTGAGAGAGGCATCAATTGGTTTGTGTTGAGATTATTAAGCATATACATAAGGCTTCAAGAAGAGAAGCTCGAATTTGTCCTTCTCTAATACATCATAAAATAGGTTGAGGTTAGCTTCTTCAACACCACATATAGGTTCACTTTAATTGTCTAGGGATAAATTAAACCTTTTTAATCTTCAACAGCCTCTACCAACAAAACAGTGTATTATATGTACTAGGAGCTTCAGTCAAATCAAGAGAAATATTCTACAAACATATGAAGAACAGTTTGATTTTGTAAACCAAGGGGATGGAAAAAGGGAAAGGAAACACCAAAGATCACTCACATGAGGGAATAATTATAAAGCTAACCAACTTTCTAAACCACAAAGGCCATGTTCTCGTGTTAAATGTAAGAGGGGAAAACAAAAATCATACACAGTGACAATTGACATAAAATGTTTAAATAAAAAATGGAGGAAATCAAAATACCTAGTACTTGCTTCAAGACCCAAAGCATAAACCATAAGATTCATGATTATCCATTAATGGACAAGTATTACCTAAGCCAATTTTCAGTGAACTAAGCACCTCACGGTCGAATCAGGATATTGGGCCAAGTTTATTATAAATTCCAAGAAGCAACCGATAGAGAAACCAAAAATCCACTATACATGATCTTCAAGAACTAACATAATTAAACTGATGTATGTATGCAGACTGTTGCAGACATTATATCTCTACTCATTCGATTTCCTACAAATTTTTGTAGCTTACTTAGTGTTCCTCTTTGTTTATCATTTAGGTTCAACTTAGCGGTGAAATCAACAAGTCTGGGAAAATATTATAGTACATCTCCTTTATACTAATGGACAAATAATGATGTTAGCTGTTGGAGATCCTGTAGAGTGGATGTTTTAACCTCTTCAGTGCTACTCTGTAGTGCATAACCCAACACTGTAGAGAATATTCTAATTGTTTTCTTTGACATCTTGGGGTATCCTAATCAATTTCATAATGATATTTGGGAGGAACGCATTCCGAAATTCCATGGGAAATAGGATTCTACTAGGTTTCATGTTGAATTACATATTGAATCTCTTCCAAGGTTGAATGTGGCCCTGAGGATATTAATATGAATATGTTCAATATATATCTTAATTTGCAAAAAACGTGACATAAGAAATTGGTATATATGGATTCCTAGGAAGGGTGTATACTCAGTTGTAAATATTCTCAGGTTGTTATACAAGATATGGGATCCTATTATTGATGAGGAATATTTTGAGGATCTAGTTTACCCTCCAAAAAATCAAGACCTTGAAAAAATCCATGAATATTCCTTTAAAGAAGGCCATATTTAAGAAAGAACCCATTCTCCTATTATATTACCTCATCCCAAGAATATGAATTAGATGTTCCATATTGTTGAGATTTTGATGAGGAATATTTTTTAGGAAAACCCTGGATGATGAGATGGAAAATGCATCCATTAATCCATTTCATGAAGAGTTGGATGTTATATTTGAAATCAATAATCATATTTTTGGGGACCCCATATATGATTCATATAGTGAAGCATCTAATGAGGAACCTAAATAATTGGAACCTATAGAGAAACCAAGCATCCACTCTACAATATCCCCAAGAACTAACATCGTTCAAGTGAAGGATGTATGCAATCTGCTGTAGACATTATATCTCTACTCATTTGATTTCCTACAAAGTGTTCTAGATTTATTAGTGCTCCTCTCTATTTATCATTTATGTTCAACTTAACGGTGAAATCAACAAGTCCAAGCAAGTCTTCTAGCACATCTCCTTTATAGTAATGGACAAATAATGATGTTAGTTATTGGAGATCCTGTAGAGTTGATGTTTTAGCCTATTCAGTGCTACTCTGTAGTGCATATCCTAGCACTTCAGAGAAGATTCTAATGGTTTTCTTGGACATCTTGGGGTATCCTAATCAATTTCATAATGATAGTTGGGAGGAATGAATTCCAAAATTCCATGGGCAATAGGATTTTGCTAGGTTTCATGTTGAATTACATATTGAATCTCTTCCAAGGTTGAATGTGGCCCTGAGGATATTAAGATGAATATGTTCAATATATATCTTCACTTGCAAAAATGTGACATAAGAAATTGGTATATATGGATTCCTAGTAAGGGTGTATACTCAATTGTAAATATTCTAAGGTTGTTATACAAGATATGGGATCTTATTCTTGATGAGGAATCTTTTGAGGATCTATTTTACCCTCCACAAAATCAAGACCTTGAAAAAATCCATGAATATTCCTTTGAAGAAGGCCCTATTTAAGAAATAACCCATTCTCCTCTTATATTACCTCATCCCAAGAATCTAAAATATATGGTCCATATTGTTGAGATTCTGATGAGGAATATTTTGTAGGAAAACCCTTGTTTGATGATGAGATGGAAAATGCATCCAATTATCCATTTCATGAAGAGTTGGATGTTATATTTGAAATCAATAATCATATTTTTGGGGACCCCATATATGATTCATATAGTGAATCATCTAGTGAGGAACCTAAATAATTGGAACCTATAGAGAAACCAAGCATCCACTCTACAATATCCCCAAGAACTAACATCATTCAAGTGAAGGATGTATGCAATATGCTGTAGACATTATATCTCTACTCATTTGATTTCCTACAAAGTGTTCTAGCTTGCTGAGTGCTCCTCTCTATTTATCATTTACGTTCAACTTAACGGTGAAATCAACAAGTCCAAGCAAGTCTTCTAGTACATCTCCTTCATAGTAATGGACAAATAATGATGTTAGTTATTGGAGATCGTATAGAGTTGATGTTTTAGCCTGTTCAGTAATACTCTGTAGTGCATATCCCAACACTTCAGAGAAGATTCTAATGGTTTTCTTGGACATCTTGGGGTATCCTAATCAATTTCATAATGATATTTGGGAGGAATGAATTCCAAAATTCCATGGGCAATAGGATTCTGCTAGGTTTCATGTTGAATTACATATTGAATCTCTTCCAAGGTTGAATGTGGCCCTGAGGATATTAAGATGAATATGTTCAATATATATCTTAACTTGCAAAAACGTGACATAAGAAATTGGTATATATGGATTCCTATTAAGGGTGTATACTCAATTGTAAATATTCTAAGGTTGTTATACAAGATATGGGATCTTATTCTTGATGAGGAATCTTTTAAGGATCCAGTTTACCCTCCACAAAATCAAGACCTTGAAAAAATCCATGAATATTCCTTTGAAGAAGGCCCTATTTAAGAAATAACCCATTCTCCTCTTATATTACCTCATCCCAAGAATTTGAAATATATGGTCCATATTGTTGAGATTCTGATGAGGAATATTTTGTGGAAAACCCTTGTTTGATGATGAGATGGAAAATGCATCCAATTATCCATTTCATGAAGAGTTGGATGTTATATTTGAAATCAATAATCATATGTTTGGGGACCCCATATATGATTCATATAGTGAATCATCTAATGAGGAACCTATATAATTGGAACCTATAGAGCAACCAAGCATCCACTCTACAATATCCCCAAGAACTAACATCATTCAAGTGAAGGATGTATGCAATCTGCTGTAGACATTATATCTCTACTCATTTGATTTACTTCAAAGTGTTCTAGCTTGCATAGTGCTCCTCTCTATTTATCATTTACGTTCAACTTAACGGTGAAATCAACAATTCCAAGAAAGTCTTCTAGTACATCTCATTTATAGTAATGGACAAATAATGATGTTAGTTATTGGAGATCCTGTAGAGTTGATGTTTTAGCCTGTTCAGTGCTACTCTGTAGTGCATATCCTAGCACTTCAGAGAAGATTCTAATGGTTTTCTTGGACATCTTGGGGTATCCTAATCAATTTCATAATGATAGTTGGGAGGAATGCATTCCAAAATTCCATGGGCAATAGGATTCTGCTAGGTTTCATGTTGAATTACATATTGAATCTTTTCCAAGGTTGAATGTGGCCCTGAGGATATTAAGATGAATATGTTCAATATATATCTTAACTTGCAAAAACGTGACATAAGAAATTGGTATATATGGATTCCTAGTAAGGGTTGTATACTCAATTGTAAATGTTTTAACCTCTTCAGTGCTACTCTGTAGTGCATAACCCAACACTTCAGAGAAGATTCTCTCCACTTTATCTTGAACATGCCCCCGGTACATTAATTTTGGATGCCTCTCAATTATAGTAATGATACTGGTCAACCGGATAAAGAAGGCTTGAAAAGAGTTCAAATCTAAAATATTAGGCCTTACAACCTCAAAAGATTGAAGAGCTCTTTAAAATTGTTCTGAAAAAGGGTGCATGACAATAACGCCCATCTCCTAGTATTTATTTGGGAAAGAGCATGGAGTATGTTGGTGTCCTTATTGCGTGGGAAATTCCCTTCATCTAAAACCAGCAGTCCTAGTCCATAAAGTAGAATAGGTTGGAAAGATTCACCCAATGGTTCAAATTAAACACTTCATATTCTAAGGGTTTATTGAACATGATAAGATGAAAGACACTAGGGAATTGATTCAACATCTATACTTACAAATTTTGAAGATGCGAATGGTGGATGGACCACCACTCCTTAATGAATTCATTCTTTAAATAGAAAAGATGATGGCTAGTAAACCCTAACCATTTTAACTGTCTTTCAAATCTTTGTGTTTGAGGGGCCTGAGTAATTTTTTCTAAAAAACATCTCAACCATCCCTCAATGTAATCTTGCATCAATACTACAATTATATCTTGTCAAACCCTTATTTTGAATAACCCTTCTTCAATTTTTTAGAGATCCTAGTGTTTCTTCCATGAGCTAGTCACTTGATCTTCATTATCATTCACATATATTACTACTAGCCAATTTCTCTTTTTTCTTTCAGAAAAAATGGTAAGGTTATAAAATTGATGCCTCCACAAGGTTCTAAGCTTACAAATCTTCCTCTATTTTCTCCCTTTTTAGAAGCATTGAATCTCTTATGAAAGGCGGGCCCCCAAGTTTCCTTTTTACTTCAGTGGCTTTCAAGAAAGTTGGTTTCTTTCTCTCCTACAGAATACCGCAAGTGGTGATCATTTATCAGAGGATGTCTATATGCCCTATCCATCCAACCTCTATTTTATTTTATTTGTTTTGAGAGGGGAGAACATACTTCTTTCTTCTCACTACAATGATACCTAATACCTGGGACAAAAAGGTACTAATTGTTCCCTAAAACTAAAAACATGACATAAGAGTTATTTAAAGATGATATGGATTATATTCATTAATTAATATAGGTGTCAGCAGGCAGAGATAGAAATTCAATTATAGTTGTGTCCTTTCCAACGTTTAATCTTCTTAATCTTCCAGTTGTTTCTTTTCTGTGTTTTTCTTATATTTTAACAGCCAAACAAAATAACTTATGGAAAATATCTGTTATCACTAAAATTTGGAGATTATTGGGTTAGGTTTGAGTTGATTTCAATTAAAATATTTTTATAATAAAAAACTTGAAAGAAGAAATCCATAACATTTGGCAGACTTCTGGAAAATCTCTATTGTCGATACAATTTGGAAAATACTGGGTTAGGTTCGAGTTGCTTTCTAACCTAGGGATTTTATAATGATATTGAATTATATTTTAATTTTTCTGTAAAATCCCTAGTGGTTAGGGTACGTGTTCCTTATCCTCGATTTCACACTTGGGTGCATCTAATATACACCCAAGGGTAGGATGTCACACCCCCAAACTTTGTTTACCCCTATTACCTCTATTTTCGTGGGTGCTGAATGAGGGTGACCTGCTCTAATAGCCTCTTCCTTGCCTCTATTGGCCTCTAATAGCCTTTGAATTTCCTTTATTGTCCTTTCCTCTACGAGGATGATGATGAATTTCCTTGATTGTCCTTTCCTCGATGAGGATGATGATGAATTTCCTTTATTGTCCATGTAGCCCATAATATATCTCGGTCATCACTACAATAGCAATCTCACTCAGCTATAATAATAGTGAAATAGAACAACTAATAAAACTGAGCCTACAAGTTATTTGGAGCAGGACTTGCAAGAAAATAAAGGGAAGAAGAGGAATGTATGGAAGGTGTTACGTCAATATGGAAAAAACAGTAAAGGGACAAGAAGGGCGAGACATCATTCAACAGTGATACTACCACGATCCTAGACCGTGAGGGAAATCTTATCATTCTAGTATCACTAAGCTAAAATCGAACTCGCTCAATGAACTTCTCTAATAGATCGAATTAGTAATGAATCCCTGGAGATTTACAAAATATTTTCAAAAATTTTAAAATCAAAATGAAGTAGGGAATTGTTCTTGTTGTTGCCTGATTATGCGGTCCCTTGGGCATAAATATCCCTAGAATCAAGTCTAAAATATATTTGAAGGAACTCTGTGCATCAAAAAATGAAATGCGGTCCATTTTTAAGTGATTTTGGCCATGGACAGTGGTGGAAAGCAACATATTTCAAAAATATACGCATGTAAACAGTGATGAAGAGGGATATTTATAAGGTATGGACCCAACTAGCGATTTACCAAACATATCTCAGACCCAAACCTAGCCCTGAAATGGCATTATGGAACAACCCAAAACCATCAAGAAGCAACCCTTTCTCAAATCTGGGTGCATAAGAAGCAATTAAGGGTTGATTATGAAAGCTGAAAATAATTTTTTCCCACTAAGACTGTAGTCCTATGAATTCTTTCCATAGTAACAACCCTAAGCCATGAAATCCATGCTTCA
>LPNX010007938.1:0-27500 GCA_001517045.1 Pseudotsuga menziesii | reverse complement strand
TCAGATCCATAGTCAAAATTGTAAGTGTTGGCCATATCATCATCGTCATCATCATCAGTTATGCACATCATGTCATACATTCATATCTTTGACTTGGAACATACCTAACTGATTTGAAGTACATATAAAATATATCATTATGAGAACCATTAAGATATATAAACAATGCACAAGAGTAAAATAAAACATATATATATATAAATAGGAAACATAATATGACAAATGAGATGCCACAAATACATTACAAATAAAATATTTGTAGACACAAAAACCTAGAATAATCATCGACAACATTATGTGCTCCTTTATTAACAACCATGGAGGAATGTTATTGTTGATAACAAAAACAGGCCACAACGTGTAAATGGATTTCATCTGTGCAAATGGATTAACACCATGTGCTGCCAAAGAAATCCTAAGATTACGTGGTTCTTCTTTAAAGTGAGACCACTTTTCCTCCAGAGTCTCTAAAAGCAGAACCATCTACAGGAATTCGGATAACATCATCTTGACTTTTGTTCCTAGCATGGTAATCCATAAATTGCGCTATGTTTTTTCACCTAAATAGTCGTTGTAAATGTGAAATGATGGGAATATAAAGAAGAACCTCCTGAGGAACCTTTTTTGTTACTTTATCTGTACGATATCTACTTACATGACATTCTAGACATTTTGTTGCAAATTCATGTTGATTATAATATATAACATGGTCATCAGGGCATGCATGAATTGCTTTATAATGCATTCCAATCTCTTTCATGATGGAAGATAAATCTTGATATGTGCAAGGTAAAATATTTGATGGTGGTAACAAAAATTCAGCTATCAAGCTACAAAATAAAAAAAGAGTTAATGTAATAAATAAATAATATTAACGAAACACTCTTCATCTGTACGATGATCAATAATGAGTTAACAATACAATTATAGGAATACAGATAAACTTTATCACGATCCTATATATGTGATGGATTATTTTACATACCTTAGCATCTGTGTGATTGAAATGTTTGAAAGGCCATTCATACCCTTCAATTTCATTATCAACAATACAGTAAAGAGAAGATTTGTTTTTGAGCCTTCATAAAGGGGTTCATATGGCTTATCGAGAAGAGGTATATTGTGAAAATCATCAAAGTCATCATCATTTTCATTATCATTGTCATCATTATCATACATTCTAACATTAAATGAATCATGGATCAATGTATTTTTACCATCATCTTCAACTACATTATCAGTATGATCATCTTGTTCAATATGATCATTCACTTGTTCTCCATTAAACATACACGCTCCATGATCTTGATCTTGAACTTGTTCTGAAAGCACTTCCTCTGGTCGATATGTTGTAGGGTGTATTTCCTTTAATATAAATACACAGAAACATCAATAGACATACATTAATATATGAAAAATAAAAATAATACATACAATTGCCAAAACAAAGGATATAAAAAACTTTATAATGCTAAACCTACAAATGGACGATATTCGTTCCCCCCTCAGCATGTCCATGTTCCCTGCAATGTTTTGTGGCTGTTGAGATCAATATTATTCTCCTCTAAAATCCCCTACATTGAGTACATGAACAATAACATTTTCCATCACCCCTTCATTTCGCTGCCTCCCATCGTCTAGCAAGCAATTGTCGGTTGTTTTTGTTTGGATCCAGAATATTTCTATTTGACATTTTGTCACAAACTTCATGAATGAATATAACCATTTGTCTTAAAAAATCAAGTTCCACGCATCACAATTTTTTCAAATGAAATTTTTTCAAAGAATAAAAAAATCCCGGCAAACTGTTTGTTGAAGAAAAAAAATTCCCACAACCGCCCGTTGAAGAATAAAACAATTCCTGAAAATGTCTGTCGAGGAATAAATAATTTTTGCAAATCATCTGTCACTTCTACAAAAAACATGTCGAAATGTTTACAATTTTTTAAATTTATAATGTCCCCGTTGTCGGATATTCAACGCCTTGAACATAGTTACCGTTGGAAATATGGGACCAACAATTTCAAATTTTTCAAATTTGACATTATTTTCTTTCAAAAAAACCTACGGATTAACGTCGAATATCCGACACCTGTGCATCGAAAAACCTACAGAGTAAGTGTCAAATTCCATACACATATACGTTGAAAAAATGGCTCCAAAGTGTCGGATATTCGACACTCTAATGGTCGAAAAACTGACTCCAACGTGTTGGATATTTGACACCCTTGACATCGAAAAATCGACTCCAAATGTGTTGAAAATTCAACGACGCTAAAAAATTTCCTAATTGTTGTACTTCTCAATGATTTCTATCCGACACATCCATACGAAAGGTTGGATGACGTCGGATTATGTCATCATATTTTGGGTTCAAATCTTGCTATGATATTATCCAAGAGATTAAGCCAAATTCCTCATTACAACACAAATATATCCTCATGGCAGCAGACTACTTCACCAGATGGGTGGAATCCATCCCGTTACAGAAAGTAAATGAAGATGCAGTCATGTATTTTTTGCAAGACCATATTATGACTAGGTTTGGGGTTCCAATTTCCCTGGTTCTCGATAATGCATATTATTTTTCATGTATTAGGCTTACTACATTTGAAAATGAGAAATGAATTAAGTTACATTATTCTGCTAACTATTGTCCACAAGGTAATGGGTTAGATGAGTCTACTAATAAGAATCTCATTAGAATTCTAAAAATGGTTGTCATAGAAAACCAGAGGAGTTGACACATAGCTCTTCCAAATTCACTTTGGGCTGATCGAGTCACACACAAGAACTCCTTAGGTGTGTCACCCTACACCTTAGTCTACATAAAAGAAGCTATCCTGCCCCCCAACATTTTCTTTCCTTCTTCTCAACTAGCCCAAGAGTCTAGAGGATGTAATAGTGAAGTCTAAGGGAATCAACACTCTGCTGAAATTAGAAGAGTCTAGATCCAAGTCCAGGGAAAGGTTTAAGCATCAACAAGAAATTGTGAAAATATGGTTTGACAAGCATAAGTCCGAGAAGAAAGAGTTTGAAGTGGGAGATTTGGTTCTTAAGTGGGATCACCCGCATGATGAAAAGGGTGAGCACACTAAATTTCAACATTTATGGATAGGACCATTTCAGATTGTAGAAAAGTTAGGCCCCTCGACTTACAAGATACAAGATTTGCAGGGGTGGGAATAGAATCTACCTGTTAATGGCTTGGTTCTCAAATGTTATTTTTCTTGATTCTCTTGACTTTCTTTTCAGTACATAAATAAACTTTTTTTTTGTTTATTTTTCTTTGTAGTTAGTTTTCCTTACTTACATTTGATTTATTAGAATTTTATTTATTTTAGTTTGTTTGTTTGCTTTATTTCGGTTTTCATATAAACCAGCACAACCTTTGGCATTTGGGGAACATTGGAATTTTGGGAAATCTGCAAATATTTCAATTAAAAAAATTGCTTATTAAATATACATATATCATGATTCAGTTTATTTAAGTTGGTAGACTATCTAAAGGGAGGTTATGAACACATTGAAGTCCTATTTTAACCCCTATCAAATAACTAAGGTTAGAAGAATCTAGAATACTATGTTGGGGCTCCATTCACAACACATTAAAATCTCTCCTAGGAAGCTAACAACAAAGGACCCACAGAGAGGAAGTAGAGAGGATAGATGAATAGTATTTAAAATGATCCCATGCCACAAATAAAAGCCAAAAGGCTAAAAGGAGTCAAATCTCCTAGAAAGAAAGCATACATCAAAAGACATGCTGAATAAATTAGTATTGGATAAGATTGCTCAGAGGTTCTTCTCTGTCCATGAGCTGAAAGCAAACTATCTCTCACACAAATGGACACTATGGATGGAAGAACCTAGACCAATTTTCAAATGAAAGAAGAAATCCAGGAAGACTCAAAAGGAAAAAAAGTCCAAAATCATCAAAAGAATGCAAAAGGCATGGGAATGAGGAACAAACGGATATGTCTATCCACACTCTGTTACGATCCTGTGGTGTTTGAGCTATAAGCAATCTAAATGCAGGAGTAAATGAACCTCATATCTTGTCCTCAGAAGATTTATCATGACTTTTTGGAAATGCTGGTTACCTTATCCTAGTGGACCATAATCAATGTTAAAGTTCTAAATATTGCACTCCTGGAAAGGTCTGGACATCTTAAATATATATTGAGAAGTTTGGGAAGAATTGTTTTAACAGAATACTGTGAAGCAACTTTTGGTCTTAAAAGTAAGTTTCTAGAGATCTATGTTCAGCAGCCAGTTTCCAATTGTTGCTATTGCAACTATTCCCCATTTTAAAATTTTTTTTTTAGGACCCCCTTTAAAATCTTAGTTTTACTTCTTAGGCATTTTGAGTTTGAAATCCATCATTTATGATTTCGTTTTTCTCAATATTTTTGGTTTTTTACCAAGAGGAAAAGTTTTCTTTTGATCCATTGTAGTGGATGTTTTTCGAAATCAAGAGCCGCTATGGGAGGCACCTTTTTGTCTTCATGTCACTACGATAGATGTTTTCTCGGGTTTGTGCCGCAACAATGAGTTTAGTTTTAATTGAAATATTGGATATACTTCCGATTTCTTTTTCCCGCTACGGTGGATTAGTTTCAGCTTTTAAGCTGCTACATCAGACGGATTTTCATCTTGCACAGGGGAAGCTTCTTAAGGGTCGAGCTACAATAGTGGATGAAACTTCAGTTTTAATATCCAATACACTCCTGATGCTTTTGGTTTGCTATGATGGATGGTCTCTCAAGATCGTGCCTGCTACAACGGTGTATGTTTCATATTTAAGCCCGCTACGACGATGGACCTTTTTTGCATTTTGTCTTGAGTGTCGTTGGCTCAAGTTTGTCCACTGTATTGGAGGATTGTTCATCTCTCTACCGCAATGGTGGGTGTGATTATGAATTTATTTGCAAAATTTGTTTCGATCTATTAGAATCGCTACGGAAGATGTATTTCCTTGTTGCTGTCACTACGACGAAGAATTTCCCTCATTGTTAACCCAATTCTCACCAATCCTGCTACGATGGAGGAGTCTTCACCATCGACCTACTATGGCAACAATTTTCTTAATTACCTCTTGATACCTTGTGACTGCCAAAGCCATGAAAGCAGTGAGAGTGTATTCAGCTGATGGTAGCAGTTTTGTTGGGATGTATCAAGCCTTCATTGTCGGGGTTGATTGCATATTGACTTATTGTTTTCCACCTGATGCGCTATGTTTGGCACCAATGACATTTGGCTGCCCACATGCAATTTTAATGGTTTACCTACCACTTTTAAAGGTATTTCGCCAGCAAATGTCTATTTATACCTGGGGAATGGTGTTTTTACCATTGCTTTTTACAGTGAGGGTTTGAAATCCTTGTTGTGATTTATCCCATTTGAAGTGTCGTGTGGTTGGTGGAAATCATTGTGTGGAGCTTGCGTGGCATATCCACACCAAGCGTCTTCGACCACGTGTCTAGCCTCCTATAATCCATGTAGGTCTTGGTTGTTTTGATTAGTTGATTTATTTTGAGCTGTGAGCTGTCGATGGTTGGTACGTCATGTAAGGGGGAGTAGGTATTTTGTTTTTGGTTAGGTTTAAAAAGGGTATTTCCCCTTGCATTTTTAGGTATCGCTTTCTCATTCTAATTTTCAAGCTTTCGCTCACCGCCATACCTTCGCTGAGTTTTTACCAGTTCATCCACAGAATTTTTTTCCCATAGTGTATTAGGTTATGATGATTATCCAGGCACCCGATATTTTATCCAGCATGGAGCATATTGGGTGCTCACCTTCGAGAATTTTTAGGGTTTATAGTTTTCTCGTCTTAAGAAGACCCCATAGTTTTTAGCACTTTATCTTTCAATTGTGGGATGTTGAGCCCGAATATTTGAAGCTAGGGAATTGCCGCCCTTAGCATCGGAGCATGGTATTTGGGTCGTGAACCCTTTAGAGTCTTTGCATCCAAGTGTGAAAAATCCTCACAGTTGTTAGGTCACATTTCTTTTCTAAGAGTACAGAGGACAAGGTTCACCTATGTCCAGAGGTTTTATTGTCAAACTCTGACCCACTGACCTGCATCATTTTGTCTTTACCTAATGGCTGAGGATAGAAGGGTAATGCAAAAATACTGATGATTATTTTGAACAGTTGTCTTAGCATATCATATCGATTTTGTTTTATTCTCTCATTCAAATGCATGAGTTAGTCTATAATGTAAACACTAAGG
The DNA here is from genome assembly GCA_001517045.1 of Pseudotsuga menziesii. Lineage (NCBI taxonomy): Eukaryota > Viridiplantae > Streptophyta > Pinopsida > Pinales > Pinaceae > Pseudotsuga > Pseudotsuga menziesii. Next base: position 21,265 of record LPNX010007938.1, on the reverse strand, counting down.
CATTTTTGTGTTGTTGCAGCTACCGCTCATACCAAACAACATGATGAAGAGAGCTAAAAAGAAAGCTAAGATTGTTGATTATGACTCATATGTAGATGTTGCAAAAGTTGCACCCGTACCAAGGTTAGAGATCATATATGAGGATACAAAGGTAGTCATTAGAGCTGAGCCTGAGTTCAAATGGGGTCAGATTTATCACTTGCTGGTAGAAAAGAAAGTTCCAGAAGCAGTCCTGGAAGACCTTGCCCTGTACGATAACATGATGAGATCTGGGATAACCAAGGTGACCACTAGACTAAATTTTTTCCCTTGTACAGAAGTCATCGGATGGATTCTGCCTAAGATAGACACAATAGGGATGTTGCTGAACGATGTAGAGAACAAAGGATTTTCATCCTTCACACCCGCATTTTTATCATCATCATACATATTGCCTGAAAATGAAATTAGCATGACAACAGACTGGGTGAAGAGCTTGAAACTCGATTACACTACCACAGCTAAGATGATGGTATTTGAGAGAAATAATTTTAGACACAAGCAATCAGGGGAGTACGAGAAAGCTCATCTAAGGACCCCATACATATTGATAGTGCTCATGTTGAACAAGATCTATGACAAAGCTGATGGGAAGTTTTACAAGTTTGGGTGGATCCCATTGATATACCATATAGATATGAAAGGAACAGTCCTCAACTGGGCTAACATAGTAGCCAAAAATTTGTCCACCTCTATCAAAGCATCCCAAGAAGGTTTGCACCTCAACAAGTATGAATTTTATATGCCTTCGTTCTTAGTGGAATACATACTTTACCGCCACCGGTTTGAAGGGCTAAAGTGTACATGGAAGGGAGGGAAATCCCCTATATATACAACTTACCAGATGTTGGGGTCTCACAAATATCATAATCACTATAAGATGATCTGTGAAGAATTCCTGATGCCCTTATACAAGCTGATTTTTCTAGAAGAATGTACATGCCTATCTGAGGGATCCTTGGAGTCTATTAAATAATATGGGAATTACTTCCTCTCTGAAGAAGGCACATATTTGAGGATGTATGGGGGAATGAAAGCACCCTCATTGCTACCGAAGTACGCGACATATTATATAGTTTACAAAGAAGATGTTAGACAACTTTTCCTGAATGGATTTGGAAGCCACCTGTTTGATCTAAAGAAGGTTGTTTTCCCACCATTACCCTTCTATGTGGGTAGTTACAAGTTCACCAAGGTCAAGAATGCCCCTGAGTTTGTTAAGGAGATGGAAATTTTCCATTTTGGTGAAAAGAGCTTCACCGAAATGATTCTTAAGGTAAGTTTGCAGCCTATAAGGAATCACTCAAAGTAAATTTCGAGTATGTTGACTACGTGGACAAATATGAATAAATTTATAGGAACATTTACAGTTTGACCGCCTCGAACAAGCAACTGAGACTGAATACCATAACAACTGGGGATAAAGGTAGTAGAAGCAACAATCTAGAATCAAAGAGCCAGGAGGAGGAAGCTTTTAGAAAAGTAAAAGAAGAGACTATGTGAAGACTGGCAGAAAGTGCAAGAAATATGTTAGCTAAAGAAAAGCAACGAGAAAAATAAGAAGAAGCTGCTAGGAAAGAGAAAGAAGAAGAAAAGAGAAATAAAGAGGAGGCTATCCAAGAAAAGATTTCTGAGCTAGAAAGCATTAGAGGAAATTTCAACTCAAAATGGGCCTTTTAACTTTGATTCAAATTCCATGTCATCCTTTTTTAGCTAATGAAATTTATTTAAATTTGAAATACTGTATAGGTCTTAAACACTTTTTTAATATAAATTTGGAGATAGGTATCATAAAAAAACTACTTTTTTTGTTTGTATTTTCAACATATACCCCCGTGTTTTTACTCAAATTTTGATCGGGAGAGCTCATTGGATGTGGAATTAAATTCTACATCCAATGAGTACCCACTTAGCATACTTTTGACGGACCCCGCTACCCCAAAAACAAAAAATACCTGAAAAAATGTGATGATGACATCATCATCATGTTTTTTTTCCAGGTATTTCTTGTTTTTGGGGTAGCGGGGTCCATCAAAAGTATGCTGAGTGGGTACTCATTGGATGCATAATTTAATTCCGCATTCAACAAGCTCTCCCGATCTAAATTTGAGTAAAAACATGGGGAGATATGTCAAAAATAAAAACAAAAAAGTAGTTTTTTTCTTTTCTTCCTCCAAAATTAATACATATTATTTTATTATTTTAACTATTATTTTATTAATTCTTTTTAGGAGGCCCATTTTGAGTTGAAATTTCCTCTAATGTGCGTGAATACTGGAAAAAGGTGCGAGAAATCTCTTAGCTAAAGAAAAGCAATGGGAAAAAGAAGAAGAAGCTGCTAGGAAAGAGAAAGAAGAAGAAAAGAGAAATAAAGAGGAGGCTATCCAAGAAAAGATTTCTGAGTTAGAAAGGGCCATAAATCAAGAATATTTAAATCCGGAACAAGAAGTACAAGACCAAGAAGGGTTCACAAAAGAACAAACCAAGGAAATTCAGGATGATGTAGGTGGTGAAGATCAAGGACAGATTCCTATTCAGGATAACCCAAAAAACCCTCCATCGACATCAATCAGCATACTCGCAGGAGGGAATCTCCCTTTAGTTGAGTTGGAGTTGGTTCCATTTACCCCATGGAAGAAGTATGAGGTTGCATGTCTACAAGATGTACAGTTTGATCCGAAAAAGAAGTCCATCGCGTGGAAGACGAAGAAGACTCCGAGGATAGGAAACCAATTCCCAGTCACCACAGTCACAGAAAGAACAATAGTGAAAAATGTAGAATATAATCCAAAGCAATTGGCCTCACTAGGCATTGCAAATCCATATGCAAATGCTCATAATATTGATAAGCTCATAGAGACCCTTGAGCAGTGCAAGGGTAAAATGGTAGAGATGAAAGAGGTCTTGAGGAAAGAAGAAAGAGTCTATAGAGAATCAAAGAGAAAGTACAAAGCTACTCTTTCAGACTATGAAAAGCTTCAACAAGAGTATCAAATTATAGAAGAAGAGCGGGATACTTTGAAGCTGTAAAACAGGAACCTTAGAAGGGAGAAAGGGGAATTGGAAAACAAAATTGCAGAGATGAAAGAACAAAAGTCTACGGATGATCAGCGAGCAGAACAATATGAAACCCAAGTAGCGGGATTAGAATCCCATAAGAGTTCTTTGGAGGTGTTATTGAAGGTATCAAATGAGCAAAGGACATATATAACACCTCTGACAAAGCATGCTCTTTTTCTTAGAAGTAAGATCTATCAGATGCAGGTTCAAATCATGGGAGAAGTCTTCAAAGTCAAACAAGTAGAAGATCATTTGCAAGAAATTTTAGCCACAACTACAGAGTACAATGAAAAAACTCAAGACGTTGTAGAATTCATTCAAGGATGATTGACATGGTTGGAAATGGCCAAGGAGCCTCCGAAAAACACACCAAAGCTCCAGAAAGATTGCAGCTTGAGTATGAACTGATAGGTTTCAGCAATAGAGCTGTTGAGGAATTGATAGAGGCAGTCCAAAAGACAATAGATAAATGCAGGTATTTTTGTAAGAAAGTGCTCACAACCCATAACATGTGTCAGACATCATCCAAGAGGAGGCTGGATGAGCTTCCACCTCATGAAGAGCACTTGCAGCAATTATAGGCTATATTTCAGAAGGATGAGCTTGGCTTACAGTTGATAAAAACCTTAGATGAAAGGGTGATTAAAAATGTGATTTCTCAAGCTGCAGTGAGTAATTGCCTTTTAGAATATCAGCCTCGAATGCTCCCAGCAAGGATGGGTGACATAAGGGCTCAGGCTTCCAAACATGAAGTCACGGTCATATTCTTGGAGCCATCTAAGTTTGAGATAATTACTTCAGATGATAAGGCATGGAAGAAATTCATTGTTGAGTTGACTGCGCCCACTTAAGTGTTTTTTCTTTTGACACATGGAAATATATTTGTAATAATTTTTGTATTTTTCTCTTAATTATTGAATACACTAAAAGACAAATATTTTGTAACTGAATGTAAAGGAAGCCCAAGGGGTAGGAAAACCAAGAGTCTTTTTGAGATGTATAAATGTAGGTTAATTCGAATAGGAATAGGAATTTTCTAGGCTCCTCATGTGAAATAATTATTGTAATATGAACTATTTCTGATTATAATAAAGAGGTTCAAATTTTCTGCAGGAGGAGCTGTTGAGTTTCAAATGCATGTTGTGTGGACGTCTAGATAGAACTTATTTTTAGTTGGATGACTATGCAAATTTGTGAGATCGTTCTAACTCTGAACTATTTCTTAGTCGTGAATGATTTCATTTCTTTGTTTTTGAATCTTGTGCAGCAAATGAGTAATGAATGCTTTAATAAACAATGAGCTATCTCTATGTTAATCTTTCTATTGTGTTCTATGTATTTTGAATTATATCAGCTATCTATAAGATTTTTTGTGCATAAAATACAATACATTACTCATACAAATAATCATCTTGCTCCCTAGGGATAGGTTAGTTATAATTAGATTAGTTTAGCTTAGCTGTTACTTTCTTTCTGTGATTTAGGAACAAAGGCGATAAGACGGAAGGTAAGAACCTATGCATCACATTGTGAACCCTTTGCTTCCTAATCATCTGCATTTAGTTTAGGCACTTGCATATCATTTATAAAACATAAAAAACTCACATAAATGGTGGACTGGGCTGCAACCAGTAAAATATATTTAAAGTGTTACTTAGCTCTATGGTGGTCAGACCATTAACTGGATGGATTCCCCACACTACACAATAAACGAGTTAATTGGGAGCAGTTGTTGGGGAGAATCCCTACTGTCTGTATTTGGGAATTTCCAGGAATCAACTGTTATGCGTCAGGAATACTATCATTTGGACTAGACAGTTTTGCTCCATTTTCTATCCTTAAGAGATGGTCGAGACTTGCATTCAACCTTCCTGGTTTTACAATAATTTCAAAGTCTAACTCTTGGAAGAGAAGAATCCATAGACATATCTTTCCCCCAAACAATGGATTATTGACAATGTATTTCAAGGTAGAATGATATGTAAACATCTTAAAATGGCAACCCAATAAAAAATGTCAATATTTTTGGAATGCATATACCATAGCATGTCCTTCTCGCTTAGTTTTCATATAATTCCTTATGTTGTTGACAACTTTCTACTAGAAAATGCAATGGGGTGATGGACATATCCATCACCTGGATATAAAAGTTATTGCTCCTAATGTGGTAGATGATTCATCAACATGCACATGAAATTGTTTCAAACAGTTAGGAAATACCAAGATAGGTTCTGAAACCATTTTATCTTTGAGCATGTCAACACTCTTTTTGTCATTCTTCATTCCATTAGAATTTGACATTTTTTTCAATAACTTCTCCATCGGAGCTGTAATCTCCGCATAAACTCTGATAGACCTCTGATAATACCCAGTATGGCCCAATGTGGTCCTTAATTATTTAATAGACAAAGGTGGAGGGAGATAAAAAAAAAATTATATTCCGAGGATCCATCAACATTCCTTGTTTGCATACTACGTGACCCAACAAAATACCAAAAGGAGGACAGAAGATGCACTACTTCAAATTTAACGAAATTTGAAATTATCTACAACGTTAAAGTATCATCCAAAGACTCTCGATATTGTACTTAATTAACCCATATATTGTCCAGTCATCAAAATACACTTCTAGGAATTTATGAATAAAATATTTAAATGCTGCAACTAGTATCCTAGAAAAAATACAAGGAAGATTCTTAAGTCCAAATGGCATTACTATGTACTGGAAACAACTCCACTCTATCGTGAAGGTGGTCTTATGTTGATCCTATTTTTCAATATTTATATGATGGTACACAAAGAATCCATAAGTAAATGAATACATTTCTTGTCCCCCTACACTTTCCAAGACCTCATCTATAAAAGGTGTAGGAAACAGATCATGCATCTAAGCATGATTTAATTTCCTCAAGTCATCACAAATACGAAATTCATTAATTTTATTTTCTTATAAAACCATTCTGCTGAGACACTCTAATTCTTCAATAGGTTCAATAATCCCTACATCCAATATTATGTCTTGTTCTACCTTAACCTTGTCTTTAGATATGGGGTTCAATCTATAGGGTCGCTACTTGAAAGGATTTGCATCCAACTTTAAGGGAATATTTAGCTCACCCATCCAATTAATAATTCCTTTCATTTTTGTGAACTTGGTTGGAAACAAGTATTGAAATTCATATAATATATCAATGATTTTCCCAATAGTCTCATTATCCTAGTAATCCCCAATACTTGCAAACTTCGTATCCTCAAGAGACCCAATTTTCACTTTATTTATTTGCAAGGGCTTCAAAATATTTTCAGATGATAGACTTGATTTCTTCATTGCTTGATTACCTTAATAATTCGGGATGTGAATTTCTCGTGGATCATCATCTTCAGGTTCCCCAGATGTATTGTAACACTCCAACAGATTCTAAACTATCACATTCCATTGTAGTAGATTGGACACTAGAATAGAAACATCCTAAGAAATCTTTGCTTTTATAACTTGTAAGGTAGAATCAATTGACAGACATTCATTGACAAGGCTAAAAGCATGTGTGAATCTATTAGAGAAATCGTCCCAATCGATACTTCCTTGTTGCAATTCAATCGCTGTATACCAATTTTTTAGTATCATATCTAGAGCATGTATGAACAAATGTACCTATTCCTTCCTGGTCACCGATCTCCATGTCGCACAACAATTATCAAGATGGTCAAATGGAATCATCAACCCAATATACTTGTTACCAACATAAGGAATATTCTCACCAAACTAGATTTCTAAGAGACTTTGACACCGAGGCCATTCTGAGATGGACTGTTTATGAGCAACCGACCATCTTGCTGGCGTAGGTTTTAAAGCCACATCAAGAGCTAGTAGTCATTGGGGGTGTAACACCTTATCTTCAAATTCTGAAAAAAATGTGCTCAAGTTAGGAAATTCTTCATATGTAGGTATTTCACATATATTGGTACCCAACCATCACAAGGATTTTCTGATTCTTGCGCATTTTCTCATCGATACTTCATGCAGCCGAATTTGCCAATTTTCCAATGCTTCCCCTGAATATGATGAACATGAACCAAAATTTTTATCACATAATTTACCATCAGTGTAGGATTTATATAATCAACCATCGTGGAAGATATATTATAAATGGCATCCAAATTCCCTTCATGATACTCTCCTCTTACTGGTTAGACATAGCATTGGCCTTCCAATGGGTCGATTGGAGTGACTACCGGATATCTGAGTATTCAAATGATAATATCCTCTTTCTAAAATAAATGATAGTATGGATCATTTGATCCATAGGAGTGTAGGATAAGGTTTTGTATCATCAACAATATCTATAACCTAAAAATATGCATAGGTTCGGAGCCCTTCCACCTCAATAGGAACCTATGGTAATCGACCGACAAGAAGAACCTTGAACTAGTTAGATAATATCAATTGAATAGGTGACCATACTAACTTGGGATTCCCCATACTATCCCATGTACTCTTTTTAAAAATGTTGACACATGACCCCAAGTCAAGAATAATAAAATCCATATCATAATAACCTATTTTCACATTCATGTGTGGTTCTCGACCAATATTTTGTATTTTATGAATATGATTGAAATGTTTTTCTTATTGTAGACCTCCCTAAGGTTCTTTGATTAGAGTTGATAGCTCCACCAAAGCATATTCATTTTTAACAAGTGCTAGACAAATTTTCAAAAACTTCTTCAGAATGCTTACCTGTTCTGTTGACTTCTTTGGAATTGATAGATAAAATCTTGGTGTCATATCAATGAATAGACCTTCGTTGAATCCTGGAAGAAAAAAATATGTCGATGCATGGTTCCTATCCATAAAATCATGGCATGCATCATAAAATACCCCTTTCTCTTTCTGGACATCAAATGGCACATTCTTTTGTGTTGCAGGCCGCATTATCATATTTTTCCATGGTTCTTCATTATCATCTCCAATCGTAGTACCTCCACTGGTTAACACAGTGACAGTCACTAGTTTATCTTGGGATGAAGCTAAAATATTCTAAACATTCTGATTTGTATTTAGGGATGGTTTTTGATTCCCACTGACTTTGGTATTCCATTTAGAAATAAGTTGGGGACATTCCTCAATGGTATGATCCAATGCTTTACAATATAAACACATCGACGTAGGATTTGTACAGTCTTTGGCATAGTGTCATGATTGTCCATAATTATAAAAGATGATTTGAACTCTTCCTCGACCAAATCCTCCTCCTCTACCTCAAACTCTAAAATAAATGCCCTTTAGGTTGAGGGAACCCCACATGTGACCTCTCCAATTGCATTTTATCATCATTCTTCATAAAGTAGGTATCTGTTGTATTCTCCCATGGCAATTGGTATGCCTTGTAGTCCTTTTCATCATGGCCCACATATCGATAGAAATTACAATAAATAATGACGGGTGTACTTACTATTTTTTGTATATACAAACATTCTTTTAAATTGTGTCCCCTAGTTTGACAGGACCTACACCATGACATCCCTTTTGAGCTTAATGGATTCAGAGCACATGAAGCAACATAGTCCAGAAAGATGGGAATGAATCCTTATGATGGAATTTCATTTTACACCTCATGCACTAGAAATCCTTATGAATCTCCTTTCCCTTATTGATTATATCTTGGATCTATAGTGAAAAATTATCCAATTACGACTGAATTTGTGCCATTCCCACACCAGTTTCTCAGACTGGTGATGCTTCTAATTTCATTACAATTTATAAAGCTTTTCATCTAGGACACTATATTCTACTACATCACGGGAACATGAGTATGGGGTAATAACGCAACAATAAACAAATTTTTATGTTGAACATCAGACATTTGAAAACTTACCTTGGCCATCATAGTTTTGAATCTCTGTTCGAAATCCAAGATAGATTCACCTGGTGACTGCTTAATCTCCTCAAACTCTGTAATACACTATGACACAGATTTAGGCTTCTTGAATTCATCTATTAAACTAGTTCAAATTTAATCTAAATAATTCTAAGGGGTTCCTGTAGGAATAAGAGAGAATTTCATATACCAATCTAGAGCTCGACCCCTAAAGGTTGTAACCATCTGATCCACTTTTACAACATCATGCTGGACCTGTCACACAGTGCAAAAAAATTCACACAAAAAACTAGTTTTTCATATGGTCTTCCAACCCATTTCCATTAAATATAGGCAAATTCATATCGACCCCGACCATTTTATGCCTTTTGAGTAGTGCTAAACCTGAATTAGATGGACCACCAATAGGAATGTTTTGACCACTATATTGAGTATTACTATTACTCTGATTCGACAAAAAACACTTTGATGCACTTTTAGGCCTTACCTCTAATACTAAAGATGTACATGGAGTCATATGTATGTCATAGTCTTGGGTATGGTATGGCACCAATTCATAGTCTCCTATTTTGTTCGCACTGCAACTCTCTCTCCTTTTTGCAGTCCTTCTCCTCTTATTAATATGAATCTTCTTTCACTACTTAATCAAACACATTATTCATTAATATAACTATCTACTTGGATCATTTCATCTCACTCTTCCCATCTTCTCCATACCTTCTCCCTAACATTACCCCTATTCTCTTCGCACAATGATTTACTCATTAGGATCCATTCACGTAATCCCTTTTTCACATACCAACATTTTAATCCACAGTTTTAAGGAATTTGGGTATCTGCCTCTGGTACCTTGCACAATTCTTCTCTCAGTATCACTATACGACTTAATAGTATCCACATTTACCTCAGTAATATACCCTTCTAGAATTTTGTCGACCCATAAATCAACATCCCTGTAGATGGTATTATTAACACTCTCCAGTCGTTGCATCAGTTGAGGTGTCTAACCACTAGGTTCACCTCCTTATAAATTCCTCCTTTGATGAGATAATATTTCTAACCATTCATACAATATAATAGGGAATTCACTAAATAAAATCTCATGTATATCTAAATAAACATACCTTTGTAACCATTCCCCTATATTCAACCGTAACCCTTTATTTTCTTCTTGCACAAATTCCTAAGCCCTTTTTATTAAATTCCGTAACAACAATATTGAGACAAAGAACAGACTTATAAGAGATTCAAGACAATTTAGGCATGAAATGACACAACAGTACTGCATTAGGACGTTGCAGTTTGATATTATCAATAATGGAATGAAAATCAATAATACAATGTCATGCAAAACTTGCATGAATGGAGACAATTCGAATTCACTAGAGGTCATTCAAATTGAATGGATGGATGTAGCTTAACTGTCGGTTAGCCACACAGGACACACCAATTAACCACTAATCTAGTAATGATTGACTCTAACTGAGTCCTAACTGAATCAAAGTGCAATAAATGACTGAGTCTAACTGAATGTAACTCAAGTAAATGTCACTGCATGGAAAATAGTAGGTTGTAGCACATCATTAACTCCAGTCAGCTTTGATGAAGTGAACTGAACTAATACTAGTCATCAGAAGTTGTTGGAGGCACATTAACTCACTCCAGTTCACCCAAATCAGCCCAAAATAGACAATTACATGAGGGAGTCTCCTTTACAACTCAGCTTAACTGATTGTTAGGTGAAAGAACATTCAGTTAACTATTTGGTGCACTTATGACACCCACATCACCCCATAATTTCTCCTTGATTGAAGGAGGAATCCTAGTTAGCCTCCCTGATTAAATAAGAAGGATTAGTTGGCCTCCCTCATTGAAGGAAGGTGTGGGTGTGCTCATGTTGATGCCATGGTGTTTTGATGATGATGCTAATTCAAGTCAGTAAACTTAGGATAGTGGTTAATTAGGACAAAATTGACCAAATAGGTGTGTGGGTTGGATAATGACTCCAACACCCCCCCTTAAGCTATACTCAGGAGGAGTAAAATAAAATGCATGAAATTCTAGGGCCCCAACAACAAAGGACATAGGTCACCCTGTACAATAAAGTAACTCTAAAATGCTCAAATAAAATTCTAAGTGAGGAAAAAGGGAAAACCCAGTGGGAAACCCCCCCTCAAGCTGAACACTGAAGAAGTAACTAATCACCCTGACAAAATCACCCCCAATAGTGAATGGAGGTAAGTGAACTTTTTCTCAGTAAAGTTTTGGGTGAAGATACCTTCAATCTGCTCATTTGTAGGGCGGTATTGTAGAACAATGGTCCTGTCATGCACCAACTCCCTGATGTAGTGCATGTGTATGTCAACATGTTTGGTCCTCTTCCTCATAAATGGATCGGTTGAGATATTGATGGAACTTTGTTTGTCACAAAATATGACTATGGAAAAAGAACTACTAATATCAAACTCTAAAAGAATGCCTTGCAACCAAACAACTTGGATGCAAGCATTCACTGCTCCCCTATACTCGGCCTCTGCTGAAGACAATGCAATGTCAGCCTAATTTCTTCTATACCAACAAATGGGGCCACTACCAAACATAAATACATACTCAGAAGTGGAATTCCTATCTATGGAATCCCCTGGCCAATCTGAATCTGTATTACCGACCAACTCTAGCTCAGAATCTGCAGCATAGTGAATGTCGTAGGATCTTGTGCCCTAAATGTACAGAAGGATCCTCTTGGCTGCCTTCCAATGAAGCTCATGAGGCTGCTGCATGTATCTTTATACAAAATTCATGGAATAACAAATATCAGGCCATGAATGTGTCAAGTATATCAAGCTTCTGATCAGCTGGCAGTAAATAGTGCAATCCATGGGTGGAGTGGATTTTGCCTCTTCAAGGCTGATCCCTGAGAGGAAAGGAAATGGTGTAGCCTTGCAATAAGCCATTTTAAACATAATTAATAGGTCTGCAATATATTTTTATTGAGTTACCATTATCCCATCAAACGATTTTGATATTTCAAGCCCTAAAAATTGATTTAGGAGCCTCAAATCGCTCATTTCAAATGCATCTTGAAGGGCAATTTTTATGAAGGAAATCGAAGAAAGTGTGCTTCCTGTTATCAAAATACCATCAACATATAATACTATGATAAGAATATTACCATCATCTTCTACAAATATACATTAGTATCATATTTGCATCTCTGGAAGTTTTGTGAGAGCAGAAAGGAATCCATTTTGGCATACCAAGATCTTGGGGCTTGTTTTCTGCAACTTACATACCAAAGAAGGATATGATGTATACCCCTTGGGATACTTCATGTATATCTCCTCATTCATGTCTCCATGAATAAAAGAACTCTTGATATCCATGTGATGCACCTCCTAGTGCTTGGATGCGGCAATGGCCAAAACTAGCCTGATGGAGTCCATATTTGCCATCGATGCAAAGGTCTCATGATAGTATTGTTGGACACTTTTCCCCACTCACACGAACAAGGTTCTATGTGGCTCACTAATCCAACAGCTACCTGAGATAATGGCTTGACAGAGCAAGCCTCGTTGAAAACACTTGCGAAGCAGGCACAGTCTCACCCAAGATAACTCATAGATGGGTAAACACCAGAACCATGTTTCCACAATTGTCAAGGGATTATAGTCCCTTGGCTCACAGCCAAGGAGCTTAACAAAGGAAATAGGGTGGCTGGATAGAGGATTTAGTTCTGTGCAACCGAGCACAATTATATGTCATAACACATGACTTGAACTTCCTTTCCACCTCGAAGCTAGTGAAACTTGTGTGACACAACTGACTCATAGCAATTGGACCTACGACTCTAGTCGCGAATCAAGATAGAAACATACAGGCCGATATATATGTTCATTTTGATAATACCTTCTGCTCATTCATCGATTGATTATAGAGTAACATCAGATATTTAAGCAACATTCAACATTCTACATAAAGTAAATATTAAACATTCACACAAGCATTCACCACATCAATCATTCATTTATACCTAAGAGATAACATGGAAACCCATTTGGGAAAAACCACCAAGGTGCTCTTCATCTAGAATGACAAAGTATATAGCACCTTGTAGTCTATGGGAGGCAGACTGATCTTAAGATATGTCTTTAAGTTTTAGACTCATGGTTCTCATTCTCTCTAGTTTGCTCTTCTACTCTACATCTACTCCTAGCGGTCTTCCCCCTCAGCAGCCAGATCTGCGGCTCAACAGCCCCCTATCTCTACTAGACTCTTCCTGAGTCTACTCTTCTTTGATCTCTACAACCTTCCAATAGAAGTGGCATTATTCACCATTAATTACCACTGAACAGAAACTATTACAGAAAAATGAACCGGGATCAACAAAAAACACATAGACCAACCCTCTAACTATTTCATCTCTCCTATTTATACTATTTTACATGACCACGTAGGGTCGACGACATACCGACAGTCTGTTAGCTGTCACCATTAGCCACCCCTCTAGCTACAGCTGTGGTGATCATGAATTGACATGAGTCACTATCCACCTAACTTACAAATATCTTCTCATATATGCGTAGTTGCAGGCTTACATCACTGAAAATGACCATGATCTATATTCTGCATCCATCACTTTCCGGTCGTTATCCCTTGCATGCTTCTGTGCTTTCCTTTCCTTTTCTGTGCACCTCTCTGCTTTCGTAGGCCCTTCACATCCTTCACGATATTCCATTGCTTCTATCATGTGCATGATGCATTTTCCTTGGTTGTGCGTGAGAACTTCCTCCTTATGCCCCTTTCCTCGGCCAACAAGCCCCCAATACTCACCTGTGGCTCATCCCGGGCCAAGAAGCATGGGACATATGAAGTAGCATGACCTATGCATCATCTTTTGCAAATACACACACACACACACACACACACACACACACACACATACACATATATATATTTGCACAACTTCTTCTGCCTCTTAGATTGCGCAACCTGTTCCTTATGCTCTTTTTTTTTACAAGTTACTTCAGGGAAAATTTTTCTTAGACTTAGGTGCTTTGGGAGTTTAGCACACCAGTACAGGTTGTTTCTCAGCACCATCAGAGGATGGGAAATGGAGGCTTCCTGTTCAGAGCTCGCTTGGGCAGATAAAGTAATCTATGAGCTTCTTATTGCGACCAAGATCCCTGCGAACAATAACGTTGTCTTTTCTCTAGGACTCTTTCATCATCTTATCATAGTCCACCTCCAATTTCACCAAGGGTGGTTAGTTTCCCATTCTGACATAGCAATCTAAGTGGCCTTGGTTCTTCCACCATTCTCATGCTCCCAGGGTTTTGTTCATGCTTGCTGTGGCTTGTTCTCTTGATGTTATTCCTCGATTTCATATCTTCTGCATATTTCTCTTCACCACCCTTGATTCCATAGATATGGACTTGTCCATATTGAAAACCAGAAAATCCCTACCAGCCAGGGTGGTGGAGGTGAGTGATTTTCCAAAATTGGACAAATTTCACCTGAGTAGCATAGAGTACAAGCCGTAACTGTCCCTTTGGCCCTTCCCCAATCCCTTGATACAAGGAGCTCCCACCTGGATTGCTCGAAAATGAGCCCACTCACCAACCCTGTAGACTTTGTGAAATACAGCAGGGACTCTAGTTTGAACCCCACAGAGTTTGTCAAATTGGGTAGGAACTCTGGTCCCTACTAGAATATGCGCTGGTGCCATTGCTAGGACCATTAATCTATTGATCTACTAATATCCAAGGATGACTTCGCAAGAGACTTCTAGCTGGGTTGAATTAATTGGCAGACTATCACCATCTTCCTTCTTGCTGTCTTTGGATATACCTGACACAATGAAAGCTGTAACAATAGCTTGAACCCACAAGGCTGCTCGGCATGACACTCCCCAACCCATTTGTAACTACATTTGGTTCTCACTCAACATGACTCATTGATGTATGCTTGCTGCAAGGGCACCTCGATCTTATAGGAAGAGCATCAAGTCATCTTCCATGTATGCTTATCCAAGTGCATCATTAGGACAAGACCTTCATATGGTGTACCGGATTTTCTTCTTAGATTTGCCATGATTAGCGCTGTCTTCACTTCTGGGTACTAACAATCATGATCAAGTATTGATGAGATGGGTGGCCACCATTACAGAGTTTCCAACACTTGATCTGCCTGCATTGTTGTCCTATTACAAGTGCCAAATCTCTGTTGAATATTGATGCATTTAACAATCTGTTAGTACTAGCCAGCTATCGTGGACTTGCCTTCATTTGTTTCATAACTAATTTGGTGGCGGCTTTAATGTGCATCATCATTTCTGCACAACTTCTGCTTCTGGTGCCACATCATCGTTACACACATGCTGAGCTATGGTTGGCTCCAAAATTTCAAAATTTAATTCTTTTTTTAAGTGCCTTGGCTTTATTTTTATGCACTATTTTAAGCTGTTGGTACCGGCTCAGGTTGCGTAGCAGTACAGACCTTGTTTCAACCTTAGCAACTTCCTCCATAGCTTCCTTTTCTTGTGTGGTAAACTGCTCCACATGGTTGTAATGGACATGTTCCAAGGATTCCTCCTCTATCAATTGCACTATGGTTTGAATTTTCTGCTGCGCTGACTAAATATTCCCTATGGGTTACTCAGCTTCTGACTAGAATGAATCAACCTCAGCTTCCCTAGATTTTTCTTGCTCATGAAGGGTCTGCACTTCCTACTGCAGGTTTTTGATCTCTGCATTCTTAATGACCTTCTGTTGGAGGGCAAGCTTCCGCATTTTCGGCTTTGCAGCACTGATGCACTCATCTGCCTCTCGCACACTTTGCCCTATTTTCTTAGTTGTGTCATCTTCAAGCAATGTTACCCAAATGGTCACACCAGCGTCTGTGGCCTTTGCACAGAGTTCCTCTCCTTATTTGATTTTCTCAGCAGCTTCAGACACTGCTCTTTTTCTTTCCGCAAGCACCTTCGGGGATGTTCTTGGCATTGTCATGGCTTACAGATCATCCACTTGGTGCTAAATATATTGCATGCTCTTTGCAAGCCTGGAAACTTTGGCCAGGGAGTCTTCACCTTCTTTCCATGCCCCTGGTGGGAATGCTACAATTGCATTCTTAATAGAGTCCACCAATACGATACGATTTTTTTCATGGGATAATATTTCTTGCTCCTTCTTGGTAAGGAGGTTGATGCGCTCCTACAATTCCTGATCCTTTCCTTCCAATAGGGCCTTGCACAGCTTGGCCTTCCTTTGCTGCTTTGCTTTTTGGTAAGCAACAATGTTTTTCCTTAGACAAATTTCGGTTGCAGCTTCCTATTGAATGGTATAGAATTCCTCCAAGAGCAGCTTGGAGAAGTCTATCTAGGCACTGTTATCACCAGGACCTACGCTTATCTCTTCATTCGCTCCTAGCACCTGCTTCTGAATCAACACTTTGATCAATGACACTAATGTCGATGCAATTAGTGACACGCTGGGATCAACACCATATGTTTCGGCCTCCATCATGTCCTTGATATCATTAATGGCTGCTGTCAACTTATTGAGGTGATCTTGGATTTGGGTAGAAATGCTTACTTGCTGCGCCTTTAGACTAGTGAGGTTATCTTACGCAAATTTAGCAAATTTCCTACAGCTCATCCCCAGTCAATGTATTTGTGTTCGTCATTCTGTTGGCTTTTTGTTTCTTTCAAGACGATTGGCCTTCCTTTGGCTGTACACGGGTCTATGTCTACGCCTTATCTCAACCTGGAGGTTGCTCTAAAGGATGTTGGTCCGAGTCATCCATATCATCATTGTCCTCAGTGTGTTCTTGCAATGGATTATCCTAGGTATCATCACCTCCATGCTCTTTAGCATTAACTTGATGAATTGGAAGTTCTTCTGTATTCTGTTCTTTAGGCAGTGGCTCTACAAGTGGGTCGCGCCATTTCTATGACCGATTGACGATTGCATCCACATCGTCATCTGTCACCATAAATATCGCTTAGTGTACCTACTGAAATGGATATTTTGAAGGAAACAGGTTTATATTATGCACAACATCTTGGAACTTGATGAAGGCAGCGTACCTGTGCATAGTTGTGGTGCAGATTCTATGGGACTACCGGACAACCTGACGCAGCGACTCTGCATGCATAAAGAATACAATTTTTTTATCATGTTGGTGATCATTGTCCATCTTATCTTCCCATAGATTCTGGTACCTTGTACCCAGGCAAGATAGTGATACATCCATTTGTATATAATCTGGAGGGTCAGCCCAGACAATGAAGGAAATCAAAATTAGCAACCAGGAATAGTAGAATTTGTGATCTTCCTTGTGCAAAACTAGAATTGTATCTTTGATCAGTGCATTTAGAAATTTCCTTGACCACTTGAATTTTTCTCCCAGTGCACATAAATCTGCAATTTCCACTACCATTGCCAAACATTGCGTTGGTATCATCTTATGAAACATCTTACAGGATAAGATTTTTGCAGCAACAAGGACACTTTTGTCCTGGATGGGCCCAAGCAAGTAGCCTCGTCCTACTCACTAAAGGTTATGATTTTGTTTAATGGGATTAGTATTTAAGGTAGAGGATCTTTTCCTTCATTTGGGAGTCCCATTATTCTTGCAATTAATTCAGCATTAACCAGATATGGTTGATCCAGCCATAAGTATCCTTCATGGAAGTAGACTAGTAATTGATTCATGTTTGTAGTGACCTGTATGCTATGGCCAAAGTGAGGCATGAAAAGCATGTTGGTTAGACCTGCAGTGACCAGTCCGTCAACCATTTCTTTGGCTTGATCACTTGGGGATCACTTGTAGCGGCATGGGTAATGTTCATGCAATCTTTTATCTGTAGCCCTTCTTGTTGTCAAGTGTCGTAGTCTTGGAACTTCAATACAACCAACTTGGGGAGGATTTCGTGCAACAAGATCATGCTAACAGGGATCCATGGTTCTATCAAGCTGGTCACCATTTTCTTTGGAAGATCTACCTCCACTGAATTAGCTCTTCTTGGCCGAATATAATAAGGGAAATTTGGTTCGATCCGTTCGACCTCCAGGTGTCTCTGTGGTAGCACACCTTCAATTCCTATATATTATGGTTTCTCAGTAGTAGGTTCCTTTTGTGTAAATTGAACCCAAGAGATAGAACAATTACACTCACAAAATTGCTAATCAAACATGCAAAATTAACACCAAAGGAGACTGAAATTGGAGCATAACACTAATCTTTATTGAGTAAGTGTACAATAGAAAACATTATGAAGTAATAGGTTTCTGTAATATATAATTAAACGAGAGATTAGAATGCATAAATATGTCATTTGAAATAGTAAAAAAGCAGGCTTACCAAAACTAGTCCAATCCCCTATAGGTGCATAAAGCAGTTTCCAAATCTAGGTAGATGCTCACGAATTGGATAATTCAAGTGAGCAAGCTAAAGAGGGATGGAAATAAAACTCATACATGCTTTTATTTGGAGAAAATGAGGGAGGATGATGTGGGAAAAAAACAAGGAAGTTACAACTAGTCTAGCTTTTCCTTTGCCTTAAATCAGAAATAAAACAAGGTAGCTTTACAGAAAAAGAAGATATGCTCTTTGGAGAATCTGGAATAAGGAAAACATGCTAAAATGGGTTTCCAGTATGTTTCCCAAGCACTCCATGACTCATTTTTAGCATGTGTTGACTTCTAGGACATGTAGAAGGAAACTAGCATAGAGTGGAATCTAGGAAACTAGGTAATAAGACAAAAATGATTAAATTAATGTCTAAGGTAGGTAACTATGTGTTTTTAAGGAATAAACACCCTTATAAGCTAGCGTCTAGGGTGACCAATGTACTTCTAAAACTTGCAGACAATCAGCTTTAGTTAAGTAGAGAATGGAAATAGGAAGAAATATTGGACTCACCCGATTACTGACAGTTGATCCAAGCTTTATCTTCTTCCACTCTGATTCTCTCCAAAGCTTTCAAGGATGCACCTCCTTCACCTGCAAAGAGTGAATTCTCCAAGTACAATCTTATGCATGTTGATGTATATGTAACTTCGGAATGTATTCTTATATGTATTTTATATATTGTAACCCGATGTTTATTCCAGGATGTTTCTATTATGTATTTGAGTCATATTGTCGTACCCCGATGTTCCGATCGGGAGGATTATTAATGTAAACAAGTCTTGTCAAGTCATTAGGTAAGTCCCCACAGTTTCGGGGCACTTGGGTTATTATACACTAATTAAGGTGTAGGCTCGAGTAAGTAATTGTAAGTTAAGCCTACATGTTTGAGTGCACTTCAAGTCAACGGAAGAATATAAATAGAGAGTGAGAGTCTCTCTATTTATCACTTGTGAAATACATCACTTTCTCTCTCAAGTATGGCACACCTTTGGAGAAGGAAATACTTTGGCTTGACAGAAGACAGAAGGCTGCTATTGTGTTGGGAGGTCATATTACTGTTTTGGGTTTCACATCTTGTGGTGATACTATCTTAGAGGAAGTTGAGGGGTTTTCTCCATTTATGGTTTCCCCTACCAAAAATCTTTGTGTCTCTTGTCTCATGTGATGTGCTTATGTTATTGCTGTGCTTGTTATTCTCTCAGTGAAAAGATCCTAACATAATGCTAGCTTAAATGTTGAAAAAGTAACATGGTATCAGAGCTAACCTGAGAACAAGACATTGTGCAGCTAAAGAAACTAGGGCTTCCTATTTTGTGTATCTTCTTCACATATTTTCAGCAAAAGTATTCTAGGATGACTCTCCATTGAAGGGTGCATCTTTCTGTCGATGCGGAATTCAATTTCAATCATTTTCAGTTTCGATATGGAAATTAGGGCTTTCTACAGAAGAGGAATTTTTGAGTGAGACCAGCATAAGGTTATTATCCTCATCAAAACCTAAATTTAGAGACCTATATCAAGAAATTTGGTTGCGTAAATCTCCAGGAAAGTCAAACCCTAGTTTGACCCCTAGCTAGGAGAAACCCTAAATACTAAAACTGCTAAGTTTTGGTATAGTTTCCATATTATGAGATTGGCAAAGTCTCAGAAGCTAAAAATTGCAGGGGCCCAAGATAAAATCCTAATGAACACTGTGTCCAAATATCAGTCTCTGATTCGCTATATTCTGGGAGATATGATCTCTCCAAGTTAGGGTTCCATCCTCTTCCAGAAATCATCCATAAACATGACACCTAGGGATATCTGCAATATCTTGGGATACAGAGGTCCAAATGGAATTCCTGAAGATGTTCCAGAAAGGGCACGGACTTTACTTTCTGTGGTCTGAAGGTCAGACTCAGAAGATGAAACAGTGACACGTGGCATGCCGTTCAACTTCGCTATTCTGAACAATCCTATAACAGGTCACCTTGGGAAAAGGATCATACATCCCAAATGGTGAAACCAATTCTGATGAAACCTATGGTTTTGGATCAGGGACATACTAGGTTACCTTAGTGATAAATTTCAGACACAGAGGATCAGTAATTTCAGAGATATCACAGAAACAGTAACATGAATTTCTGAAGAAGAAATCAGAAAATTAGGGCTTCCTGTTCCGGGAGTTTCCCTCCACTGTTTTCAGAAAAGGAGTACATTGGACAGCTCCATTTGAAGAGATCTATTTGTTCATCCAATCAGATCTGAAATATTCCAAGTTTTGAAAATTAGGGTTTCTGTGACAAACCCTAGATCAACAAACTCAGGGAAAAGGACGGACAGCTCAAATCGATAAGATCTAATCCTTTGCTATTTCCATTTGAGGTTCTCATTTCAATATGATATATCACATCAGCTTAGTTAAAAGCTTACGGAAGTTGACAACTTCCAAACCTGGAAGTATATGATCTCTCTGAATAAAATGGATTGGACACCTACATGAGTATGGAGGTTCCATTTTCAGAGGGAGATGAGGCCAAAGAAGACATCATGCTCATGTTGCAGAGGATGCTGAACCATCCAGAAAGAGATCCAGATATGAAAGTGAAGATTCTTCAAGCAAGGATGAATATGTTCTAATATCAGCTCTCATAGGTAACATTACTCATGGAAGTGATGATTGGCTTATAGACAGTGGGGCTTCTAAACATATGATGGGATTCAAGGAATCCTTTCTAAGACTATCAGAACATGAATCACCTCACAAGGTGAAACTTGTAGATCACTACCAATATCTAATAAAAGGTAGTGAGGAATCTTCATACAAGCTAGACTCTGGAATGTAGGTTGCATTCATAGATGGTCAAATCATCATGTGGCCAAAAGGAAAGACTATC
>LPNX010007858.1:15813-26399 GCA_001517045.1 Pseudotsuga menziesii | reverse complement strand
TGATGTGTACTGTGAGGGGGAAATCTATCGTATTCCCTACAGACGTCATAGGAGCAAGGGAGAAATGGTGACAACAATGGAGAAACATGAGGGAACCGTGGAAGATTCAGAGTTTCCTCATTTGAATTGCATTGGCTTTTGATTTGTATCACTTCTCAAAAATGGATGAGGTACATATAATCTCATACATATATATGGATAAGGCAAGCATACCCATGCTCCTATCAATGTCTCAAAATACAAATGGGGATTAAGGATAAAATAATGGGTGCCAATCGATACATACAACTGGAAGTACATAATGGTGGCATCAATGGGAGGCTGAATACATATACTGATTTGAAGAACTGGTACAAAGGAACAATGACATTCTCATGGAATGCAATATCACAACTGATGCTCTGTTGAATCTGGAGGATAGATCTGCGTATGTACGCAGTTATTGGGTAAAAAGCCGCGTATATCATTCTTTATATAGTTTTTAGGGATGATCAAGGCAACATCAAAGGATAAAAGATGGTCCATGGGGTCTAAAGAGTTTGCGGTGGGACAGGGGAAGGCCATATCAAGTGTGATTCACCTAGGGTGGTGAAATCTGCTATAACAGATGCCCCCTAATGTGTGAGATCAGAGGGGTCATACGATGGCCGAAATACATTATAA
This sequence comes from Pseudotsuga menziesii, assembly GCA_001517045.1. Classification (NCBI taxonomy): domain Eukaryota; kingdom Viridiplantae; phylum Streptophyta; class Pinopsida; order Pinales; family Pinaceae; genus Pseudotsuga; species Pseudotsuga menziesii. Next base: position 25,736 of record LPNX010007858.1, on the reverse strand, counting down.
GTCCATCCCAGAAGTGGAGTGATGAAGGATCCAAAATGGAAGACCAGCCACCCAATCAGCATAGCACCATGATACAACTCTACATATAACTGCAAGTACATATAGCAGTCCCAGATACATAAGAGTACAATGGCCATGAATAGGCATAATACATGATATCACATATGTGGTCATCACCACGTACAATATACATAGATCAGAATCTCCATGATGAAGATATACAAAAGGATCATGATCTCCAAGATGGCTGAAGATATACAATAGATCAAGATCTCCATAATGGCTGGAAATGTCTGACATACACTGGAATCAAATCACAAGAGCTGAAATCTCATGAACACTAGCACGATCAAGGAGGTAGCATTTAAGAGATGCCACCAATCTGGAAGGTCTTCTACACAAACCGCTACAAGTACATGTCCTACTATGCGAATAGGGGTGTCGAGGTCAAACATAGTAGTCCATCATCTGATTACCAGTCATTGATGTATACCGTTAACAGACACGAGATTACCCACAGATAATGAAAATGGGAATCAAGGTACTAGAGTGCAAACTAACTAGTGTGAATAGATGTGTTGAGGTTGAACACTTGAAAGAATCCATCGATCAGGGGACATTGATGTATTCCCAAGAAACTGTCGATGGCGAGAGAACCTGCCACTGATGACTGCAAGTCTCAAGGCAGTAAAAAAGACTCTAGATTCCAATCCCAGAATAGATGATATGAAGTCGATGGGATGAAATCCGCTGGGAGGAGGGCATTAAGGCATACTCCATCATCCAACACGAGGTACTCAGCAAAGCTGTCTATTGTGGAAGGACTTGATCATAAAGTGCACGAACTAGTAACTGTACCGGGAATGGCCGACATGCAAAGTCAAGATAACTGAGGAATGGCCGACACAGGTTTCAACTTCCTTCGAACAAGAGCATAATGGCGTATGGTGACTGAATGAAGGCAGCATAGACTCGATATGCAAATTGGGACATCTCTGTGACACAGGAGGCATCAACAGAGGCTCCATAGGGACTGGAAGCTTAACCAGTCGGTGGAGATAAACTCAGATAAACGAGTACAGCTCCTAAAGTCAAACTATAACCCAACCAATGGATGTGATATACAGTGCTCTGTTCAAAGGCGACACGACTCGACAGCTGCCAAAGATAACATCTTTCCTTGTCCGGCTTTTTGGTTTTTTGATTTTTTTGGACTTTTTCAGTTATTTGAAAAGCTTGAAAAAAGAATAAACTAGCTTTATAGTTACAAAATAGGAGGAGACGAGTGTCATCAGGGCAAACAAACTAGTTCCAAGCAGTGGAACATACCTATGCTCAATGCAAGGATACATGTGTAGGATATCGACACTCGGGGGAAAATCCATTCCCGGTAAAAGGGAAATCAAGCTGCGAAGGATATAAAAGATGGCTCTGCATGGCTAGACATGAGACAAGCTTGGGCTATATGGCTGAAACGCAATGTCAGGGGAGTCAGCATAAAGCTCAATAAGGTAGGCAAAGCTCATGATAATGCATTCACAACTTGACATAAGGGGAGTCTGGAGGGAAATAGGCCAGCATAAGATCAAGAGGAGTATGAGGCACTTGCGAAATGTCATGGCAGTACTATACAACGAACTCCCACAACCTAAAGGAGAAAACGTCGGCATGGGCACCAAATGCAAATAAGGCGCTAACTAGGGTACCCATGTAAGGTGAAGCTCTACCACTCGTATCATGCCACTTCTAAAGCAGCAAGAAGGTTCTGTGACACAATAGAGTGGGTTCGTACCTAAGGTCATGCAAAATGAAAACGGTGGTGAACTTAACCTATATGCCAGTGTAGACATTATACCTGAGATTAGTACGAACGAGTCAATCCAATGGCAAGTAACTCCTCAAATCCATATCTAGGATGCAACTAAGAGTGCAACTACTTTGTATTTTTCAATATAAAAGAATGACAAATGCAATAAAATTCATCTAAAACTCTCAATCTCTGCAGCAAGTATAAAAGACAAGCCCAGCAAGACACCAAGACAAAAAGAGTAATGCACTAATGGTAAAACAAAAAGGAAAAATGACTAAAACTACTTTCAAAGAAAAATCAATGAAAAAGCGGTTTTTGGTCACAAAAGAAGCATCCAACAGACAACATCAGACCCAAGGAAGACCCAACCACACTCACAACCCACCCAACAACTTCCCCCAACATCAAACTCAACCAAAAGGGAGGATGTACGCGACTGTTTAAAGAACAACTGCGTGTGTACGCAACTTTTGGCCAAAAACCTGAGTGTATACGCGGATTTTGGCCAAAAACCTACGTGTATACGTGACTTTTGGCCAAAAATCTGCGTATGTACGCGACTTTTGGCCAAAAACTTGCGTATACAGAGAAGGCAGTGGTAAAACGCAGGCTAAGGGTCAAACCAATAAAGGGGAGTGTCAATGGATGAACATACTATAAAATGCAACCCAGAAACAAGGAGAAACAAAGAGCAAGTCAATAATATCAAGCCCATTGTGCCTGCAAACCCCCAAATAAAAACAAGGAACATCCCTAGCAGAGTCGCCAATTCTGTTACGGAGAGAAATTCCTATGGCTTGGGGTACCACAACATACAAACTTGACTCCAGAAAGCCATCTTTCCCAATATGCAATAGAAATAAAATGTCTAACACTAAAGGATCAGACCTCGTACCTTATTCCGGACGGTTGAAGTAGATCCCCATTGAGCTTTCCAATCTTCAGCTTGAATTGATACAATACTTCCTCAACAACAAGTAAACAATACAAGAATACTATATATCATGGTGTTAGATCTATTCTAGCATATATATATCATCAATAATGTAAAAGCATTTGAAATATTCCAATGGATAAAACATTAAATCAAATACACATCATTGGACAGGAAAAGATGTTTCTATTAATATAAATCAGAGATTACAATATAGATACAACCTCTGACGGCACGTCTACGAATCAAAGAAACTGAATCCCCTACTTGGGCCTCCACCACCTCAATCCTCCATCTCTCGATAGCAAGCTCACTAGCAAAGGCAAGCTTGGGAAGAACACAACAGTGCTCCAAGGAACAAAGGGATGCAGAATCAAGTATAGTTCTGGAAACAATGGACTATAGTTTCTTTGCTTCAATCTCTCTATATCTGCCTTCAATGTACCAAGGGGTTCCTTATATAGCTTCACAAGGGATAATGAAGGGTCGAATCCGAGCGATCTCAAGGCATATGGAAGGCCAGGAGTCGAATGAGTCGGATCCATGTCAAGGAAAACTCCAAAAGGATTTGGATTATGCACACATCCCAATGTACGCGGTTATCGGGGATAGATCCGCGTATGTACGCGGTTATCGGGTAAAAAGCCGCATATATCATTCTTTATATAGTTTTTAGGGATGATCAAGGTAACATCAAAGGATAAAAGATGGTCCATGGGGTCTAAAGAGTCTGCAGTGAGACAGGGGAAGGCCATATCAAGTGTGATTCACCTAGGGTGGTGAAATCCGCTATAACACTCTGAGATATGTATTTTTGATTGTCCTCCCACTACTGGGTGTTATTGGCAATATCTCATTGAAAGTATCGAGGGGGGTGTTCATGGATGACTTATGTGTCAGGCATTGTTATGCCCCAACATATGTGCATTCATCACACATATTGGTGTGTGACATCGAGAGTTTAGAGACTCGGGAAGTGGTAGAAATGGTTATGTGGATACTAGGATCGAAAGGTCCTCATAATATATCGGGCGACCAACTACTAATGGTTGAGAGTGTGATGAGGGGCACCTAATATGGGTGGGCCTAGATGTACTTGACAGTGGTTCAGCATGGGCTGAACCAAGATAGCTTGGAGGATGGGGATTTTTGCTTCCCATCCTTTCTGTGCTCATTCTTCTTTGAGTGACTATCGACACTGTGACTGCATTTGGCGGTGCGCAATGGGGGCCCTTGCGAGCCTCACATGAGGAGATGGTGGGAGATGATGATCAGAGAGGAATCTGGCTTGGTGGGTTATTTATTCACTTGGGATATTTTTGCACAGTAATGTCATCTTCTTGTCCTTATAGAGGACTATCCATATGTTGAGATGGACTACCGAGGAGATCTAGAGGGACCTCGACCTACAGGATATGTATGGGGATCTGAAAGTATGTATACATGAATCTTTGTGGTTCCAGTCATATATAGTTTACTAGCATAGTGGTATCTAAATCATACATGTGATAGATACTGATGACTAACTGTGTGCATGTGAAAACATGGGACCATGACCCTCCAATAGGGTACCAGCAATGCAGGGGCAAGATGGATGGGTTAGATCTACTCGCTCATATCCAGAGGAGGTGGAGGAGTGCTACATTAGACTCATTGTGGTTGGACATGGAGCGACTATCAGAGGGGGTTACTGACAATGAGTGGCAGTACATAGATGATGATTTGATCATCGCATTCTACAAAGCTCCTCCGAAGTGGATCTCTATGACGAGGAGGATAACAGTCGTTGTTGATTATGTCGGAGTGGCGATACAAGGGGATGTGCCGATGGAGGAGGAGAGCTCAGATGATGAGGAGGACACAGATTCATAGGAGGGTGACTCAAAATAGTAGTTGGTGATGTTCCCCAATTCATTTGAGCATGGGAATTTTTGTATGATATGTGTGATCATACACGAAATCCTATTTTGTATTGAACATGATGATATGATATGAATGCACGTGGATGCATATTTTTGTATTTTTATGGGTTTTTATGAGTGAATTGTTATGATGATGACTATGCCTATATGATGTATATGACATATGTATGCATGATGTAGTTTACTTCCTATATGTGGTGATTGATGTGCCACTCTAGAACATCATTAGCCATTTGGTATGCTACACTATTGAAAATTCTGGGAACATGCATGAATAAAATGTACTTGAAATGTCTAACCAAGTTTATAGTGTGCCATAACTTTCTGAAGAGGCAGGGATCGTGTACCCGGTAGCAGTTATTCAATTGGGCGATAAGAAGCTGGGAATGTAAGAAGACATCAAGGCGACGAATACCCAAGAGAATGGCGGTGGTCAAGAGACTAGCAACACCGTCATACTCAACCTTGTTGTTGATAGCAATACCAACACACATTCCATCGATATGGATCAACTCATGTGACGGGGAATAAATGACCCACGTACCTGAGGCGAGATTAGAAGACCATATACTTCCACCATTAGTGAAACCAACATCGGAGGAAAAGGTAGGATCCATATGGAGAAATAAAGGAAACAAACTATGAGACTCGTGGTAAAAACGTGCAAAACAAGAAAGAAAAATTATGATACAAGGGTATGCAGGTTGGTCAACTTAGGCATAGAATCTCTTGAGGTAAATCCCATTGTCGGATTCTTCAAGAGGTGACCATAGGAGTAGGAGAGGAGGTATGCCCCATTTCCGAGATAATGATGGATGATATAAGGGCCATACCACATGGATTCAAGATTCCCTTTTCCACTCTTATCATGGGCTTAGTCACAGATGAGGACGAGGTCCCCCTCACTAAAGGTGCGGGGGTGGACATGGGAGTCATAATGGGTCTTCGATTGGGTCTTAGCCACTTCGACCATTTAGAGAGAAGCATGACGGTCCTCATTGGTTTGTTCAAGCATGCCTAGGAATTTTTCTAATGGTGAAGTACTAGGTAGAAGCTCGACGGCAAAGCGAAGAGATGGAATGTAGAATTCAATGGGAATAATCGACTCCATGGTGTGGACTAACTGAAATGGGGTAAAACCAATTGTGGTTTTAGGGATCTCTCTGTCATCACGAAAGTGGCGCCTGGATAGATCAAAGGGGTCTTCTATGGTTGAGGAGGGGGAAGGACGATTGGAAGTAGAGATCATATAGATGGTGTTATTTGGTGTCTGAGGAAGAGGATGGAGGGTGGATTTCCTCAAGGACAGTGATTTTGGACTCACAAGAGTGCTTGTGAAGTTTAGTGAGGAGAGACCAGTACTTGAGAAAGTTTGGGCAATGGTGGGAATAATGACCATATAGGAAACAAACTGCAGATGAGTGGTTGGTTCGTATCGATTTATTTTTAACTACAGGTATGGTTGATACGTTGACAATCGAAGTGTCGTCCATCTCAACTACTATGTGCATGTGGGTGTGAAGGATTTTCAAATCGAGATAATTTTGTGTTGCATGACCTTAGACATTGAATAAAGCACAAGTAGAAGGTGGATGTGGTTCTGTTGGGGATTTGGGTGCCTTGTCTCCAGTCTTATTGAAAGGAGGGGGGGGAATAGCGAGAGAAGAATTCAATTGTGTACCAGGAGGTGGGTATGACACCATATCAATAGGTTGGACTGGTGTCAACACGATCAGTGGTGTCGAGGGAAGGGTGGGTGGATCAAGGTACCACACAAGAATACCCAAAGCGAATCTTAGAAGGTTAAGAGTATCCATGACTGGCTTACTCACAATTGTAGAAGGGGGAAAGAGCAATGGGATCTTGTGGACGAGGGATGAACCCCAATAATTCCCCAGGGTCTATGGTTGGGGTTGCGATGGAGATTGTGAGGAATTCATAATGTTACTGGATGAGATAGTGCACAAATCCAATATGTCAGTCATCAAGGGAGGAGGAGGGAGGGATAAAAAGTTGTTTGTCAAAGGAGCGTTGGTAATGTTAGTGATTGAGCAAAAATATGAAGAAACTTGAACTTTAAAACTTTAACCCATAATAAAAGTGCATATAAATCTCATCAATAATCCAAAGACATAAATCAAACCATAGAACACAGGATATACCCTAGGAAAACCCTCTGCTGATTCAGAGGATAAAAAACCTAGCAAACAATTTTAGAGTATGATTGATAAGTAGCAGAGAATGATTGCAACACAATACCAGATTTCTTTCACCGAGAGAACCAAAGAATGGAGATCGAATGGAACAACGTATCTAACTTTTCAAGTGCATAACACTTTAATAACAAGTCAAATTAGGTTTTACAACAAAAATATAATGGTTGCATGTAGCAGCAACTTGTTGACACTTAGAACATTGATCCATCTTTAATCATGCACCCCATACTAATCTGGCGTCAATCTGCCACTCCATAATTATCCCCCACAAGAATATATGTGCCTTCTATTAATTAACTAACTCTAACTAAGTAGTTAACTAAGTTGAACTAAATGTAACTAAGCTGAACCGAATGTAACTGAATAGAACTAAATGTAACTGAACAGAACTGAATGTAACTGAACAGAACTAAATGTAACTGAACTGAACTGAATGTAACTAAACATAACGAAATGTAACTGAAATGAACTGAATGTAACTACACTAAACTGAATGTAACTGAACTGAACTAAATGTAACTGAACAGAACTGAATGTAACTGAACTGAACTGAATGTAACTGAACAGAAGTGAATGTAACTGAATAGAACTAGTGCTTCTCCATCAGTGTTTATTTCCAATAAACACTTGCATAAATTAAGGATTTGATTCCTTAATTAAGTGAACTTGTTTACCATAACTAATACTCAATTGATATCTAATCAATTCGAGTTTATTTGGTGGCAACATATGCAATTTGAATTCTCTCTCTATCTCCGTGCTTATATTAAATATCTGTGCATGGTCCATATGTGTTTTCATTAAATAATCATCTTTATCATATCATACTCATAAGATCATTTCCAAACCTATGATCATATGTATTGCCACGAGTCATATAGTCACATGCCAAAGTAAATCACTCTAGGGGTATCTAATCCCTAAAGGAGACTTGTAGCACCTGTTGACCATGAATAGCCATACATCACATAGTATATCTAATTTACGTAGTAAATTACACCACCTCACAACATGAGGATATTTGTAGAACTTGACATTACTCACAAGTCTACTGTCTTGATATTACTCACAAGACTCGACTTGATATTACTCACAAGCTTTACTGCATCACCACCTCAATCATATGAGGATATTTGTAGGACTACACAAGTCTACTGCATCACCACCTCAATCATATGAGGATACTTGTATGACTACATAAGTCTACTGCATCACCACCTCAATCATATGAGGATAATTGTAGGACTACACAATTCTACTATCTTGATATTACTCACAAGACTTTACAACATCAACACCTCAATCATATGAGGATATTTTTAGTACTACATTAGTCTATTGTCTTGATATTACTCTCAATACTAGAGAATGACTCCTGATGTTGTAATCTCAACACTCGCTCTCAGCGATGGAGATAATCTCTGCCATACCAAGCTTATCTTGGAAGTGTTTAAACTTCGACACAAATAGAGGCTTGTCACAAATTTGCAATATTCTCATAAGTACCTATGTACTGGAACTCATGACCATGACTTCAATGAAGTAAAACTTCATCTCGAAAGTGTTTTATCATAAAACACATATAGGGTTTTTAAGAAAGCTTGACTATTAACACCCAATGACCATTGGCTGAAGTATTTCACCCTAGTAGGTAGCCTGCCAAGATACACTACTCCTAAGTATGTAGTACCATCCGCAAAACACATTTGTCTTCTGTAGTACTCTTAGACATACATCTTGCTTCTATAGTACTAGCCGTAATACACTTAGTTTTTGTAGTACTAGCCTTAACTTACATCACTTATCTCAGGCTAAAATAATAGCCAGATAGCACAATCAAATAATAAGTCTGCCATGTATCAAATACAATAAAGAGCCTATTCTAATGTACCTCAAAGGTACTCAAACATATGCTTAGTAGTAAGCATAAAACACAACAGGTCTGCTCAAAGACCAACTAGTTACTTACACAAGCTAGCATCATCTGGATCCAATCCAGAATAAAGTTTATCTAAACTAGAAACCATGGATTTTTAAATCCATCACATACAACATTATACAACAAATGAGTAATAACATGCAGAAATAAATACTTATCTTTCCTTTCACTCTTCAACATTTGTTGACTTCTTGAATCTTCTGTTACCTGGAGAAGTTCTTTGTGATCATGCCATTCTCTGTGATTTTCTTCAAGTCATGATCACTTTCTCAGTGATCCTTCTCTTTATATTTGCAGCACCCCAACTACCTCTCTGAGAGGTTTTAATTGTTCTCTAACAGTAGAGACTATAAATAGTCTCTGAGACTTTTGACCATGTCTCTTCTCATGTGGAGTCTCTCCATAAGCTATCATATCCCTTGGATTCCTATGTCATGTACGATGACTAAGTGGTGGGGACTTTATCTTTTGTCACCTATGAAGACACATCAATACTCCCTCTTCAAATACAGGAGTTATTATATACTATACGAAGCTTGTCCTGGACAAAAGCTTAATAAGAATGCTGGCAATGTTGCTCACCTATGGATATGTACCATGTCTCAAATATAACTGACTAGAACCCTCAAAAGATTTACTTCTTTTCAACATGCTCTAGCTAGAGCAACACATGTGATCTTCCTCGATCACTATATTAGTCATATTTCATATATCTTTAAAAACTCTAATTCACTGATCAAGACATATATGAGTCCACATATAATTGTACCAAGTAGGTACCACAACACATGCTTTGTACATGTCTATGTACAAAATGCAAAGAACATAACATATCCTGGGACCTGTGACTAACCAAATACATCTCAACTGACTTGAGATCCTCCAAATATGAAATAAGAATTATAAAATTTCATATTTACCTTCATATGTGTGTCCATGGATTTGTAGTCCATCATCTTAAAACTATTCAATCTCTTTTACTGGACATTTTTCCTTAACTGAGGAAAATATTTTTTTGGTGATTGCCACACCACTAATCATAAGAATCATAACAAGATTCTTGAATACAATTCTCATCTTCCTTCTGAATATGAACATCAAG
>LPNX010007848.1:317396-365733 GCA_001517045.1 Pseudotsuga menziesii | reverse complement strand
CTGACGCTTATAGATGTCGCTTTTGCGACGCTTATCCATAAATTCCATCGCTTTTCCGACGCTTCTAGATGTCTCTTTTGCGACACTTATCCTTAAATGTCGTCGCTTTTCCGACGGCAGGAATGAGATTTTTTTAAAAAAATTTCACTACCGTCGAAACACAGTTGTCGCTTAACCGACGCTTATTTTTTAACCAACGGTTACTTAGGTGTCGCTTAACCGACGGCTAATTAGGTGTCGGATAAACGACGACAGGTTTCCGACGCTTAAAAAAAAATCAAAGTGTCGTACATGCGACAGGGAAGTGTCGAAAATCCGACATGACGGCCGTCGGATTTTTGGTCAAAATGTAGTAGTGATTTGTGGGATATAGTGAAAGCTTGAAGGATTACAGAATATATTTCCCAGGATTCAAGAAGACCGACATCAGCATGGACGTTATATTTGATGAAGACTCGGCTTACAACAAATCTAGAAAGAGATATGTTGAAGACCTTGAAGAAACACAAGTACCTAGGATCAGAGAGACAACAATGAATGAAGCAACTCCCAAAGAAGATCGAGAAATGGAAGAACCTTAGGAACCTGTAGATCCATCCCATGAGACTAATTCTTACAAGAGGAAACCAACATGGGTACAAGAGGTTATCTTGGGTCCAAAAATATATGGTGCTCTAGAAGGAATACACAAAGAAGGGAAGAAACCTACTCCATACCCCACTTATGTAGCCCTGTTGTGTGACATCATCGATAAAGAACCTTCCAACTATGAAGAAGAGGCAGAAAAGAAAGAATGGAAGGATTCTATGATTGAGTAATACCAGTCGATCATGAATAATGATGGCTAGGATGTGGTCCTGAGACCAGAAGGGAAGACTGTTGTGACTTCCAAGTGGATCTATAAGATCAAGCATGGTGCAGATGACATCATAGAGAAATATAAAGCGATATTTGTGGCACACTGCTTCTCCTAGAAGGAAGGGAGAGATTATGAAGAAACTTTTGCACCTGTAGCCAGATACACTTCCATTAGATCAGTACTTTCTATGGCTGTAGTGATGAAATGGAAGATACCCCAGATGGATGTCAAGACCACGTTCTTGAATGGTGTAGTGGAAGAGGAAGTGTATGTGGAGTAGCCACTCAGATTTGAGACACATGATAGGGAGACTCATGTGTGCAAATTGAAAAAGGCCCTATATGGTTTGAAACGGGCACCTAGGACATGTTACGATAGGATTGGCATCTTCCTAATAGTTTGGGATTTACCAAGAGTAAAGCGGATTCCAACCTTTACTAAAAGGTTGAGGAAGGGAACCCAGTGATACTCCTACTGTATGTAGATGACATGTTTGTGACAGGTGAGGATGGGTTGATTGATGACACGAAGAGGAAGCTTGTTGTCAAGTTCGAGATGAAGGACTTGGGTATGATGCACTACTTTCTAGGCATGGAGGTGTGGCAGAGTGCGGATGGAATCTCCCTTGGCCAAGGGAAGTATGTAGTGGAGATCCTGAAGAGGTTTGGTATGATGGAATGCAAGCCCATGGCCACACCTATGGCATCGAACCTGAAGCTATTGAGTGATGCTTCATCAGATTTAGTTGATGCCATGATGTCTCATCAGATGATTGGATCCTTGATGTATGGATCCTAGACATGTTCACCTAATTGCTGCAAAGCATATTCTGAGGTACCTGAAGGGTACAGTTGATTATGGGATCAAGTATGAGGCAACTCAGAAGATTAACTTGGAGGGTTACGTGGATTCATATTGGGAAATCAGTTCCATTGATAGGAAGAGCACTTCTGGGTGCTGCTTTAGTACGGGATCAGGTGTGATCTCTTGGTTTTGCAGGAAGTAGTTCTGCATGGCACCAAGTACAGTCGAAGTAGAGTTTATCACAACTTGTTCGGTTAGTTGTGAGGTAGTGTGGATGAGGAAGCTAATGTATTATTTGTTTGATCTCCAATTGGATGCTACTTGTATATTTTGCAACAGCCAGAGTTGTGTGAAGTTGTCAGAGAAATCGGTGTTCCATGAGAAGTCGAAGCATATTGAGATCAAGTATCACTATATCAAGGATATGGTGTAGAGAGGAGCAGTGAATCTCTGGTATGTTGCAACGGATGAGTAGATAGCTAATGTATTGACCAAGCCGTTAGCTAGAGTGAAGTTTGAGTACTTCAGATAGAAGCTTGGTGTTCTTCAGATCGAGGTTCCCTCCAAGGGGAAGTGATGAGTCTGAAAGACACAGATACACATGAGATCCTTTCTGATATGGTGGTAGGATGGGCCTCCCATGGTCATTGATGTAAGTATTGAGCCTTTCCGATATGGTGGCAAGCTAGGCATCCCATGGTCATTGATGTAAGTGCTGAGAGCCTTTCCGACATGGTGGTAGTCTGGGCCTCCCATGGTCATTGATGTAAATGTTGTGTTATGTGTATTTTGGCTGTGCTCCATGTGACAATGAGATGATATGAATATGATAAGGTAATAATAGGGTACACAGGTATTTCAAGGTATGTAATAACTCTTGGGATGCTCCTTCAGGTTTTGTAGTGGAATATAATCAGTCCTGGGAGATATTGTAGGTTTTTCCAGAGGCATATAATAATTCTTGGGATGTACCTACTTGATGGCTTGCTTGCAGAGATGATGAAGACCTACATGGAGGCTAGGCCTACATCCAGCATGAAAAAGGGATGGCTCTGTAGAAATTTCTATGACGAGTATATTTGAGAGATAACACCATTGCTCGAGATAGCAACAGTAGTGATGATGATGATCCAACTTTGATGATGATCCATATTTGATGATGATCCAAATTTGATGATGATCCAGTGACGAAGACTTGTGCTAATGAACTATGTCAAGAGAATACCTTCCTAGTTAAGAGGGAGTGTTGATGTATTTGTAACTTCAGAATGTATTCACTTGTATATTTCTTATTGTATTTCATTGTACCCCAACAGAGATGTTTGTTCCTCCGATCGGGAGAGTCATTAATATAATTAAGTCATGTAAAGTCGTTTAGGTTAACCCTCCATTGTAATTCAGGGCATTAGACCCCACAATTGAGTTATATAAGGTTTATTAGACTCTCCTATAGAAGTTGGCCTTGTAGGGTAAATGTCAAGTGGAAATAGTATAAATAGAGAGTGAGACTCTCTATTTGATACACTCGCTCACTCATCAATAGCGCATGAGTGAGAGAGGAGTAGCTCGCACAAGTGAGAGAGAGAACTGTTGTTGGATATCATCTTTATTATTTTGGGTTTTACTTTTGCTATTGGTGCCCATTCTATCTCTAAGGAAGTTGCGGGGTTTTCTCCTTTATGGTTTCCCCGAGGAAAAATATTTGTGTCTCTTGTCTCTTGTGATTATTGTTGTGCATGTTATTCTCTCAGATAAGATCCTAGATCATATTGATTAAACTATAAAAATCTAACAGAAATAACATGTGAGTTCAAAAGTTCCATAGAAATCAATTCTCAAGAATTGATGGTGCCAAGATATTTGGATTTACAAATACATTGGTTCAACACTTATTATGGGAACTTATAGAAAATGAAAATGGAACAACAAATCATAATATTAAATTTATGTATCATAATGGAGACACTCTATAGTTGGATGTTGGGAAACTACTAGCTGACAATAGAAGGATCAATAAGAAAGAAACATTTGAAGCTTGATAAAGAGAACATTGTTGGTGTAGCATGTCTAGACTCTCCTAAAATGAACATGGATTGTGGTATTCTTGCAAGGAAAAAGGATTGTCTATGCCCAATACCGTTGACATTAAAGAGAATTAAAAATCAGTAAATTTAGTTTATGTGTCAAAGGATGCAAATAGTTCTATTACTTTGATAGATAACAAAGGTACTACAAGCAGTACTTTTATTTCAGGTCAACCTTCTTATCTAGAAAAAATGAAAAGTTCACATGTTGAGCATGGGGCCACTATAGATGAATTCGTATATGTAGGACTTCACATCGAAAGCCACTCCACAACTAATAATATTGGTAAGGGCATAATTTCATGTTTTGAAGTAGATTCATATTTCCCACTATGATGAATAGTACCAGATAAATTGCAGGATGGTTCTATGCTTGATTTTTCTATAAGAGAGTCTAAAAAAGTATTAAAAGAACCAAAGGATGATGAGGGAAATTTGAGTTGACAAATATAATTATCCTTCACATACCATCCCAAAACTATTTATGAAATATCAGATACTTTCTAAAGAATGTTGTTTGTTGGATTTTTCCCTCTCTCTATCCTTGGGCCCAGGTTCAGTCCCTTCTTCTCAACACAACAAAGCTAGAGATATCGACCCAACGGATCAGATCTCAGCTGAAAGCACCTGCTACACAGATGTCATCCCACCCAAGATATCTTTGTTTTATGGGTAACTTCCAGAACCATGTTTCCGCAGTTGTGTGGGAGGGTGGTTTAGTACCTTGGCTCTACGCACATAGCCTGGATCGACTCTACCTTCCCTACTCATCTTTGTACTCAGTTGAAAAAACTCTACTCTGATGCATTCAAAAATACAGAGTCATTAACCAGAATCCTACCTCAAGTATAGCTCAAGCGTCTCACCAAGAGTCTAGAGACCACTTAGATGTTATATCGGCTAACCCATCTACAGCTTGGGTTCCTTCTTTTATATCCCCATTACAGACTTGATATAGCTCCCATACATGCATGTTTCAGAATCAATACCAACTCAATACAGAGTCTAACAGACTCATTACATACTCCTTTCCTATATCTATGTCAGTCGACTTACTATATCCAGCCAACTTACTATATCCAGCTGACAAGCTGTCTTTCCTATTCTAGAAACACATAACGAGAGGCACTATCGACCTGAATTACAAATATGACTTCATGCGTGTGGTTTCAGCCTTCTCCAGCCGAGTTTATACCCATGATCATTAAGGGTTGTCTCTTTCTCAATGTTATGTCGTACTGTCGTTTTCTGGCCATTACGTCATTTGAATGCCTAGTTCTACTGATATTCTGCCATATCATCTTGTATCATGTTCTATCCTTTTGTCGTGGATTACTCATATTGCATAGCTCCCTCTTCCAGCACCTTCTCTTTTCCTTATTATTCTCTTTCACTTCTTATGTCACAACATCCTTCCCTTTTCCCTTTATGTTGCTTCCTCAGTCATATCTCCTTCCTCTTCTCCTTTATGTTCTTCTCCATACTTAGGCAGAATTATACGTGAATTCTACCCTACTATCCCTAGGCCCAACATGCCCCCAACACTTAAATGTGGCTGGTCCCAAGCCACGCAAACTATTGCTTCATGGACTGACTTGCATTGATTTTGTTCTAAAAAATCCTCCACGGTTTTCACCAACTTATTTGTCTTTGCACTCACTTCTTCCTCTGTTTTCTGCATGTGCTCCACCAGGTCGGAACTGACGTGTTTTGGCATGACTCTTTCTACGGATGTCGCTACTTCGTGCACCTTCCGATGTACAGGTTGAATTAGGCCTGTAACTCTCTTTGCTTCAGCCTGTAGTTCCTCTACCTTTTCTTCATGTTGTTGCTTGTGTGCAAATCACAGTCATTTGTTGTTGTAGTTTCCACATCTCGAATGCATTAGCCATTTTCTGGGGCAAGGGAAACTGTTTCATCTCGTTTCTTATTTGCATTATATTTTCTTCAAATGCAATCAGCTCACTTGCAATCCTCTGTGATTGTGCATCGTTCATTAGGGATTCCCAAGTCTAAGAGACTTGGTCCACATCCTTAGCACAGGTTTGCTCTGCTTCTTATATTATTTTCGCAGCTTGAGTGGTTGTGTCTCTTCTGCTTTCCAACACTTATGGGGGTGTGTTGGGTCTCCTTTTCTCTTCTAATTGTGTCACTTTTTTCCTAAGGTCAACCACTATCTCAGCTAACTATGCTACTTTGGTATCTAGTGTCATTTCTTCTGTTATTATTTCTTCTTCAAAGTTCTTGCAGGAAAGGGCTACTGCTTCACTGATTTTCTGACAATTTCCTTCCAATTCCATTTTCTTCTATTCGGTTTCTTGAATTTCAAGTTTCATTTTCTTGGTGTCTTTATGTGCAGCCTTCAACTTCATTGCTAGGTTGCGCTTGCATAGTTTTATCTTTTTATTGATAGCAGTCTATACTGCATATACTTCATTGATATGCATCAAGGAAAAATCTATGATAATTTGATCATTATCTTGAACACTATAATTAGACTCCGGAGTGCCAAAATTAAAAATGATTTTAGATACTTTTACCATTATTGGTGGGACTATAATAGGGGGCGCAGTTTACTCCATTCTTGATTTTTTTGATGGGGCTTGTGACTCAACTGTTGCACTCAGACAATCGACAACAATTTTAACCTCTTCAACTACTTTACATAGAACTTTAAGGATATTAGTGACTGCACCTGATAATTCTTCTTGTCGTTCTTCTATGGACTTGAAACTAGTCTGTGTTGCATTAGTTATTTCCTCAATCATCAGTNTGGTTTTACTTGTTCTTCCTGAGGTCCCCCCCCCCCCCTCATTTTCCGATTCTGTGTCTGTTCGTATTGAAGGGGTGTGACTTTCTGCAGAGTCTAAATCCTCGAGGGAGTCTTCTTCTTCATTTTCCTCCTCTGATTTATAATCTTGTAATTGGTTTTCCTCTTGTTGAAGTTTCTCTTCTGAGACTGGAACACACCATTCCTTTGGCCATTGATTAATAATTTCTTGGATTTCATCCTTTGTCACCATAAATTTGGTTGGTATCTTTTTACGTTGTGACTGTTTTCTTGGCTATATGTAAATATGGTGTAGGCCAATCTAAAATTTAACAATGGGGAGAAACTGTTGAATAGTGGCATCATCTAATCTGGACATGTTCTTTACCTGGTGTCGTATAGCCTCCCGTGCATAAATAATTCAACATTGCTCTGTCTCTCTCGGTCCTTTAAGTCCTTCTTATACCACAAGTTCTGATATTTTTTTCCTTGACAAGTCACTGGAAGGTCTAGCCCTTGGTAGTCTTGTGGGTTAGACCATTCTACGAATGAAATTAAAAGTAACATCCATGAATAGTGAAATGGCCTACCCTTTTCTTGTGCATCACTGATGACTTGCACACGCTCATTCAACAAGAATTGACACCAGTTGATCTGATTTTCGGTCGCATAGATTTATTCAAGCGTAATTTCTCCTGCAGTACGTTAGTCCGGGCACATTTTGCGGAGTAACTTGGAGGCCAATACCTTGGCAGCAAAAAAAATAGTGGTGTTGCTAATGGAACAAATTAAAAAGTCCCTTTTTCTTCTTCGTACGCCATACTTTTTCTTCATCTGTTTAGTTATTGCGGCCTCTTGATCCTTTGTGAGCAGTGGTTTTGGGTCCATTCCAGCAGATGGTAGGCCTGTTATGGTGTCAATCAACTGAACATAAACAGGTAGGAGTTTCCCTATCCATAGAACCCCTCCATGAAAAAATAGAAGTAACTGCTTGACATAAGTGTTTATTTGTGTACTTTTGCCAAAATGTGGCATATACATCAATGATAATATGCCAGAATTTTCCAGTTCCTTGTCCCATTCCTTTGCAACAAATCGTTGAGGTGCCTCCAGTGTGTCCTGCACAATTTCCATATATTTTTTTTGGTCCAGGTATGCTTGTGGCATCGTATCATTATCAACATATATAGCTTTTCCACATTGAGTAAAATATCTTTCACTACCTTCACTCCTTTGGGTATTAGTGGCACTATCAACGGGGTATTTGCGATTTTTGGAACTGTAACTTTAGGTGCATCTCTACGTCTGGGTGAGACATAGGGTGGCATCAAATTTCTTGTCTCAGAATCTTCTTTTTCTAGTGGTACTGGATCTGGGGGTTTTGCTGCTCTCCCCTTCCTTTTTCTTTTGCTTGTGCATTTTCCATGCTTAGTCCCTGATGGACATGGTCTTTCTTTCCCAACTGGGTTACTAACATTCGTTTGTACTCCTGGATTAGTCTGTACATTAATGGGGTATGGTCTATGATGGGATGTAACTAGTAGTATCCTCCATGATTGGGGTAGGTGATACATACTTGGATTCAACTGTTCTTGTGCTGGAAATGGAGATGACCATACTACAACCTCACCATTTTAGTGCTCTGAAGGTTGGACGCAGTAGTAGTGTTATTCTTTTGTACTCAAGGAATAGAGTCTTGGTAGTGGGGATGGGTAAAATACCTTAACTGGTGCTATTCATTCTTCACATGCACAATCAATTAATCAGAAAGGAATCTGTCCTTTCTGGTGGATGGGCATACCGTGGGCTCATTGATCAAATATTTTTACGTTATGCCACCACTGACCTGTCACTTTAAATGTTATTTATTGTTATAAAGTGGGATGGTACCAAAAATCTCGATGTCGTTTCCTTTTTTTTATCTCATATCTAGCAGGGTACCATGTATTTTAACACGTGCGAACTCTTTCCACTTCGCACATTCCTTCTGACACATGGATATTATGGTGAATGGTTCACTATCATCCAGATCTTCTGTGATATTATAACACTCCATATAGTTATGTATTGTCATGCGACATTGATGGAAATTCATGTTTGTGATCAATATTTCTTCAAAGATCTTCTCCTTTATTACCTGTAACGCACCATCTACTATTGGGTGTTCGCTTGCAAACTCAAATTTCTGAGTGAAGATTACAACTAATATTTCCCATTCAATAGTTCCTCGTCGCAACTCTTATGATGTGTACCAACTTCTCGGTATCATTTCCAAAGTGTGTATGAATCAATGAACCCATTCCTGTCACGGATGTTCATGCCAAATCCTTCGACAATGCTCAATATGTTTACCAGGATCTATCCATCATTTATATTTCTGATCAGGGCAACTGATCTCTTCCCCAAATATGATCTCCATTAATATCTGACATTCTTTCCATTCATAGATAGATTGTTCGTGTGTACCCCACCATCTAGCGGGCGTAGCACATAGTCCAAAGCAGACAATCGTTGTGATTATGTGACTTTTTATTCAAATTCTACCAAAAAGGATGCTAGGTTAGGTAATTCTTCATATGTAGGCAGTGCGCTTGCTTCGTCTCCTACCCTTCGGACAACTCTTGTGATTCTTGCACATATTCGCATGGAGACTCTTGTAGCATGTTCTGCCAATTTTCCATAGCATTGCCTGAGTCGGACGTGCACGAGACTACACTCCACCAATTCAGATTTCCATTAGTTGTTGGGTTAATATAGTCTTCCTTTGAATACATGATGTTATACAACTGATCTAGATAATTGTATTTCCCTTCACTATGTACCGGCTCGACATATCTTTGTCCTTCAAGCAGATCAATTGGCCCAACCACTCTCATTTCAGAATCTTCGAAAGACAAGATCCTTTTCTTGAAGTTTATAATAGGTTAGTTGTCTATTTCCCAATCAATTCCTAGAAGTGCAGGATATGGGTTTGTTTCATCGACTATGTCAATAACTTTGAAGTTGGAATATGTTCTTAAGCCTTCAACTTCCACAGGTACTTGAGTTAGTCTACCGATTGGTAGAACCTTCGGCTGGTTCGCAAGCCTTAGTTGAATAGGAGACTAGTCAAGTCATGGATTATTCATGCTCTCTCATGTTTTTCTTGTCAATATATTGACATTCGAGCCCAAATATAATATGATATAATCCATATCATAATCTCCTATCTGCGCAGCCATTCGTAGTTCTCAGCCTTCTTTAGTTTTCTCCTGATATGATTAACTCTTTTTTCAGGTCGCATGTCTTTTGTGGTTTCTTCAACGAGTGTTTTCAATTCTGTGACAACATCTTTATCATTGAATAGTGCTAAACGAATTTTGAAAAATTCTTTAAGTTTACTTACCTTTTTTATTGGCGGCTTCCTAATTAGTTGTTCAAATCATTCGGGCATAGATTTAACTTGTCCAGATGTCGACGATTGATTGGTATCAATGAATTCTAGTCACACCTCCAAGAAGACTTCTTTCTCTTGTTGGACATCTAGAGGATATTTCTTTTGTGCCACAGGTCTCACCTGCGGTTATCCCTTCTGTTTATTTTTGTATACTCTCGTCGCAGTACCTCCTCTTGTAACTACATCAATGTGGGGTTGTCTTGGTTAAATAGAAATCATCTAAATATTGTGATTGGGATTTGGATTATGATTCTATACTGGGTTTGGGTTAACAACAGTTCTAGCCTGCCATTTCACAATAAGTTACGGACACTCTTCGACAGTGTGATCAAATGACTTACAATATGTACAATTTTTTGTAGTACTTTGACAATATTGAGAAAAATGTCTTGGCTTCCCACAATTATAACATACGACTTGGCCTCTTCCTCAACTAAATCCTCCTCCTTGTTGTTGTTCTCGACTTCTAAAATTCCCACCCCCCCCTTTGCAAAGGGTATTGTTGTTGTTGAGGATACTGATTCTGCTGGTATTTCGGTTGAGGATATTGTTGTTGTTGATATTGCGCAGGATGATACTGAGGTTGTGCTCATTCATCTTGCATCTGCTCATCATTTTTCATTAAGTAGGTGTCCATCGTCTTTTATTACAGTAGCTGAAGTGTTGTGCAATCTTTTTCATCATGACCTATTGATTTACAAAATTTACAATACAGACTAGCGGGTGTTCTTACAATATTCTATAAGTACATACATTCCTTATACTTGTGGCCCCTAGTCTGGCATATTATACACCAAGGAATTCCTTGGGTGTTTAATGGGTTCGACACACCTGTTGCAACATATTTCATGAGCGTCGGATAATTGTCTTTATGGTGTCCGTCTGTTCTGCATCGTCTACACCATAGTTATTCCTAAACTTCCTTTCCTCTTTTAATGTCCTAGAGCTACACCGTAAGATTGGCCATCTGCGACTGAATTTGCATCATTCCCAAGCCAGTGTCTCCAACCGACGAGGCTTCTCATTTGATTTCTATTTTAAGAGCCTCTATCTATGACACAAGTTTCTGTTGCATCAACAGGGTTCAGATATGTGGTAACAAGGTGATGATAAACCATTCCTTGTGTTTCACATCCAACAATTGGAAACTAACTTTGGCCATTAATGTATTAAATCTTTGGTTAAAGTCCCAAACATATTCTATTGGTAGATGCTTAATCTCTTTGATTTCGGTGATGCATTGTGATTCAGACTTCAAATTTTTGAATTCATCTATCAAACCCAGTCAAATCTCGTTGAGTGTTTTCGGGACAACTCCTGCTAGTACTATGGAAAATTTCATATACCAGTCCAGCACACGACCTCGTAGAGCCGTGATCATCTATGCTTTCTTGATATTCTCATCCTGGATCTATCATGCAGTCTAGACAACTTCACAAAGAAACCAATGTTGTTATGGGTATTCCAACCTGTTTCCATTGAATATTGGTAGCTTAATGTCAACCCCAACCATTGTATTTGTTGTTTTTACAGTCAGAACAAAATTTGGACTAGTCATACTTCCTTGTCCGCTATTTACAATATTAGTACTACTTGTATTTACATAATTACTTGGAGATAGGTCTCATGATCTTACCTCTGGTAGTGTAGGCGATTTCTAAGCACATTTTTGTTCTAGGGCTTCCGTCAACTCTTTTGATTCTCCATCTCCTTTTGAGATCGGTTAGTATTCCTCTTCTCCGTCACAAGATCCTTCATCCAAATATGATGCAAGATCATATCCTTCTTCTTCTTGGTTTGTGCTGCAACTCCCTTTTCCAAACACAATTTTTCTTTGCTTGTCGGACCTGAATCTTCTTCCACTTTTGAAAAATCCTGGCTCTAGTTTAGTTCCACTATCTCCTAGGAACATCTCACTCTAGGTTTCTGCTGAGACATAGCCATTCTTTTCTATTCAATCTTGTTGCATCCATAGAATTCCTTTTTCACATAAAAGCATTTTTATCCACGTCTTTAAAGATGACAGGTATCTGCTGCGTGGTCCTTCAAATTTTTTTCGCTCTGCCTCACTGTATGAGGTTATAATGTCAACAAAAAGCTCAATGATGTATCCTTCTAATATGCTATCTACCCAAATATCCATATCCCTTTATATAGGGTTTCTTAGTATTTTTAGTCGCTCAATCAAATGAGGACTCCACTCTCTCGGTTCTCCTCCTTGAAAATTTTTTTATTGGGTTTCCAACTTAGACAACCACTCATGCAACATGATGGGAAACGTAGAAAAAAAATCTCGTGAATGTCTGAATAAATGTACCGGCCCAACCACTCTGTTGGGTTCCACCAAGATCCTTCACTTTATTTTCGTGCAAAATCTAACTCTTTGAATTCCACCTTGTCGTGGATCTCCGGTTTCGTGGGCTGCCACAACAATTTAAGGTCTCGGTAACATAACCGTTTGTTGGATTTTTTCCTCTCTCTATCCCTAGACACAGGTTTAGTCCCTTCTACTCAGCACAACAAAGCTCGAGATATCGGCCCAATGGAGCAGAGCTCAGCCGGAAGCACCTGCGACACAGATGTCGTCTCACTCAAGATATCTTTGTTTTACGGGTAACTGTCAGAACCACATTTCCGCAATTGCATTGAAGGGTGTTTTAGTACCTTGGCTCTGTGCCAAGGCTTTCGACGAAGACCAGGGAGGTGGATTACTTGTATGCACAATACTTCAACACTAAGTTGTGATACAACCATTCTTTATGCGGCTTAAGTAAATAAATGGTGATCATACAACATAATCATATTAATCAATATAATGTGGTTGTCATACATATATCCGTTTGTAAACACAATAATCAACCAGTCATTCATCATAATATTCACACATATATATAAGAACTTCAACATTCACACATATACACATCATATAACATGGAAAACCATTCGGGAAAAAACCACAAGGTGCTCTTCATCTGGCATGAGGAAATAGATGCAACTTTTGTCTGCGCACAAAGATGCAGACTCTGTTCAATATATTCTCTTCTATATTTACAGACTTTTCCTCCCTCTCATGCTCTTTGATCTTCTCTCTTTCTCTTCCTACTCTACTCCTACGAGCGATCCACACACATCCTGGATCGACTCGAACTTCCCTACTCGTCTGCGCACTCAGCTATAGAACCTCTACTCTGATGCACTCAACGATATAGAGTCATTAACCAGAATCCTACCTCAATTCTAGCTCAATCATCTTACCAAGAGTCTAGAGACCACTTAGATGCTATATCGGCTAACCCATCTATAGCTTGGGTTCCTTATTTTATAGCCCCATTATAGACTTGATACAAATCCCATACATTCTTGCTCTAGACTCAATACCGACTCAATACAGACTCTAATAGAGTCATTACAAACTCCTTTCTTGTCGCTATCTCATATGACTTACTATATATATCCAACATGATGTCTTTCCTATTCTAGCAACACAACGAGAGGCACTATTGGCCTTACTTACAAAGATTCCTTCACGCGTGTGGTTTCTACCATCTCTAGACGAGCTCGTACCCACGATCGTTAAGGGCTGTCACTTTCTCAGTGTTATTCCTTACTGTCGTTGCGTTATTTGCACACCTACTTCTTGTCGATACTATGGCATATCATCTCGTATCACGTTCTATCCTTTTGTCGTGGCTTACTCATCTGGCGTAGCTTCCTCTTCCAGCGCCTTCTCTTTGCCTTCTTCTTCTATTTCATTTCTTTTGTTGCAACATCCTTCCCTTTTCCCTTTATGATGCTTCCTTGGTCATAGCTCCTTCCTTTTCTCCTTTATGTTCTTCACCATACTTAGGCAGAATTCTACATGAATTATTCCCTAATGTCCCTAGGCCCAACATGGTTTGAGCTCCTCACAGTAAAATAAATCATACACTACCATTGAATCGCCAGATGTAAATTTTGATGATGCAAATTCAAATTCCATGGGTAAATAATTGGCAAGTCAATGGTAATTGTGTTTCTCCCACAAACATCACCTTTCCTTCGATAATCTTCCAGAAAGAAAGGAAAGAATATATCAGAAGAGAATTTACATGATTCTCATGTTGTTGAATATGATCCTAATAATGAAGAATTTAATCAACCCTTTTTTGTTAGAAAGAAAATAGAAAAGAATTCAAGGGAAATGTGTATGGTCTCTCATATTGATACTTGTAAACTTCCATCCATGATAAGTGGTTTGATAGTTGGGATACATGTTCCAATTTATAGTATGGGTATGGAATTTGTTGTCTGTTGTGCATATATTTAAACTGAAGTGAAGACTTTTGAAAACTCATGTATACTAAAGACATTTAAAAATATCGTTCCATTTTTCTCCTATATAAATATAAAACAAGAAAATTTTGTGTGGAATATGTAAAATGGATAATACTACAGTACACCCACAGAAATTCAAACATAGTGATATCAACCATGACGGTGGATAGTAGGTTTGGAAGACATGAAGAAAGTATATGAAGAAGACCTATATTTTGCTAAATCATAGAAGACGAGCAAGGAGCCATTTATAAAAACCTGTCTTTTGAATTGTAAAACTAAACAATTAGCAAGTTAGCATTGAATGGAACACTACTTTGCAAATTATAGGGCTTTGTGAAAACTTATGGGAAGCATACACAGTTGTGGGAAGTACGAATCTTGAGAAAAAATACTGAGTGTTTAGTGTATATCTTGTAACTAGACACATGGATTGGATCTCTATAACATGTTGTAATGTAATATAAAACACGTGTATTTCCTTTGTATGGCTAATGGACATATATTAAAACTATGTATGAGATAACTAAGTGTGAATTATGCAGGTCATATTCTTAGAATAACATGGTCATGTAATAGATCATAGAGCATGGAAATACAAATCAGATGTTATATCAAGTTGGGCATAGGATGTAGATCAGTCCTTAAAAATGAGGATGTTGGGCATGGGATTAGGATGTATAGATCCCAATTTTGGATTGTTTTAGGAGTTTTTCTTAAGAGTAAATGTAACAATTACTCAGTAACTTAAGAGTGCCTTTTCCAATCTAGAAATAGGCTTGGAAAGCTCCTAGAATGTGTTGGTTGAATATTGAAGCTTAACATAATTACCTTGATTCTTCACGCATGGGTTCATTCTTCCTTGTTTTGGTTCTTATGCCAGCTAAAACCAAAACTTTTGATATATAAAGAAACAAGAAACAAGTCACTTCTCCCTTACCAAGATGCATTATAGAGAGCAAATATTATCTAAAAACAATTGTTAATTATCCAAATATGCCATAAATTCAGGTTGTGGAATATGGGAATATAAATCTACATGCTCAACGATGATAACAAATTTGATCAATCTCTCCCATTCAAATGGGTCTATTTTTTAAGATGAACTAATGTGATAACTGACTAAAGTTCACTCCCCTTTCAACACTTGTGAGTAAAACCAATATCGCATCCAAACCCCTCATAATGCTTGAGCAATTCAGCGATTAACTATTTTGCATTTGATTACACTAACATTCTAATGTTAT
The DNA here is from genome assembly GCA_001517045.1 of Pseudotsuga menziesii. Classification (NCBI taxonomy): domain Eukaryota; kingdom Viridiplantae; phylum Streptophyta; class Pinopsida; order Pinales; family Pinaceae; genus Pseudotsuga; species Pseudotsuga menziesii. The sequence goes on along the minus strand of LPNX010007848.1, from coordinate 350,219 downwards.
TAAACAAGTACATATTATCCCTCACCTAAAGGGGTGTTTGCATTTCCCCATCTATTTTACAAAATTGGGATGTTTCATTTTAACACGGGTTTCATTTAGTTATCTTTATGTTAGGGTCTTATTATTTATATCATCTTCTTATTAGTCATCTTAGAATTCCTTTTGCACTCAAGCTAAGAGAGCAAATGGTAAGTTGTGTTTCAAGTGTGCATTCTTTCAATAACCCAACCATATAAGTATTATTATCTCTCTATGTACAATTGTGTTATCTCACTTGCATTGACTCTATTTGATATGATGTTTGTCTGGTTATGGATTGAAGTTATGGATTGAATGTTGCTCAATAAATATTTCATTCATAATTTAATAAGGATATGGGAATGTTGTTAATGTGTCTTATGCTCAATAATATTAATATGAGTTTCATGAATTTATTTTATATGAAGTTCATATATTTATTTTGAAATGGGGATATTGAATGGACCTGCCATATAACTGGAAATGGATGAGTGGATGGTTGTATGAGTAGTTGTCTAATCTTTTTTCTATTCTAATTACACAGTGACAACAACATGGTTGGGGTGTAATGCACTTATACTGTTTCTTTTAATGAAAATGGCTCTAGACTCTCCTATATAGACCCTCCACACCAATACATTGAATGCTTTATTTTGACTTGTTACCTATACCCTTTTGTGAATATTTGAAGAACTCATGTAAAAATTGAAATATCCTACTTTTTCCCATTTATTGTTTCTATAGTATAATTTTGGATGGTTGTAAATGAAATTTTAAGGTCTAATATGTTACTTATATAGTAATATTCAATGATATCAGTTTTGAATTGGGAGGTGAGCATCATTCTGTTGAATCTCCATAGCTCAAAATGTTTCTATCCTCTCATCATGGCTCTTTATGGAAATGAAGTTTTAAGTAATTGAATAGAAAAGAAGGGAAGAATATTATCAATTGAATATGCTAAATACTATGATGGAGTTAAAAAATTGATACAGGTTTGTCACTATCATGTACTGAAAATGTGATGGTTTGTTAGGTTCCTATAAAATAGTAATTATAATGTGGGAGTGAGCTTCTATGAAGCTATTTGGATTTTTTAATTTTTTTTTGACATGGTCAATTCTACTCCAAGCTACATACAAAGCAATTCACATGGATGTGATAATAATACTAGCATCCAAATCCACTGATAATGGAAGTGATGAATGGTCTATATAAACTCTTCCTCCTACTATATATCATGCTTCCAAATATCACATGAAAACTATCCTTTTCCAACCTTAATTGGCTAACATTCAAGATAATAGAATTTGATGATGTGAAATGACTATGATAGCAGGAGGTAATTGCATATGATTTTATGTCCCTTATGATGACATGTGTTCATATAATGATGACAATTCCATGTTAATATTCTTTCACATGCTAGTCAATATAGTTCTTGATATTTCATGACGATGACACAATTTTATGTTTATGATGATGTTATGTTTTCATGGTAAGATGTAGTTCCTTCATATTCATGAAGATGATGTTATACTCTCATGATGGAATGTGGTAGCATGCGGTTCCTAAATGTTCATGTTGATTATATATGTTTTTTAATGTTATGATTATAACTAATGTGTTGATGGCATGATGAGAGGTGGAGATTGACAGGAAGTGCACCCTTGGGCCCGAAAGGCCTATTCATCCAGTGATCTCGTGGGAGCCCATAACCACGAAGGAGATTTTATACATGTAACACCTTATGGGTTGGGGACTAACTCAATTAGTAAACGTATGTTAGAAGTTATTTTCCTTTATAAAGTTACTAAAAATACACAACTTGAGGTATTTTCACCACGGGGAGGCATATGGAGAAGGATTTCTAACACTTAGAGATGGTTCCTTAAGAGTGCATAGAGATAGAGCAATTTATGCCATCCTTTCAAGATTCCTTGGGTATAATAATCTCGATGTGGGGGGTGGTGTACTGATAACTAGATGCTAACGATTCTCGAGGAGGCCATAGATTTACTGGAATTTGGGAGGGTTGCTAAGCCACAGAAATTTCGATGCCTACTATATTATCCATGGACAAGTTACAATAGAGGGATTGTGTCATGGTGACCAGAACCATCTGGAGAGTTGGGGTTGTTCGTAGGTTGATCAGATCGTATGATTTTGGGCCGGGTACATGAGGGAGAAAGTAAACCAAGTGAATGGATTGAACTAAAGCGTGATTGTATGAATCAAATTGATGCAAAATAGTGTGACTTGATGTATAATTGTGTGACTTGATTGCATACTAGGAATTCGGTAAGAGAAATCAATCATATAGTTAAACTGTGTGCTATATTGCCATAGTATAGGTACAAAAATTAGATATGATGGCCACACAAATAACTCTCGCCCCCAAACAATATTACTAGTTAGCTAGGTGCATATTGTATGATGGTTGTGCATATTTTGTGATGCTACGCATGTCTTGCATGAGAATAAGAAATGGGGGTGATGTAAATTTGAGGCAAAGTTTCCTTATGGGGGGTTATGTGTAATGCCCCATCTAGTTAAATAAGTTATAACTATAGGTGCTCAATAATCAAATATTAATATATAAATAATAGTAAGGTGCATATTTAATATTAATAAATGACATTTAAGCTAAAGGGGAAGTAGTGCATGGATGACAAGTGTCATCCATGTAGATAAACCTGATTTTTAATAGTAAGGAAAGGGGGTTTTTAAGGGGGGAGAGAGGACTTCATTGGGGGTTCTTCTCTTCCTCTAGGCTACTAGTGGTTTTATGTTTTTTATAGTTAGTTTGTTGCATGAGACTTGCCGAGGGAGGAGGAGGTTGTGAGGACTTACCTATTGGGATAAAGAGGTGTTGGGGAGGAAAATTGGACTGACACAAGTTTACCGATTGAGAGCTCCAGGGCTCTCAGCCTCTGATTGAGAGGTAGGTTTGGTGGATAGTTGTCCCCCACACATTGTTGCCCATTGTTATTGTGATGTTGATGGTGTGTGCATGTTCCACCCTCTTGTAAGTCAAGCTTTTCCATGTTTTCAATTCCAAGTATGTTTCCTTGACTCGCTTCCCTTTATAATACTCTTAGTCTTACAAGTTATCTGTAAATAGTTATGTTTTATGTTGTATTGCAGATTTTAGCAGCGGCAATAGAAGAGTAATTATTATTTAAGTAGTTTTATAAAGGTAGGCATTACATAAATGAACAAAAGTTATATTGAGATGACAACGTGTAAAACTTCCAAAAGTTGCCCTAAAGTTTGTACCTAGAAGATTGAAATTATCTTTACACAATTCTTAAAGGTAAAACTTCTTATTATGTCATCTTTAGGGTAAGAACAAACATTTCTTATCATAAAATTATTTATTCTTTGTTTTGCCTCTTTGTATAGTTCATAAAAATAATGATGAATAAGATGAAAATGTAATTGAGAATCATGAATAAGAAATTCAAATAGATGTGAGATACATTTTTATCATTATTTTATTATCTTTAACTTTAAGAAAAACAAATAAAAAAAGTAAAAAAGAAATAAACTTAGATGAACAAAAAAAATATCTTTAAAATGCTTCATTATGTTAAATAACATTTCTAAACAATGCATAATATTATAGCACAAAACTATGTAATAGATGAACTCAAATGATTATTTACTTAAAACATGACTTTCTAAAATAGCCTTAGAAGAGAATGTGAGGGTCTCTAATTTTCAAAGAGCGCGATCAAATAACACATGTGGTGGATAGATACAAATAAAAAAACACTTGTGCATGCATAAGTTCCCAAGACAAATTTTAAACACCACATAAAAATGCTCCAATATTGGGTTGTATTGATGGCTTGAAATTACGAGGAAAAAGGGATGGAACAATAAAAATTGTTTAAAATCACAATGATTCTAAATCATGAAATCTTAGTAGTCTCATTTCTCCCTTTATTTTTGGGCAATCTATATATGCTCATTTAAGGAGATTTTTAAGGATTGTAAGTTTTCCACAAACTAGTTATTAGAAAGTAGTCATTATTTGATCATTAACTCCAATAAATTTTATGAATATTAAATGGAGGCATTATTACAATGAATAATAAGTTGATGAAAATTATTAGTATCTTATATCCATTCTAATATATCAAGTCTAAAGAGGAATCAAATATTTTGAGGTGCAAATATTAATAGAGTAATCTAAATGATATGTGATGATTTTTTTGTCATATTTTGGACAAAAGAATGATTGAAAAAAATTATGAAAACAAATCCAAATCATAGCATGTTTAGGTAACAACAACATTAATTAATTGTTTAATATTAGATCACTCTTAATTTTGAAACTATCAAATGCTCAAAATAATCAAATTCATTTGTATCTTAAAAAGATTTGATTGGATTAAATGTTTGATAAATCTAAAATTAAAATAAATTAATTATATATATCTGTTAAAAAACAATTATATTAACTAAAACTTGTAAATATTTATTAATACCAATATGTTAATAAGACATCTCCATTTCATTTTAAATTTTTCAAAAAAAAAATCCTCATTCTCAAGCTTCTCCAAATTCTCATTTTACCATACACACATATATATACACCTCATCTTCTTCTTGCCTCAGACCCTTCTTAACATAACTTTTCTGTAAAAGTTTTGCAAATATAAACATCTCCAACACAACCACTCTAACTATCTAGAATGGTAATATGAATTTTCCGTATGAAGAACACATGCAAATAAAAGGTAAATCCATAAATCTTCTCCATGAAACCTCTTACCTTGGAAAACCATACTCCCAACCTCAATTGTAATAATATTATGTCATAATTATATTTTTATCTTATACAGATGTGTGGGTAAGAGTCCTATACCCACCATGCACCACACACCCACTCACATAACAATAATTTTCCATATTTTCACTTCTTGCATTTATTTGTGAGTAAGAATTGTGATGTCCACTCTACACAATATGGAAAAACATTTACGAACACAAAGTAATAAAACACTTTAACTAAATACCAATCCATAGACTAATATTCAGGAAGCAAAATAAAGTAAATAGTAATGAGGATAGGTCCAAAATATTAGCGTAGAGAATAATTACTGGAACACAAAGTAGTGAAACACTTTAATCGAATTAAATCAGAAATATTCAAATTAAGGGTTAAAATAATCCTATTTTGTATTAAAATTGTTGGGAAGCATAATAAAGTAATTATTAATGAGGACAGGTCCAAAATATTAGCGTAGAGAATAATTAATTTAAAAAAATGAAGGATGTGAGCTAAAAACTTGGATGGGTTATATTGAAAAAGATGTTGATTAACATGTAAATGCGTGGAAGTTTATAACAATTTGCCTCGGTTTGATTTATTTAAATCCCTCAACCAACAGGTTTTCCATTCTGCTCCTGGCAACAACAAGGATATGAAGATATTTAAATAAAAAAATAATAATGTGAAAGATAACAAGCATAGAAAGAACCCACAAGGCATGCAGGGCTATAAAATTCTTTACATGTCCTTTTAAAAAGCTTTCTTAGAGACACGATTGAAGATTACATTATAAAAAGCTTTCTTAGAGACAGGATTGAAGATTACATTATCTGGTTAGAAACTATTTCATGTAAATTTATGTGACATAACAACTCCACCTTTGGTTCCATTAGCATTAACATTGATACATCATCCACACCTAATTTACCTACCAAGACCAGATTCAAAGGCCGAGGTGTTCAAAAATATAGTTTTGTCTTTTACATGCTGAAAACAGAGAGGAAGGCCAAACATCATGAATTTGCCCTCTATTCTCTTGTACCATGACCACGACTAACAGTGACAAAGAAGAAGAAAGCACTTGGTACAAGTAGAGTATATTATTTATTTAGGGTTCCAGGGCTGTATTGCAGGTAAAATAAGCAAAGCTAATTACTTACTGCGTATAGTTGGGTAAGCAGGCATGAGGGTCTTCATTCTTTGCAGAGGGAGATGGCTCCACATTGGGTGTTGGAGGCACAGGCTCACCGAGCAGATCTTCGGGCAGGCTTGGAATGCCCTCCAAGTAAAAAGTGTAGAATAACTTGAAAGGAAATACAATCTGCTTTAACTTAACTTGCCCACGAACTCCAGTGAATATGCCAGAACCCCCAGTGATTGCAAGGTATGATTCCTCGTATGTCAGATAAGGCCCCTGTAATGCAATGATTCCGTATATTGAGCCAATCTGGACTACAAAAACAGAAATATCTATAAACTTTGATGGATGATTTACCTGCACAGCAATGTGGCCATAATCTCCAAAGTAAAAGCTGTAGATTGCTTCATAACGGTCTCCTTTCTTCTCAGGAAAATTCTGGATGAGAATACAGATCCCCGCTGTTATACCTACACGTTTCTTCAGATTGCCACTGTACAGCTGCAGCTCCTCGTAGAGAGAGAAAACTAGTTAGTAAGTTAGTTAGTTTGCATTTTACTAGAAAGCTCCATCCCGCACAACAACCCAAATGCTCAAATTCAAATTCGGCCTTATAGAGAAAAGCCTGGGAAAAACTCGGTTTTCATCTGAAAAATAACAGCGATAATACTAAACAAACAAGGTTTTAGAGTTGTTCATCCATGGGAATCGATAGATTCGAAACACCCAATAGGCAGAAACTCGTTGGTTTTCAGATGACAGAGGTCTGAAATGAGCAGGAACCAAAACATGAACAGATTTAAATGGCAATATTAATTTGTCATACCTTATTGCTAAATGGCACTAGATCTCCCAGGTGATTAACGGGCTTCTGACTGAGACGAAGGTAAGCAGGGCTCCCTCTGTCCAATTCATTCATCTCATACACATACAACTCCTGCACAGAGTCGCCTGCAACTGCAAGTGCAACAAACAAGAAAAGAAAAAAGGGATCAACACAGAACCATCTATTGCATTACAAGAACCGAATCAGTGGAGGGAAGGAGGGAGGGTTTACTTGAAGGGCCTTGAGCAGAAGAGGCGCTGGCCTTGACTCCACGTCGAATTGATATTGATATTGATGCCTCTGTACCTGCCCGCACTCGCAACAGGGAGAAGCTGTCAGACTGGACTTGCCTCTTAGTAGATGCCGCCATTGAAGCCAACTGTGCCCCAAATATCTCACCCTTTAACGGCTTAAAACATAGAGCAGGTTTGAACCCTACAGAATTATTACTGTTACCCTCTGAGTTTGAACAGGCGAATCGAAGCAGGCCGTTGTTGTTTCCTAAGGATGATGTTGATGAGATCGAGGTGGCAGTACCAGTAGTAGCCATGGGATTGGGTGGGGTGATTTCTGTTCAGGGAGTGAGAGATGAAGATGAGATGATCTAAAGGGAAGGAGGAGAAGGAGAAGAGGAAGCTAAACAGAGGACAGGGCAAGTAGTTAGAAAACAAAGGATAAGGAAGCTAAATAAATAAAGGACAGGGCAAGTAGTTAGAAAAACAAAGGACGGCTAGCAAGGGTAGCCACTGGCCAGTAAAAGGATTTGGTAGTGCACAAATATATACCTGATCTGGTCCTCTGCCCTACCACTATCAGCTAAGACATCCAGGGAAAAGGCTAAGCACCATCCAGACTCTTTGCCTCGAACCACTTTCCTGGTCGGTCTCCAGAGTGTCTGCTGGTCTGGCCAGTCCAGAGGCATGTGAAAAATGTGGAGGATAAAAATTGGGTGCACTGCCCATGGCCATGATGACTCCACTACCCTTCATCAACCTTTAGCCTTTCAGCTTGGCTGGTCAACTGAACCGACCACGAAAAAAACGCTACGCTTGCCTGATGTGACTAATATGATTAATTTCCTATGCATTTAGTTTTGTAAAGTTATTTAATTTCACGGTTTAAACACATTGGAAAATCAACCAACGAGATTAACGTGAATAAAATAATGGCAAAGAGGGCTGCAATTTTTTTTTCATACAGAAAATAAAACTTTATATTAATGAAAGTTGTGTGGTACAGTCAGAATGTCGAGGTTACAATTATTCATAGCTTCTCCTAAGGCTTTATAATCAGTTTGTCTCGAACAGTATCTTATGTTATGTCTTATAAGTCATAAGATTAGACTAGTATTCTAAGACTTGTCAATACATATAAGCCTTAAATCCACCTAACTAATGTTTATAGAGCCTTGCTCTAGGGAGGACGCCCCGTCGTACTTGGCCCATTCAATGGATTTCATACCGTCGTCGATGGCAAGTTTGGATAGACCGTTTGCTTCGGTATCAAGTTCTCGACATATATGCAAGAATGAGCTATGCTGAAAATATTCAATGAGAACTTTGGTCCATTTGATCCAATGGAGACGCTGAATAGTGTGCAAGTTGTGAGTACCACTTGTCCATTCCACAATTGCTTTAGAATCTCCAAGAACCATAGCGGGCCAAATATCTTTTTCTTTGGCGAAAAATAGTAAGCCCCAAAGCGCAAGAAGCTCAGCTTTGGTGTTTGTTCCAGGACCAATGCTTAGCTTGAGCCTGTAAGACATTGTCTAATTAATTCTGATCATCATACCAGCACCACAAATACCTCCCTGTTCGATTCCATCAAAATAGCCCACGATGCCTTGTTGTTCTGCTATTGTTGTAATTGCCCTCCTGTTAGGTACTTTTTGATCCATACTGGCATAAGATTGTATCTAGCCAATAGCGATCGATCTGGTAAGATTATGGTCAGGTCTCCCATTATGAAAAATAACATAATTTCGCATTCTCCACACCGACCATAAGGTTGCAATCATGACGTCTATCGGAATGGAAGTGTTCTTAATTAAAAACTCGATATTTTCATGAAGATTATGCTTATCCGAGCTAATAGAGAACGAAAAAAAATTGCAAATAATTACCCACACTAATTGGAAGAAAGCGCATCCTCCAAAAATGTGATTGGCATTTTCTAGATTGTTTGAGCAAAGACCGCATCGGCCTGGGCCTGAATGACCGCGCTTCTGCAGGGCGTCCCATGTCAAGATTCTATGTTTTATACACAACCACCCAAAGCATTTTATCTTTGCTGGCAGTCAACCACTCCAAATGCAATTAAAAAGACTCGCTAGGGGACTCGGTTCCTGTTGAGAGATTAGAAAGCCGTACATTATTTTTGTTGTAACAGATCCATTCCTTTGGTTGCAAGTCCATACTATCCTGTCAGGATCCCGATTCAGACAGATGCCTGCAACGAACAAAGAAGATGTGTAAGAGGTCCATTCCCTCTCCAAGAAATCGTGGATGTCAAGGTTGGCTTCCCTGCTCCAGATGGGTCTTCCCAGCTCTTGCTGTGAGTAAATGTGTGAAAGATCAAAGACATTCCTTTCATGGAGATGTTTGATCAATTTGTCCGAAAGTATGTGACTGGCCACTCCCACAATCGGGTCAATGCCGATGTAGATTTGTGTTCCCCGGCCGACCAACCAAGAGAGGTTAGGTAAGATATGGGGGAGAGTATTCGCCAGGCTACACTAGATCAAAGAACATTTAGTGGGATGAATTCTGCCAGTTCTTAACCATAGATCGTATGGCAGTCTTCGAAGATATTTGCACCTTATTACCTTGCCCCAAAGCCCTCCATCCTGTAGTTCCCACCAAAGACTCTTGGCAGATAGAGATGAATTGAAAATCATGAATTTTTTTATGCCCCAGCCGCCGAGTTCACACGGTTTTGAAAGAGAATCACAACCGGTGAGATTATACTTGTTCGACAATGAATTGCCACGCCATAGATAATTGAATATAGTCTTGCGAATGTTGTTGATGATTCTAGACGAAATACGCATTAGAGAAAGCCAATATACAGGAATTCTTTGTAGAACGACAGTAGTAAGAGTTAGACTACCACCCAGGGAAATCCACCGTGACATCCATCCATCAAGCTTTCGTTGTATCTTGTTTAGTATCCAATTCCAGTCAGATTCCATATAGCGGTTAGGCTTCAAAAAGTATCCTAAATAGATCATGCCTTCGTTAATGCTGGCAGCCTGGACATTGAGGAGGTCGACGATGAGGCTGGTCAACTATTCATTGTGACAGTTATGTCTAATAAAATACTTTTGTATGCTGATGGACAGGTCGGACGCAGAGCAAAAAAGATTGAGGAGCTCTTTAATAAGACTCCACTCGGCTTCAGATCCCCTGCCTAGAATACTAACATCGTCCACAAAAATGATAAGGGAGATGGTTAATCCGCTGGCTATTTTTACTCCCAAAATGGATCCATCAGACCTGGTCTTGTTGAAGAGGCAACAGAGCTCTTCCATAGACAAGATAAACAAGAATGACGACAAGGGACAACCTTGTCTAATTCCATGGCCACTCTTGAAGTATGTGGTCGACGACCCATTAACCAGAATGGCAAAGGATGCAGAGGATACACACGACATTATCCATCTTGTTATATCATATGGTAAGCCAACCTGCATGAGAACAAGACAGAGAAAGGTCCAGTCAATTCTGTCATATGCCTTTACCAGATCAAGTTTGAGGATAAAATCTCTGAGGTTATTCTTCTTGATGGAGTGTAAGCTTTCCTATAGAATGCCAACAGGGTCCAAGATTTGTCGTTCGGGAAGAAAACTGAACTGCTCTGCAGATATGACTTTACTTAGAGTAGGCTTCATCTGATCCACAATAATCCTCGTAATGAGCTTGTACAGTAGATTGCATAAGGCAATGGGCCTATAGTCGCTGAAGCCAGAAGGCTTATCCAACTTAGGAGTTAGTGTGATGAAGGTCTGGTTCAGTGTCGTTGGTATGACCCCATTTTTTCTCAAATCTTCCACGATCTCTGTCACCTTGCTCCCCAAGATGTTAAAGAAATGAATATATAACTCGACGGTCCACCCGTCAGGCCCCGAGCTTTTTTCCTTTTAAATTTCTTGAGGGTATTCAACACCACCTCTTCAATAACGGGCTTGGCCAATCTGTCACTGTCAAGTCGATCAAATAGTTGTGGGTAATGTTTGATCACTTGAAGCTGTTTGGAAATACAGGTATCGCCCTGCTCGGCGTAGGCTTCCTGGAAACCTTTTGGATAGATGGAGTATCATATACCACATCGCCATCCTCATTCGTGGCCTCCCACAAGGAGTTAGTTAAGCGTTTTTTGTTGGCAAAATGATGAAAGTATTTCGTATTGGAATCTCCTGCCTTAAGACAGATGGCTCTACTCTTTTGGCGGATGGTTTCCTCCATGTGCATCAAAATAGATTGCTTCTCAGTTTCTAATGCGGCAATGATCAGTTTCCTATTTTCTGAGAAGTAATCCAAATCAACCGACTCTGAAAAGGATTGTAAATTTGTCTCAATGCGCTCCAGCTCAGTAGTTAGTGATTTCTTTTTTATTCATTCCCAAGCCATGACCTCCTTCTTAAGTTGGTTTAGTATCCATAGTAAGCCTGCCATGGGACTCAGCCGGTACGAGACATGACCAGCAAAGAGGCTCCAGTGATCATGAATCAGCTGATTAAAATCTGGATCATTCAACCAGGAGGGATTGAACTTAAAGGGATAGGAGAGGGAAGTAGAGTCAAAATTGAGTTGGAGGAAAATGGCCCTGTGATCTGAGAAACCAGTCGACCAAGTCCATGACCTGTATTTTCCAATGCACTCACAAAGCCCCCCCGCCATGTAGAAACAGTCCAAGCGCTTGGCAATCCCCTCGTTATCAAAATGACCATTCAACCAAGTTGGACCAAGAACCTCAGGGATGATATCAATCAAGTGGGCATCATCGAATAGATCAGTAAAGTAGTCTGCAAGAGAATCTTATGGTCTACCCGCTCCCCAAACTTCATTAAGAGACATGGTGAAGTTGAGGTCACCAGCGAGAATCAAATTGTGAATATTCAGGCACCCTGCTGCTGACAATTGATCCCAAAACCGCTTCCTGTCATGGAAAGGAGCATATATGTTAAGGATGTTCACTTGTTGATCGAAGCCTATGATTCGCCCCGATAGTAAGATACAGGTGCAAGTAGTGTAAGGTTGTAAATCAATAGCATGAGGGTTCCAGGAAGCCAAAGTGCCTCCAGAGAGGCCTTCAGAATCCAATGCGGTAACTCTCCACTCAGGCTTGATTCTAAGGAAGAAATCACGGGCAGAAGGTGCATCAAGCATCATTTCTTGAAGGAGAAGAATGTCTACATGTAAGTGATTAATGAGTCTCTTCAGTGCAGCACGTTTGGGGCCGATGCACAACCCTCTAATGTTGAAAGATGAGCAAATCATTGGTGACCCTTTGAGGGGGGTGGGTCTCTAAGAGCCCATTCAGTAATGTCAACTTCATAATTTGCGCCTAGGATAGGCACATCCCCTGTTAATGTTTTGAACACGAGACAATCCTTGGAGGACACCCTAATGTTTTCTTTGATGCTCTTACAATTTTCACGGCCCTTCTTAGGGCCCTTACACTTCCGAATCATAACATTTGCTGCTCGAATGGAGGAAATATGTTTAACATCAGGAGAGCATATCCCCTCCACTATATAAGTCAGAAGGGGATCACAAAGGGGCAGATTCGATAGCGGTCTCAGATCTCCATCATAGGGATCATGCTGTCCGGATAGAGGAGAAGAGGAGAAGAGGAAACATTGATGTTCAGTGGGTGTGAGGAGGCCATAAGGGGGACGAAGGGACTCACAAATAGATAAAGATGGAGAGATAGCAAGTTTGGACAATGGTGGGTATTCACCATCGGTTAATGGAGGAGGCCCAAGAAAGTAAGGAGGAGTAAGGTTAGAGAGGAGAGGGGGAGGATGGGTAGAGGGGATATCGGAAGGGCTGGAGCCAGATAGAACTAATGGGGTCGCCACCTCAGAAACATCACACGCAACACAAATCTGGTCTCCTAATCTGGAATTTCAAATATATTATTCCTGCCAAACATAGATTTTATGACTGTCTTCTAAATTGTATACCTTTCACTTAACGTTTTATAAAAATTAATGAATGTCAATTTTTCTTACATTTTAATATAAAATTTTAATCTAATTATTTTTCAAATTAGCTTACATTTTAATATAAAATTTGAACTCAATCATTTTTAATATTTTATATATTTTAATAATATAATTTTTTTAATATTTAAAAAAAAATACACCAAAACTAATAAATATATCAATTAAACTATAATTTATATTATACATAATGAACTTTTATCTTTTAACAAAACTATATTTAAATAGCATAAATAATATATAATTAAGATCATGATTATTGAACTTGATGTGAAAAAAATATTAAGATGAAACATCAAACAACTCATATTTCATGTAACAAAATGTATTACCCATAACAAAAATAATGTAATATTGGAATTGTGAAGGTGTAACAAAAAAAAGTGTAGTGTTGGAATCTAAAACTGTAACATAAAGAATAAATTTCAGAAACAATGGACTACTGCAAATGTGAAGAAGGTGTAACAAAAAGAGTAGTGCTGGAAACTAAAACTGTAACATAAAGAATAAATTTCAGAGAAAACTAAAACGCAGTAATGGGGGAATTCTTATTCTAGGCAGTTTTAACAATAAATTAAACATTTCATGCTTGGAATGATGATAAGTTTTTGTTGTGGTTTGGGAATTCAGCTTTCAGAGAGTGGATAAGGAACACATGTGGTAATTATAAAAAGCAGTCTGGGCAATATCTTCGCAAAAAATTTCAGCGGATTTGTTTGGAATTGTAAACAAATTTTTTTAAGATTTCACAATTTATGTAATAAATAAGATTGAAATTATTTATACATTTAAAAATACAATATAAATAATGAAAGATTTTAATTTATATAACCAAATTCAATATATAAACTACTCAAACATAACCAAATTCAAAATAAATCATCCAAATTCAATACAAATCATCAAAAGTACTCAAATATTTGAAATACCAAAACAAATGGTAAGTATCCAAATTCCAACCTAAATCCCTAAAACCAAAAAATCTAACCAAATATTTGGATAACCAAAACCAAGAAAAGTAAACTTTCCTTATTGGATTTATCTCAAAAAGCAGGAAATCTATATTTTTGGGCTCTAAATTGGGTTAAACTTGATAATTTGAAAATGTGCTAGATATAATTATTCTAGAGTAAAAAATTCAAGCAATCCTAAGGCATATGGGATTTGCATAGCTAAGGTAAGGTCGTTACTTTCAACAAACATCTGTTAACAAAGCCACACAAAGAGCTAGCCATACATAATCGCAGCCCTTCTTATAGAGTGTGTAAACCCGCCTACACACATATACATACAATACATAGAGGCAGATAATACATAGAGTCAAATAATGGATATATACTAGCCACATTTCCTGTGCTGGAAAAACATATTTTGGAGAGGCAGAGTGGCCACCAGAGGTTACGTTTGTGTTGTAAACTCATAACTTTATGAAAAAACACATTTTTTCATATATATATATATATATTTGAAGGAGCCTATTAAATATGCTAAGATCTTAAATCTTGAGAAAGGGTGATTACGCTTCGTTCCTAGTAGACTGTTGTGGGTCGAAGTTTCAGATTTCCATTGTTCACTCCTATGATGGCTCAAGGTTTAGAAATTCCAAGAATGGAAAAAAAATCCGATAGCCTTGGATTTATAAATCTCACCAATGGAAAGAATTAGGCTAAGAAGGGAGTTTAATGAGAAGCCTAAGTAATTTGGTTTTTAATGTTTACATGCTTATGCTTGTATGCTTATTGAAAAATGGCAGTTGCTTTGGTGATCCGACTTATGGAACTTGAACTTGAGCATCCTCCAGATCTCCACGCTTCTCCAGCTTCCATGACCCCCTCTCCATTTCCCAAACGCACCGACTTCAACTCTCTCTCCACACTATGGAATCTGGTAGGTGCACATATTAATTCAAGCAGGCACTCAAACTCTAGAGTCTGGTGGTTGTACACATTAATTCAGGCGATCACTCATTGGAATCAAGCAAAGGGATCTTAGAATCATGGAAAAGGGATATTACTCAATGAATCAGTACATTAATCATGCATAGTGTTATTTGCAGCAAATAGAGAAAACAATGTATCTGATATTACTTGAAGAGGGAGCAGATAGCAGTCCCCCCACTTGAACTCGGGCCTCAAACTGGTCCCACCACTCAAACTTGAGCCTTAAAAATTGAAGCTTGCAGGCTGCGGCTACCAAGCCGAAATACCAAGGCCCAAAGCATTAATTTCATTAACCCTATGGTACCAGATTAATCCTCGAATGTCAAACCCTGCCAAGTGCCATGGCCCATTTGATGTGGCATTAACTCGGATGAAAATCAAGTTTCACTTAAACTACAACCATAGTGACAATTGCCATGCTTGCCAGTACTAGCAATTATAATGGGTGATGTACATGATTGGATGTCCAAATGACGGTTTTCATTTATTGTTAGACATAGACACTAACGTGTGGCAAATAATATTGCTTGTCAAATACGTTCAAATTTGCTAAATACATCCCACACAATGTCAAATTCCATGCCATGAAATCATATGTTGATCCAATTCCTTTGAATTAAAAAATATATATTTAAAAAAAATCAAATATGGGATTTATTTTATATTAGCAAAGTTTACATAATGTTCAACAAATGCTGGGGTATTTGGATTTCCATAAATGCAAAAATCTTGGAAGATAAAGCTCAAAATTTTTATGTTGCTTCCAATAAAATCTTAGGTCTAATCTTGGGTCTATATAAGGAATATCGCAAGAAAGCTATGTCATGCATGCAGAGAGAGATTTTGTGATCTTGGACCATCACATTCTGATGTTGAATGTGGTTGGGTATTTTGATGGAGTTGTCCAATGTGGTAAATATAGTAGGGGAATGTTCCTTGGGAACAACCCTCAACAGTTCTTTAAATTATGGATTAGTTGTGGCTTTGGCTCAAATACATGTGCAGAACTCATGGAATTATGGGCCTTGATATTTTTCTATTTATACATTGGTATTGATGATTTACAAGTATTTGGAGATTCTTATGTCATCATAAATTGGGCAAAAGGTAATTGCACTATTCATATTTTTTTTATTGGATCAATGGTTCCAAAGGACTGCTCCTCTTATCTCAAAGTTCGATTTTGTGTGCTTCAGTCACATTTTCAAAGAACATAATCATACTGCTAATGAGTTGCCCAAAAGAGCTTTGGATAGTCCTGAAGTTATTATGTTTGTGGAGGAATTCAGGGGAGGAACTCTGGTCTCTAATTATAGTCTTCACATCCTTCAGTAGATGATTGCTTGTTGGTTCTTTTATTGGAAGTAGTGTTCCTTGGTTGGTTGTTTTGGTTCCTTTATATGTAGACCTTCATATATCTCTTGGGAGTTTTTTGTTATCATGTTGTTGAAGAATGATTTGTAAGCAGTAGTTGCTTACACTTGCTAGCCAATAGTATATTTTTGGTTAGATGTATTGTTCAATGTTTTTTGTTTTTGGCTATTGGACACAAATCTGCCAAGATGTATAAGCGCTATTTTTTATATTCTATGAATAACAAGAAGCTGGGGCTTTTTCTTGTTGAAAAAAAGAGGTGGAAAAAATTATTTACATGGAAATGATTTCAAGTTAGACGTCTCATTTTGAAATCTTTTGCATCTTTGAAAACTTCAAAGTTTGTATTTTTTCAAAAACAAACTGGGATTCGTGTTGCTCTTCACATGTACTAAAAATGGAGATTACTTGCATATTATTAGGTTTTCAGTTTTTAAACAAAAAATGGAAACTATAATTCTAGAGTTTTCCATGATAGGTCTCTCACTTTCAAAAAAAACTTGATTTATTACCTATAAAAGAATAATAGAAAAACAAAGAGAAAATAAGGACAAATGTGAGACTAGACCTAAATCTTTGCAACCTAATCTACCTCGTCATCCAATTAGAGGGGTTGTTGTGGTTTGACTGCAAATGGTTGCTCCTCTCCCTCATTTTATGCTCCCTCTTCTAAAGCCATATTGGATCCTTAAAAGGTTTGCAATAGAAACAAATATTTGTCATTCAATCGTTGTAGAACCTCCTTGTCTTCTTCCAATAATAGAGGGATACCTTCCTCAATAAGGTTCATTGACAAGCAAAAAGTTACTTAGTATGTTGATACAAATCTAAAGTCAAGGAATATTCAATATTCCTACTTCTAGAGAAGCCTATATACCGTGGCTAACTCCTTGTCAATTTTTGAGCTTTTAATTACTCTTTTCTTGCCTCTTATTTTGTCTTCTAGATTATGTATGCTCTAGATTATGATATATTTTTGTCTACCATTAAAACTCTTTGTCATTATATGTGCTTTGGTTTTCTTCCTTACTGGCCTTGAAAGTAATTGTGTGGTTTCTAGAGTGATTGTCAAATCTGAGGACAACCTTAAGCTCTTGGTAGAACTCTTTGTTTATCCTTTACCGCATCGTCCTCTTCATCCACCCTGGATACTTGAACTCCTCCCTATTAAGATTTCATATGCTTAGATAGATAGCATTAGTGTTTAATCCAAATTCACAACAGTAGCATATGAAAAATCATTGAAAGAAACAAAATCATAAGATGAACAGAGTATTTATCCCAGGAAGCCCTCAAGGGGAAGAAAACCCAACAAAACTTCCTCTATATAGATGTATAAGATAAAACCCCAAAAAACAGGTATTCTACTCCTTGTTGGTATGTCTCTCTGTCTCTCCTATGCGCTACACAAGTGTGTGTCTGTGTGTTATAATTAGGAGCACAAATCCTCTATTTATACACTTTAAGTCACTTGACTTTTACCCTAACAAGTCAGCCCCACTAAACTGACTGGGCTGACTTCACCTAGGAAGACCCAAAACAATATTATATTATATTCATTAGGGTACTACTGACCCAACTTACAATGGAGGCTTTACCTCATGACTCTATGATGACCAATTACAATAATAACATCCCGATAGAGGAATAGAACATCTCCCTTGGGGTACATCAGTAAAGTACATTTAGAATATCCTTTGAAGTTACAATATTTCAATACTCCCCCTTAACAAGAAGGGTATTCTACTGGCAACAACATCATCAACTATAGGAGTAACACGAGATAACATCTTCAATAGTATCAATGTAATGCATCTATACGCCATAGGAAGTTTTCAACAATCATCAATAACTGGAATGGTTACTCTTCAATGTCTTTAGTACTTGAACATCATCTTCTATGGCACCGAGTCTTCATCTTCTACAACACTCAATCACTTGATCCTTTTGCAGCAACAATTTGATCTTTCAATCCCTTGTAGCAGCACTTCGATCTTCTTGATCCTTTGCAACAACACTTCGATCTTCGCGATTCTTTGCAGCAGCACTTCGATCTTCTCGATCCTTTGCAGCAACACTTCGATCTTCTTGATCCTTTGCAGCAGCAATTCGATCTTCTTGATCCTTTGTTGCAACACTACCTAGAGTACACATGGTCTCTTTGCAGGATGATCAATCCCTATCACTTTAGGACATAGGTCCAAGTATGATGCAATCCTCATCAGCCTACTCCCTCTTAACGAGGAGGGTCCATAGTATCAACCAACTTTATCATCCACAAATGAATGTAGGACCTCATTGTCCGCAAGGACTCATCGTAGACCATCCTCCACCTGTTAGAGCTAGGACCACTCCAATCGAGTGTTATACTACGGCATCTACATGTACATGTAGGCATACTCTCCATGTGGGAGCATCGTCTGCAACTGCATTTCTCGTCTGCACCTAAATGCAGGACATGTCGTTCGTAAGGACACATCGTAGAACATCGTAATCTTCAAAGCTAGGACCACTCCTAAGCGAGTGTTATTCTATGACATCTACAAATGAATGTAGGTACACTCTCCATACGAGAGTATCGTCTACAACTACAGATCTCATCCGCACCTAAATGCAGGACCTGTCATCCATAAGGACTCATCATAGAGCATGCTCAACTTCAAATCTAGGACCACTCCTAAGCGAGTGTTATTCTACAAAATCTACAAATGAATGTAGGTACACTATCCATGTGAGAGTATAGTCTTGCAATACCATCCTTAGTCGATAAGATCTAGGACCACTCTCAAGAGCATAGTGTTATTATTTGCAAGACAATCCTCAAAAGAGGATACTATTGTCCATAAGTGAATGTCAGACCTTATCAACATCTGTAGGTGCACTTAGTCTCTATTTTACTGGAGCATCACTGCCATCCCATTATCAATGATAGTCTTATCATCAGTCCCCCTTTCTAGGGAGGATCCATATCATCAACCTGCTCCCCCTTTGTCCGAGGAGGGTTCATATCTTCGACATGTTCCTCCTTTCTGAGGAGATTCCATATCTTCGACTTGTTCCTCCTTTCTGAAGAGAGTCCATATCTTCATCGTTCCTCCTTGTAAGGAAAGTATGTAGTATAATCAGTGTTCCTCCTTGTGAGTAAAGTATTTTTGGAATACACCAAGCTTGTCACAGAAATATTCAAACTTTACTCGAGATAGAGGCTTGGTCAACACATCAGCAACTTGCTCATCGATACTCACATACTGGAGCTTATAACTCCCTTTTGTACCATATCCCTTATATAAAAATATTGGATTTTTATGTGCTTTGATTTATCATGGAACACGGGATTCTTTTTCATCTTTATACAACTCTGGTTGTCACATAGAATCTCTATGGTATCCAAATCCATGTCAAATAGACCTTACATTAGTTTCTGAAGCCATATCACTTCACAACTAGCAGAGCAAGCTGCTATGTAATCTACTTCAGTCGTGCTGGGAGAAACACTGGACTATTTGTTACTAAACCATGAGATCATGGCGGATCCCAGACAATAACATCCACTTGAGGTGCTCTTTCTTTCTACGACACTTCTTGCCCAATCTGAATCCGTATATCCATATAATCTATAGTCATGGTCTCTAACATAGTATAGTACAAAGTCTATCGTACCTTTTAGGTACCTCATCACATGCTTTACAGTTATCAGGTGAACTCGTCTAGGTTTAACTAGATACTGACTTAAGGTGTTCACAAAAAAGCATATATCTAGCCGTGTATTCGTTAGATACATCAATGACCCAATAATTTTTATGTACCGAGTCATATCCACTAACTTTAATGATTCATCAGATAACAACTTTAGGTTGGTATCCATGGGTGTGGCCATGGATTTACAATCAAACATATCAAATCTTTTCAATATTTCTACTGCATACTTTCTCTGGTTCACAAATATTCCTTCTGGGCTCTTCCACACTTCCAGCCCAAGGAAATAATGCATCAATCCAAGATCTTTCATCTCGAATTCTTCAACTAGCTTCTTCTTGCAATCTACAATTTCTTTCTCATTTCCTGTCAGAAATAGATCATCCACATACAACAATAGTATGACAGGTTCATCATCCATAACCTTAAGGTAAAGGTTAGGATCAACTTTACTCTTAGTAAAGCCCAATCTTGTCAAGAAGTTATATATTCTTCCATACCAAGCTCTAGGAGCTTTCTTCAGTCCATACAGGTACTTTTTCAACTTACATACATGAGTCACTCTGTCTTCGACTTCAAATCCTTGTGGTTGTTTGATGTATACCTCTTCCTCAATCACACCATTTAGGAAGGTTGTCTTTACATCCATCTAGTATAGATCCCACTTCATCATGGAAGCAAGTGCCATGATGGTTCTGATGGAAGTGTACCTTTCTATTGGAACAAATGCATCTTCATAATCAATCCCCTCTTTCTGAGGGAATCCTCTAGCCACAAATCTTGCCTTGCATTTTTCAATACTTCCATCAGATGCATGTTTTATCTTGTAGATCCATTTCGAAGATACCACAATCATTTTTTTGGTTTGGGTACTATATCCCAAACATCATTCTTCATTATTGGCTGGTATTCTTCCATCATTGCTTCCACCCATTCTTTCTTCTGTGCAGCTTCCTCGTAGATGGTGGGCTCTTGATCTACAATATCACACATCAAATCTACATAATTGGAGAATGGATTTTATCTCTTACTTGTTCTTGTGGAGCCTTTTGGAGCTCCATACATTTCTGCTTCTTGTATGATTTCTCTTACCCAAGAAGATTTTCTCTTTTGAGATATATCCATAGTAGGGGGTTCCTGAGGTTCTAGCATATCATGATATTTTGATGCTATTATTTCAGGAGAAGGTTCAACTTATATATTTATGGGAGGTACATCCTCTTCATGTACTTCTTCAAGTTGACACCTTCTTTATTTCTTAAGAGTTGTTTCTTCATCAAATGTCATATCCCTACTAATCTCTATATGATGGAATCCTAAAATGTATATCCTAAAAGCTTTGGAGACTTCACAGTATCTAACAATTATTCCCTTCTTTCCAGAAGGATCCAACTTAGTTTTCTTCTCTTTCGGAATATGTACATATACTGGACAACCAAATATCTTAAAATGGCTCACTTCAGGTTTCTTTCCTATATACAATCCTTCAGGAGTCTTGAATCCAAGAACACCGTGAGATAATCTATTATGTACATACGAAGTTGTTCTTGTTGCTTCAGCCCATATATGCATGGGAAGGTCTTGGTCATGAATCATTGTTTTCACTGCTTCCATAATTGTTCTATTCTTTCTTTCTGCAACACCATTCTGTTGGGGATTATAGGGAGTGGTTAGTTCCCTCTTAATTCTAGCTTCCTTGCAGAATCCTTCAAATTATTTTGAAGTATATTCTCCACCATTATCTGGTCTCAGTGTCTTGATTCTTCTTTATGAATGGTTCTCTATTAAGGCTTTGAATTCCTTGAATTTACTGAACACTCCACTCTTGGTCTTCAAGAAGTATATCCATGTCTTTCTTGAATAGTCATCTATACATGTGACATAATATTCATATCCACTTAAATATGTGGAGGGCATAGAACCACATACATTAGAATGAATTAATTCCAACGTACCTTTAGTCTTTGTTTCACTTTTTGGAAAAGGGATTCTTGATTTTCTTTCCTCTTGCACATTCTTTTCAAGTTCCTTCATGATCATTCTTCAGATCTGGTAACCATGCTACCACCTTGCTCACATAGGGTAGTGCTTTGTAGTTGATGTGAGCAAGCCTTCTATGTCGTAGTTCACTTGAGCTAGTGGTATCATGGACAAGGGTTGTCTCTGGATGTCCCTTGAGTTTAAACAGTCCTCCTTCTTCTTCACCAATGACCACAACATATTCAAGTGTATTTCCTTTGGTCCACATGAGTACTTATCCATCTATAAAAGCAATCCTTTATTCTTTCTTATCTAGTGCTAAGATGGAAAGTATGTTCTTTTTCAAACCTGGTACATATAGTACTTCCTTCATCTTCATGGAAGTTCCAGAGTCAATCTTATAGCTTGATTCACCAATACCATTGATGAGATATTGATATTAATCTCCTAATGATACTTTCTAAGGACAGTTATTTTCTTCAAGTCTTGACATAGTTTGCTTCTTCCCTGTCATGCTCTTTGAAGCACCACTATAAATAAGCTATGTATCTTCTCCAGGTGTTATAGACCTAGAGAGTGCAAATAATAGTACATATTCGTCTACATCTTCTCCATTTGTTAGTCTCTTTCGAGGCATTTCTTTTTCTTCTTCATCCTCATCTTCAGCTAGATGACCATGATGTCTTTTGTTCTTCTTCTTCTTCGATGAACACTCTCTGGAAAGGTGTCCTATCTTATGACAATTGTAGCATTGATATTTTGAGTAGTATTTCTTCTTATTGTTTTCTCTTTTATTTTGAAACTTCTTTGGAGCTCTATGCTCCTCGTGGCTATCCTTCTTGAATTTTGATTGTTTTCTCCTTTTAGTATGGATGGCTAGAGCTTTATCATCTTCTGTAAGTAGAGCTTCTCTTTTAGCTACTCTAGCTTCTTCTTGGATGCAATCTTCCCATACAATGTCAAACTTCATACTTTCTTTTCTGTCACATAGACTTTGTATGAATGAATCCCAAGGTCTAGTGAGACCATTGAGAGCAGTCATAACTAGTTCATCTTCATCATGGGTGTCTCTAATGGCACTTAGTTGTTCCCTGAATTGGGAGACCCTTGTGAAGTAATCTTGAATTGATTCTCCTTTACTCATCTTGGTACCATTTAGTTAAGCTCTCAAATTGATCTTCCTGCTGATGTTATTTACCTCATACATTCTGGAAAGTGCATCATACATTTTCTTTTGTGTCTTCTTAGATGACACTTGAGGAATCAATTAGTGATGTTTGATAGAATTGGTAATGATCCTCATTGCCTTGATTAGGTCTTTTTGATGATTCTCCTTAGCTTCATCTTCTTTCAATTTTTCAACTTCATTCTTGATGTATTTTTCAAGATGATTCTCTCTGAGAATGATACCAAACCCATACTTCCATGCTAGGAAGTTTTCTATGCCTTCCAATTTGTCCTCAAGCTTAGTGCTTGGGGCCATCTTATCTCGGAGGTCACTAAAAATTGAAATTTCTCAAAATTAAAAGTTGACCTTACCAGGAGATGCACTTTACTAAGGTGAGTTGGTCGGTCCACTTGGTTTATGGAGATCCCAAATATTCACCCTTCAAAACTCGCTTGCGAGGTTGCAAATTCTATAGATTTTTGGTTCTGGTTTTTTGTAGTTTTTTGGTTTAGGGCCAAACTAGGGTTTGTATTTCCTGGAGATTCATCCACTCAAAAACTTTGATCTAGGGCTCAATAGATGCTCTCTAGGGAGGCACAACTTTCTATTCAAGAAGATATTCAAAATTTCAAGCTCTGTAGAAACCCTAATTTCTTTCAGAGGGAGAGGAGAGAGAGTTTCACCTTGTGAAAGTTGTTCTATTCAAGATAGCTCTGATACCATGTTAATATTTCATATGCTTAGCTATATATAATTAGTGTTTAATCCAAATTCACAACAATAGCATATGCAGATTCACTGAAAGAAACACAATCACAAGATAGACACAATATTTATCCTGGGAAACCCTCAAGGGGAAGAAAACCCAACAAAACTTCCTCTATATATATGTATAAGATAAAACCCCCAAAAACAGGTATTCTCTTCCTTGTTGGTCTCTCTCTCTCTCTCTCTCTCTCTCTCCTATGCACCACACAAGTATGTGTATGTGTGATATAATGAGGAGCACAACTCCTCTAGTTATACACTTTAAGTCACTTGAATTTTACCCTAACAAGTCGGCCCCACTAAACTGACTGGGCCGAATTCACATAGGAATACTCAAAACAATATTATATGATATTCATTAGGGTACTATTGACCCAACTTACAATGGAAGCTTTACCTCATGACTTTATGATGACCAATTACAATAATAACATCTCGACAAAGGAATAGAAATCTCCCTTGGGGTACATCAGTAAAATAAATTTAGAATATCCTTTGGAGTTACAATATGTCAACACTCCCTTTGGAGGGATCTTTTCCTCCTCACATATCATAATTGGAACCATATACTCCACGGTCTCCTATTTCACTTCCTTTAGCCTTCTTTTCTTGTCATGTATTTTGGATTCCATCGTAGAGGGAATTACATGGCTAGGGAAAGATATCATGAGAGGAGAGGACATTGCATTAAAATATGTTATCCCCCCATCATTCTTAGAGTAAATAATCACCCCCTCTTGTGTATAAGATTCATTATTGTAATACATGAAAAAGTAAATTTCCTTATTAGTTTCAAAGGCTTTAACCTTCTCCTCAAGCTATTTTCCCCTCACTAGTTGTATAAGTAAAATGACTCACTGAGAGGAAATATGTCCTCCCCTATGGCGTACCCTATGCCACTAGTCATTACCATGTGGTGAAAATCAAAGACATTGATAAATAATAAAGGGTTCATTTACTTCTCCTTTAACACTCCATCGAGATATTTATAGATAAAAGTTTGATAAAAGTAAAAATAGCAATAATCATGATTAGCCCCAGATGGGTAGCTAAGTTGGCTGAATCCCCCCTACCAAGTTGTTGTCCCTCTGTCATGAGGAACATGTTCAATTCTATCATTCCATCTGGGGCTAGGCATCGCAGTCTAGACCAATCAGGGTGAGGCCCCTTTAGGTGCCCCCCTGCGAGATAGAACTATCGAAAAGCCAACCAACCAAACAAAAAAAGACAATAATCGCAATAAAAATATATAAATGATTAAAATTTAAAATAAAGTAAATGAAAAAAAAGGAATTTACATCAATCACCTATTCTGGATATAAAAGTTCACAAGTAAAAAAAATCATAATGAACACAAATAAATGAGAGCAAACATTAATGTGCACATACATTGTTGAAAACACCTTTACAACTGTTATATGTTTATCATAAAGGTGTTTTCAACTATATGTGGAATTTTAACTAGATTATGATGAAATTTTAGTTAGGCAAAAAATCATAATAAAACCAAATAATTGAGAGTAAAATGTAATGTGCACGTGGAAGGTTGAAAACACCTTTACAACCAACGAGCATTAAGAACCCCACAACACAAAATTTAATGTTGCAGCGGGTTTTTTGGTGGTCATTGAATCTCAAGTTGCTTGAGATCCAATAGCCACCAAAACACTCGTCGCAACATTCAATGTTGCATTACGAGATACTTATTGACAACCTTTACAACAGTTATTATATTTTTATCATAAAGTATTTTCAACCATACATAAAATTTTAACTAAACTATAATGAAATTTTAGTTATAACCAAACTATGATAAAATTTTAGTTATAACCAAACTATGATAAAAATTTTAGTTATAACTAAACTAAGATTTTACATCAATTGATAATAAGCTTATAAGTTAAAATGAAAAATTCACAATGAAAACAAATAATTGAAAGCAAACTTCCACATACATGGTTGAAGACACCTTTATTAGAATTTTAACATAAATGTATTTTTAACCATGCATGAAATTTTAACTAAATATTAGGCTTTTTATTACATTAAGATATTGTTTTACTAACTTTAATCATAAAGATGATTTAAATTTTAAATATAATTTTAATTAATTTTATATTAATTTATTTATTTTTATAAATTTAAAATAAAATATATAAATTCTTTTGTAATATTTTTTTAAGTGCTTTCTCAATGTATATTGAAGCTTTTAGACAACTTAATAGTTTGCTCTACTTATTATCCATGAAACAAGAAATAAGATGCAAGATAGCAAAAGTGGGTTGTTAAGATTAAATAGAAGGTAAACTAGGTGTTAAGTTATAAAGGTAGAATTGAAATTATAAAAATAAATTATATAAAATAACATTTTGAAAATAAATGTAATATATAATTAATAATTAATTTAATTATGAAATCAAATTGAAAAGATAAAAGATTTAATAATTAAAAAAAAAGGGGTTCAAGGAAGAATTTGAATTGAAAAGATATCAAGGAGTCAAAGAAAGGACAACAAACAAATTCAAGTTACCAAGATAAAGAGCACAAAAATGTCAAGAAAAACGGGGGATTGGTGGGTCAAGGGTTTGAATTTGAGAAAGGGGATGAACATCGAGGATCAGGAGAAGAGGGGGGTTCTAATTTAGCATGTGGATGATGGGTTTCCAAGAACGGATAAGTTTATAGCTTTCCTCTCAATTGGGGTGTTTTTCAATTTCAAGGGTTTCTCTAATAATTCAAAATGAGTAATGGGGCTCGGAAGTGAGGATTTTGGTTTTATCAAAACACATGAGATGTTTAGAATTGTGGGAGTGTTATGCAATAGTTGACTTCACGATGTGGTTGTGGAGACTATCAACTATGTGTTCCTTGCGTTGGATTGAAATGATCTCCTAGTTTGGCATATGTAAGATTCAAGAGAGATTTTAGGGGCAAAATTTAGCCTATGGGCTAATTTTCAAGTTTTTCCCCAAAAACATAGTCATCATTTTCCATTTTTTCTAATATAATTCGTCCAAATTCCATATGATTACAAATTTTTACTCTAAAAACACCAAAATTATCCAAAACTATATAAAATGCTTTGAAATTTGAATATTTTTAAAAATAATATCGTCAAATATTTTATGATTGGGCATTTTATAATAAGAAAAAATCGCCAAGGTTTCTACACTTTAAGAATATTATGGATCCTTAAAATTATCCCTACTAAGATTTTCCACAGGAGCAAGGCAGTTGGTAAATTCTCAAGCCCAACATGGGGTGCTATTTATCTTTAACACTTTTGAATTACTGCCTTAGGGTCTTATAGGGTTTGAAGAGTGTTTTGATACTTTGTTTAGGCAAGATTTCTGGAAATGTGATTGTCGACTTTGTGAATAAAGGGGAGGGAGATAAGGGTCTGGGGGAAGATGGGGTTGGGAGGGGGGGGGGGTCCTAGGTTTGGAATGGGGAGGAGAGTGGAAGGATTTATTGATTTGGGAGAGGGCATATCGATTGGAGATGAAATATTTTTTTAGGTGGCTCTTCTCATTCTCTAGGTATTGAGGGGTCAAAATTTGGAGGGCTTAAGTTACAAGGGTTTTAACGACCACATATTTTTGAGATAGATGGTGGAGGGACACTACAACAAAAACTGGATTTAGCGTCTCTTTTTGCATCCATTTTTGCGTCTAGACCATCTTTCAGTGTATTTTTCTTCATTTTTTGGACAAAATGGTGCAATTTCATGGGTTGGTGCTATTTTAGGTGTTTTTTGCGTCTTTTTTCTAAATCTGGCAAAAATTGCGACGTAATTTGCACCAGGTTTTGCACTTGGTTATGCGCCAGATTTTGCATCAGGTTTTGGGACAGGTTTTGAGCCTAGTTTTGCACCTAATTTTGTGCCTAGTTTGTACATCTACTCTTGTTGCGCCCCCTTTTATGTCCATGTTTGCCTCAACTTTTACGCCCTTTTTTTCATCCACTTTTGCATCCTTTTTTATATCCACTTTTGCATCCACTTCTGCTTCTTTTTTTGCATCCCTTCCTGTGCCAAGTTTTGCATCAAATTTTACATCATGTTTTGAGTCTAGTTTTGCATCTCGTTTTGTTTCAGCCAATTTTGCATCCACTTTTGCATCCATTTTTTCGTCCCCTTTTGCACCCACATTTTCATCCCTTTTTACATCCCATTTTGCATCCATGTTTACGTCTTTTTTTGCATCTACTATTGCATCCATTTTTGCATCCACTTTTGTCATGTCCCAGTTCACACCCATTTTTGCGCCTACTTTTACACCCACTTTTGCTTCAACTTTTGCATCTTTTTTTGTATCCAATTTTACATCAGTTATTGCATCCCTTTATGCATCCACTTTTGCATCAAGTTTTGCGTTGGGTGTTACAACTACTTTTGTTGCATCCACTTTCACATCCAATTTTGTATCCAATTTTACATCCATGGTTGTATCCAATTTTGTGTCACTTTTTTCATCATGTTTTGCTTCCACGTTTGCATAATTTTTTGCATCCACTTTTGCATCACCTTTTGCATCCATTTTTGGTGCACCCCATTATGCGCCCACTTTTGCGCCTACTTTTGTTGCATCCATGTTTGCATCCTTTTTTGCATCCATGTTTTTATCCACTTTTGCATCCAGTTTTACACCCAGATGTTGAACATAACAACGAGGATAATGATTATGATATTGAGGATGGTTATGATGATGATGATAATGTTGTTGATAATGAGGAGAAAGATGACAATGATCATGATGAGGATAATGAAAATGATGACATTGGCAATGATTATGATGGCAATGAAATGAATGATGATGATGGTGATGATGACAATGACAATTACGATGACAATGAGAATGACATGATAAATGATGATGATGATGATGATGATGATGATGATGATGATGATGATGATGATGATGATGATGATGATGATGATGATGATGATGATGTCAAGGACAATAGTGATGATGATGACATGAATGTTGATTATACCGATGATGATGACTATTGTGATAATCATGGTGACAATGACAAAGATGATGATGATGATGTCAAGGACAATAGTGATGATGATGACATGAATGTTGATTATACCGATGATGATGACTATTGTGATAATCATGGTGACAATGACAAAGATGATGATGATGATCACCATCATTTCCATCATCTTCATCATAAAAAACATCATCACTGTCATTGTCATCTAGTTCATCATCGTCATCATTGAAAGCATATGGGATGTGTTTACCATTTAAAGAATGCATAACAAGTGGGATACAGCTACAATTTTAAGCATGCATAACTTATAACTATGATTGAGCACATTTTAATCTTGGAGCTTGTAGTGAAACCGGGTTTCTTTACCTCTACCAACACTTTCTTATAAGGATCATCATCATCATCATCATTTATCATGTCATTCTCATTGTCATCGTAATTGTCATTGTCATCATTACTATCATCATCATCATCATCACCATATAATCACATCATTGTCAACTTCATCGTCATTGCCATCGTTTTCATCATCATTCATATCATCATCATCATCATCATTGTCATTGTCATTGTCATCATCAACAACAGCATTGTCATCATCATTATCATGTAATCACATAATTGTGAATGTCATTGTCATCAAATAAATTACATTTATTGTTTCCACTTTAGCACCCCAAAATCAATTACATTTATGTTCTCCTTATGCTAGTCTGTATAGGTGCAAAACTAGGTGGTTTATATCATCATGATGCTAAAATGGACACAAATTGCGTCCATTATAACATCCCAAATAAATTACATTTAAATTCTACTTGTGCTAGATTCATGTCTAGGTGAAAAAATAGGCACATTATATAAAGATCTTGCTAAAGTGGAAAAAAAATGATTTGTAAGGGTTTGTAGCCCTGATTTCACTACGAGGTTTTATGGCCATAATTTTTCTTTGCAATTCTTGAAACATGGTTTTATGTGGATGATTTTTCCTACAATCATTTCCCTGGACCCAAATTCAGTTGGATTTTTTTAAATCAAGGTCCTCAAACCCCCGTACAATGTTGTTGTCTGTAGCGGGCATCCTCCATTAAGGTGCAAGGTTCGAAGCGTAAGTCCTAATAACACGGGGTAAAGCGTTAGAGATTCTTCCTTTCCAGGGTAGGATAAAAATAAAGGGGCAAGGTTGGATGCTTCTGTCCTGTTGTAGTGGGTTAATAGGAAAGAGCAACAGTCGAGTAAAGAACAGAAGGCAATATAAAGGAAGGAAGTCAAACAAAGGAAGGCAGTCTAAATACGGTAATGCATAGTTCATTAGATGGTTCTTTTTTTTCTTCTTCAGAGTATTAATTCATCCATGAGGTTATATTCTGCTATCTGCCCTCCTTATATATCAAACTGTTTCCACAAATGAATTTCTTACAGAATTTCCCAACAATGTTTAAAACCATCCCAGGAATTTCTTACTGGTGTTCATTTCCTAGGAATGTCCAGGATACCCCTATCAAGACCAAAAAATCCTCCAAGGCCTTTGAAAGCCTCAACAACTTCCCTATGCAAAATTGGGGGTAATGAGGAGGAAATGGGCCCTTTGAGAAAATCTTATATGGTTTCATTTCAGAATGGCAGAGATAAAGACTCAGTGTGCATCAAAAACAAATATGCACACTCAGAGAAATGGATGGATTTGGTCGAAGAGGCATGCTCTGACTTTAATGAAAAGAAAATTCTTGTTTGCTAGGATCCGAAACTCTGTAATCCCATTCGACAATATGGGGCAATAGTAGCAGATGGGAATCTAGTAGAGATGCAGGTTGATGGATTCTATCAGGACAATTCCAAGTGGCATGAAGGGATGTCTTGTGGCCTAGGTCAAGGTACCAAGCAATTTGAAGACAACATGGAAGAGCCCTCTATTTAAGAGGGGGACATTCAGTCACAGATATTCATTGATTACCCTATGGCTTAGATGCATTTTTTTCTTGAGACTCATGGCTCTACTACAAAAATATTTCTAGTGTATGCCTCAAATGGGTTTTGGTATGTATGTCTAGCTTGAGTTTCTTTATGCACAATGATATTCTATATTCTAGAATGCTAAACTAGAATTATAATTACATGAAAATAATAAAGAACAATTGTACTGCACACATTTTCAGAGAATTAAGTAAAATATTTGTAAAATAATATTAAGGGAGAATTAGCAGAACACGTGATAGATGATAACAATGTTATAAAATGAAATGAAATGAATGAGATGATATGATATGGATTGGCTCATCAGATTCACTTCATGATGGATTTGCACAGTTGAGATCACTTGCTTGGTGATTGCTTGACCTTAGATGGTTGTTGGCTTGGCATTCTTCTCCTGGGTGCTGCAATTTTCTTGAGAGTTTGATGGAAACCATTCATGATGGCCATATGGAGACCTCATTGGTTGGATAACATATACTGTAAGTCACGATGTTCACCTACTTTTATCCTTGAAGTTTGAATTCAAGTGAATTTCAAATTTTCCTTTAAAACTCGCAGAACAATTAGAAACATTTATCCATGATCTTGACTTTGTATAGTGTTACCACTCATTTTGCATGAGTGCCAACTCATAGGAAAATGAAATTTGGGTGTCCACTCTTGAGAAAATGCAATTTTAGGCTCTCCTAAAACTTTGAATAGGCATAGGAGGTTATAATCAATAATGTAAGTAAGTATGGTCAAGTAAATATGGTGATCAATATTCATTGTCAGGCCTGACAGAAATACAATATGTGCACTTCTCTACTCAAAATATAATTACAAATCCAAAATATCATACCTCGGCTGAGTGTAAGCATTTATGGGCACACACAAAAACAATTATGGGTGCAGTAATCCCTTAGTTGTATATAAAATATACTATGGGAAA
Source organism: Pseudotsuga menziesii (assembly GCA_001517045.1). NCBI lineage: Eukaryota > Viridiplantae > Streptophyta > Pinopsida > Pinales > Pinaceae > Pseudotsuga > Pseudotsuga menziesii. The sequence goes on along the minus strand of LPNX010007848.1, from coordinate 318,396 downwards.
TGGATTTATGCTTGGAAGTTATTTAGGGATATCTTTGAGAGAAGCTTAAGCCTTTCAATATGCATCTAGAATAGTATAATAATTCAATTTCATATCTGTTTGAGGTCACCGACCCATAGTTTGTGAATGTTATAGAATGTAAAATCATATGATATGTTAGCACCCAGTGATAAGGCCCATGGTCTCATGTATCCTTCAATCAAGGGCATGTGATGTTGCAATATTTCATAGCTGTTATGAATACACAGTAGCAAACAACTTATTTATGTAAACATTTTGGGTATCTTCATGTGCCTTCAAATAACGTTATTTTCTACAAAAGTCTCGGTGCATCTAAAAAGACTTACAAAATTAGAAGCATTTGAACACTGTATGGTGAACTTGTATAAGAAATTAGATGTCAATCCTCTACTCGAGCTTTCATACTTAAAAGAGTTGCAATTTTCTCAGTCTTGTTGCTTCGCCATATCTCAACATTAAGTTCTACTATGTTACCCGGTTGATGGAATTGCTAAAGAATCTGGACAAGCATTTGATGGATTCTTATCATTAATTGATGAGTGATGAACCGTTTATAAAAATGTCCCGTGTTATGAGAGGCTAACCGGTCTAATATTTAGGGGACATAATCACTCACTTAAAAAGGGATCCCACAAAAGAACATATATTTACAAAAAGAAAATTTTAATCTTGAGTTTCCTTTTCTCTCACTATGTGTTGGATGGAAAATATGATAGAGAAGATCACGTAAGTGAAAGAGATATAATAATATATTATAAAGGGCCTTGAAGCATGAAAAGGGATTACCTATGTCATGTTATACTTGTTGATCACATCTGGTGAGTTCAATTTGCATGATAGAGTTCTTTTATGAGGCTCCTCTTCCCATTCCTACAAATCTTAATTGTGGGGGTGGAAATATATAAACGTGTTTTGTCTCTTTGCATGACCTAGTTCTCAACCACGGGGTCTTCACTTTTTTACCAATATCCTATCACGT
>LPNX010007848.1:117338-311473 GCA_001517045.1 Pseudotsuga menziesii | reverse complement strand
AATCATTGAATTTAGAAATATCAAATTTGCATGTATGATGTGAGTGTGAAATGTTTTATTTTTATAAATTTTAACACACGCACGCACACACACACACACACATATATATATACATATATATACATATGTCTACAGTGCCCTCGACGTACCGACGTACCCTGTTTCAAAAAGTGGCGTCCCCGTCCCCGTCCCCGTACCAGTACCCATCCCCGTACCCACGTTTTATGGCAACTTAGCAATTTACTATGTGACCTAAAAGAAAGTTGTGCTTTAGAAACAAAGCACTTGCATCCTTGAAAACAACACATTATTTTCAGGCAATATACAATTGCAAAGCAATAGATTAGGATCTAAGACACATGACATGAAGACATGAGTCATGAAGGATACACAGATACAAGTATTTGATAAGGGACTTGTTGAGATACAAAATGAACATTTAAAAAAAAATTAGAACATTTACAAAAACAATTGGACTCCCTTCAAATTTTGATTTTACCCTTTACTTGCACACTGAGAGACCATAAGAGCTCTTTCCCTACAGTTGTAAGTGAAAAAATACAACGAAAAACATTTTTTTAGTGTCAGACATGTCTAGGGCACATGTCTGACAAATGTTTGACATGTTTCCTGTTTTAGTGTGTCTGTGTTTGATATGTGGGATTTGGACATGGAATGCCAGTTGGACATGTCCTTTCTTAGATTAGGATAGCATTATTTTCCAGGGAATAGATCTGGTTCCTTGGTTAAAATGTGAATCTACCTAGCTGGTTAAGTTGCATCGAAAGCATTATAAGCCTCAGGAGAAAGCAACATATGCAACATAAGTATTAAAGGGATGACAAGGTTCATTAGCTTTAGCACATTAGGGTATGGGTATTCAAAACATACTATCGGATCTATTTTGAATGAATAGGTTAGCAAAGCAACAAATATGCTGGTTTGTTCCAAATTGAAGGTTCCAGCCTCTTGCATGCCACCCTGCAAAACCTCAGTTGGAAAGATGGGCCTTGGTGGAGAAGTTGCAACGATGCTCAACACTGGATGATGTTGTTAATCCAACCTCTGATTCAGACTCTTTCCCGTTGGCAGATTCTTACTGTGCCTCTGAGGAATCTCTGCAAACTCCCAAGCTGGAATTGGAACAAGTGAGATATTATGGAGCATATTCACAACGTTACTGTTAAAGAAAAAGGAAAAAAACTGATTTTTCAAGTGTGAAGTGTTTGATTAGGTGTTATCAAACTTGTGAGTGAGCAAGTGATTTTTGATTAGTTGTTGAACTTCTCTTAGATGGTCATTTCATTAGACAATAGGAGCAATGGAGGTGTGATACAGCCAAATTGTATAATCTCATAGAATCTCATCTCAAGAGAAACCTCAATTTTCCATTCAGTGCTTTTTGTTTTTGAAAAATCTATGATCATATTCAATAACTGGCCAATATATACCTACCAATTTCCACTGATATCATGTTCTCAGTCTGTTTTGATTCTTGAGAAGTTGTTAATGAGAACATGTCAAGTAAATTGTGCAACCTGTCAAGCTTAACATAAATTTTCTTCACTTTATTTTTACCATGGCTCTTCAACATGATCTCTGTTGGATCTTGTGTGTTTGCTTCTCTTTCTTGATAACTTGTTGAACTTCTCTTAGATGGTCATGTCATTAGACAATAGGATCAATGGAGGTGTGATACAGCCAAATTGTATAATCTCATAGAATCTCATCTCAATTGCAACCTCAATTTTCCATCCTGTGCTTTTTGTTTTGGAAAAATCTATAATCATATTCAATAACTGACCAATATATATCCTACCCGTTTCCAGTGATAAGCCAGAATATAGGAGTACCTTGGTTAAAGAATGAAGCTCAGTTATTAAGTTGGTTCACTGTTGAATTACCTGTTATCAATTCTCAGTGAACAAAGACCTGAAGTTCAGGTCTTTGAAGAAGGGCTGTCTCCAAAAGTGGTTTTGTTGTCAAAAGTAGAATATTCATATATACACCATCTTGGGTACAAAATGTCATGAGCCAATTCTATTCACTACTTAATTCCTAATGACACAAAGATGAATGCTTTTTTTACAAAATGCTAAAATCTTGTGCCATTATTGGTAGAACTGTATCTTTCGAGTGCCAGAAACAGTTACAAAAACTCTTGCCGATGCCTCAGTTTTCATATTAAAAAACTCTTGCCGATGCCTCAGCTCATCACAACATTAGCAACTACAGAATGTATCTTTTTTCTTAAAGTGCCAACTTCCAAGTACCTAGCACCTATCAAGAATTGGGGTTCTGTGTTACACTGTTATGGCTCAGGCCACACCCAACCTGAACTAAGGGCCAGCCCTAAGCTAGAATATAGGAGTACCTTGTTTAAAGAATGAAGCTCAGTTATTAAGTTGGTTCACTATTGAATTACCTGTTATCAATTCTCAGTGACAAAGACTTGAAGTTCAGGTCTTTGAAGAAGTGCTGTCTCCAAAAGTGGTTTTGCTGTCAAAAGTAGAATATTCATATAAACACCATCTTGCGTACAAAATGTCATGAGCCAATTCCATTCACTATTGAATTCCTAATGGCACAAAGATGAATGATTTTTTTTAGAAAATGCTAATATCTTGTGCCATTCTTGGTAGAACTGTATCTTTTGAGTGCCAGAAACAGTTACAAAAACTCTTGTAACTGTATCTTTTGATATGGTCCCTTTGGGGGAACCCTCTCTATCGGCCATGAGAACCTGAAATAAAAGAGTTTCCTGATAGTGATGGATATTATTGTTGTGGCTGTGAAAGTGTGGGGTTCAATCCCTTTCAACCAGTTTGTCATCTTCTCCTCCTTTTCAAGCACCAAAAATTCAATTCTTCGGGAAATTGAATTTCACTTCAATCTTGGCTCTATTCCATACCCACAACACAAATTGCAATTGAAGGTATGGATGACCAGATTGTTTATGTGTAATTTCATGATAAATTTTCATTTTTTCTATGTTATCTTGGCATTTGATTAGCCTCTTCCTAGTTCCATTTTAATTCATTTGTATTTGTTGTATACATGATTTAGGTCTCAGTCTTGCTCTGTCGATCATTGATCATCCATTGTAGTTTGTGAAGTGGTCCTCAGTTTCCAAATTTCTTTGTGTAAAGCAGTGGGAATTCTATAATTTTTTTGTTTTGTTTTGGTTGGAAGACTAACCCTAATTATCAAATATTTAGGCCTTACTGAAGAGGACTTGCTAGGATTTTTTGGTTGTATTAAATACCTCTTGGCATACAAAGTTCAAACTAACCAAGCTCTTGTTTACAACAAGTTTTACCGAGTAAGTAAACCTACTTGACCCACAAATCAAGACCCATTGACAACCTAGACTGCATTTTTACTGTATCCAGGCTCTATGATCTCTGTGCTCTTCTTCACCATTAGTGTTGTTTTCTCTCTCCTTGTTTCTTCTATGTGAAACCTCCAAAACCCATTTCATGTACCATTCCCTTTTCTTTTTGCATTTGTCATTTCTCATTTTTGGTAACATAGTATTACATATGTAGGAATTGTTGTAGGAAAACCAAGGTGGATGTGCAATCTATCAGAATGGAAACTAATAGTTTCCATATGCAAGTGTTTAGAATATTGCTATTTCAAATCTGTTGGTTCTGGATGAGAAAACATAATAATATTTAAATGTATGTCAATAGGCATGATAGGAAAAACACATAACAAATTATAGACAAAACAATAAAGGTGAAACAATATTTCAGGGACAATGATGAAATTTAATGTGTTAATATTGCTCATCTTCCCGATTCTTAAAGGGTTCTAGCTCAATGGAAGAGCGCCTGCCTTATAAGCAGGAGGCCGGTGGTTCGATTCCACCATGCCCTAATGATATTGCAATGTATTTCTAAAGGTAAAAAATATAGTAGTGCAAGATTGATGCAATATTAGATGCAACACTAAATGCAAAAGATGATGTAAAAGTAGACGTCACACAAAACACAAAAGTAGATGCAAAAGTAGACCTTATGTCAGACGCAAATGTGGACACAAAAATGGATGTTACACTAATCGCAAAATTGGATGCAAAAAAAGACTCAACACTAGACACAATTAATGACTCAAAACTATATGCAATACTAGGCCCAAAACTAGACGCATCAGTAGATGCAAAAGTGGACTCCTAACTAGACGTAAAATTGGACATTAAATTGAGCACAAAATATGGTGTATCGATGGACATAAAACCATGCGTAACACCAGGTGCAAAACTGGAGGCAACACTTGGTGCAAACAAAAGCTTAAAACGAGACACAATATTGGATGCAAGATGAGACGAAACATTGGATGTAAAACTAGATGTAATATTGAATGCAAGATGGGATGCAACATTGGACACAAAATTGGATGCAATATTAGATACAAACATGGTTGCAAAACCAGTCACAACACTAGGTGCAACACTGGGTGCAACATTGGACTCAAACATAGATGCAAAAAAGACATCAACCAGGATGCAACACTAGGTGCAAACCTAGATGCAAAATACGACGTAAAACGAGATGAAACATCAGGCACAAACATGGATACAAAAAAAGATGTAAAACAAGATGTAAATTAGATGCAAAAGGGGATGCAACATTATAAGTAAAATTGGATGCAAAACAAGACGCTATATTGGGCACAAAATTGGATGCAAAGCTAGATGTAACGCTAGATGCAAAATTGGACACATAATTTGATGCAAAACATGGTGCAAGACTCGATGAAAAACTAGAAGCAAAATAAGACGCAACATTGGATGCAAAACTAAGCGTCAAACTAGGTGCAAACAAGAATGTAACAAAGGACGCAAAAAAAGATGCAAAATTGGGCTCAAATAAGGGCGTAACAAAAGATGCAAAAAATTGGACGCAAAAATGGAGACAAAAATGGATGTTAAAAAAGACGGGAAAAAAGATGCAATGGACGGCGTTTTATGAAATTGTACAATAGCGCCAGGGTTAGCGCCAGATTGTTCACCAAAATTGGGAAAAAATTACACTAAAATCCGGCACTAAATCTGACGCTAAATCCAGTTTTTGTTGTAGTGGGAGAGGGCATGGAGATATATATTGGTTTGAGTCTTTTTGCAATAAACATGGTGGTAAGGGATCCATCAGGAAGACGAGTGATACCAACATCCAAAAAAAGTTATAGAGTTGTCTTTTCGGGTTTCCATAGTGAATTGAATGTGGGGCGAAATGCTATTGAGGTGATACAAAAATAAATTCAGAGAAGAAAAACCATAAGGACATATGATGAAAGTGTTGTAAACAAACTGATACCAACATTTTATATTTAGATGGAAACTATCCATAGCTAAAATCTCAAATTGTTCCTTAAATATGGTGGCCACAACATGAGATAAGGATAAAACCATTGATGCACCATTGGTTTGTTCTTAGAATTTTTCTTTGAAAGTAAAGAATATGGAAGTGAGGTAGATCTCAATAAGATTTAGAGTCTCAGGGTTGACCATTTTATATATCAGGTTTAAGGCTTTTGGAATTTGGATTTTTTTTAATAAAGAGATAGTGTCAAAGATTATCATAATGTGTTGGTCATTAATATGATAAATTTATGTTTCTGCTTACTAGAAACATATACAAAAATGTTAACAATAGTAATTGAAGAATGACAATCAATCATGTCCCAAAGGTCAAAAAGGGGAGCATAAGCAAGATTCAAATGAAGAAAATAAGGATGTCTAGATGAGCGAGCAAGATCGTAACTAGTGAATTGGATTTCATCCTTTACAATTTCACTACTTGTTTTGGAGAGGATGTGTATGAGATCACACCTTTGAATGTCATGGTTTATTAAATTGAAATTAGGATGACTATAAACTTGGAGGATGGCTATAAAATCAACTATTCTTGGAAACTCATCATCCACAGGCTAAATTAGAACCCCCTTCTCCTAACACCTAATCTTCATCTCTTTATTTTCTAATTTGAGCCCTAAACCCACCCCACCCCCTATTTTTATTTTCACTATTGTGTTCTCTCTCCTGGTAACTTGAATTTGTTTCCCTTCCCTTCCTCGTACCCTTAACCCTCTTGTCTTTTCAATTCAAACTCTTCCCTCAGACCCTTCTGCTTTAATTGTTAAAATTTTTATATTTTCAACTTAATTTCATTATTAAATTAATTTTTTTTATTACTCAATTTATACATTACATTTACTCTCAAGCCTTTATTCTATATCATTTATTTTTATAATTTCAATTATTCATTTTAACTTATTCCTAGACTTATTTCACTTTTTTATTTTCACTTCTTTCTTCCCTCCAACAACTAATCCCTTCTCACCTATTCTCAATGTCTAGTTTACCCTTCTATTTAATCTCGATGGTTCACTTTTTCTATCTTACAACTAATTTTTGGTTCCTCTCATAATGAGTAGAGTGGCTGCCCGAAACATTTGATCGTCTAAAAACTTAAACACAGTTACATCTAAAAAACCCTAACAGTTATAACAAACTATGAAAATTAACCTACTATTTTTTTTATTAAAAAATTACATACATACATACATACATACATACATACATACATATATATATATATATATATATATATATATTAATTTTCTTTCCTAGAACTATTTATCAATACATTTTATTTTTAAAATCAAACTTGTGGAGTCTCCTTTCTGGAAACCATTTTTCAAAATAAAAATTTTCAAAACATAATTCAAACGCCTTTATTCCTATGTTGTACAAGTTCTAGAACGCAGGTACATTTGGTACGTGGACACAAATATCCAATACGCCTAGAAGCTTCGCCTAAATTTGCAGGAAACGTAGGGTTGGGAGCGGAAATAATATATATTGATTTTTTTAAATATATTAAAAAAAACATAATTGATTAATTTCATAGCTTAAACTATTTTATCCTCTTAATCCTCTAGTAGTGTCATGAAATTCATTCTTTTTAAATTTGCTCACTCCTCTAGGTCCACATTATAAAACTCTCATTGTACGAGTTTGTAAAGGCAGGTTGCATATATGTGTACGAAGCACCAATAGCTTCATAAATCATAAGATTCAATATTTTTCTAATTACTTGTTCCAACTCCATCTATATTATTTCTCCTAAGAGTGCTTAGTCTTTGGGCGCCTCTGTATTTTTTTATGGTAACTACTACTTACTTCTTATGTGAACGAACTTGATTGTTTTAAGTTCAACTAACAAACTTTCAATTTTTTTGGTATCTTGAGTTTGATATGGTTTATGATCCTAAATTGCTATATCAATCAGTATGAATAATGTAAGCTAACTATAATCATTTGATATATGAACTAAATTTGTCCAATATCTTAGTATTGTAAAAGATCCATTTGTATTCACTTATGTACACTTGCAATGTATATTTTGAGTGTGAATGGATCTAAACATTTAAGAGGTGTGGGCCCTCTTTATTTATATAACCTTGAAAATAAAATAAAAATGGCATTATTGATATATTCAATTGAAATTTTTATTATTGGTGATTTCTTGACACAATAAAATTCAATCATTCAATTGAATTTCAACACTTTTCTTATGATTTTGGCCTCCACATGGTCAGGAGCTTCTAAAAGCTCCCAAGAAAAAGGGAGCGGTGAAATAAAGTTCCAAAAAATCTCCCAAAAATCTCCCAAGTTCCCAAAGAAGCTCCCATAAAAAAGGGGACGTTTCGTTTCGACTCCCAAGCTCCCAGGAGCAGGAAAACGCCGAGTACGGGTTTTCAAAATACTGGAAGCGGTGCCCGTGCAACTATAATTTATTCATTATAGAATTGAAAAACTCTTCTCCACATAATTTTTTTCAAAATATGATATAATTTATACATAGAAACCAAAGTCTTATCTCCCTTTTGAATATGGTTCGAGGAACTCCTACAGGTTAGAGATCATTTGGACTAATGAGAGCGAGTGCACTTTGATTTATATTTTTTCATAAGGGACGATGGTTGATTTGAGAGTGCCATTATGTTTTTTTATGCTTGTATAGACAATTATGGAAACCCCATATCCTTGAAAATGTGGAGAGAAATAATGGGTTGTAGGGTGGCGATCATAGAGTAAGGGGCACTTACTTTTCCTCTCCCATGGTATTGGAGTGAAGGTAAGCATTTTCCATGGCAACAAAGTCTTCACAACAAGAGAGGGTGCTACCTTTTTCTCACCATGGTATCCTCTCCCATGGTATTGGAATGAAGGGAAGCATTTTCCATGGAAACACACTCTTCATGGTTGGAGAAAATCTCTTATAGTGGACCACTCCACCATGGATTAACTACTGCACATTTTAAAGAATTTTCTTAAAGAATTGCTTAAATAATGGTTATTTATAGGACACTATTTAAGAAAAAAACAATTATTATAGAAAACACAATCTCTTCATAGATGTGAATCAATTAATTAGTATTAAATAAATTTCACCATAAGTATTGAATTACTTATCATAAAAAATTGCATTTAATTTCATGGAAATGATTAAATTTATTCATTATGGTTAATGGATAATATTAACTTGGGCCTTATTATCATTAATATTGTAAATTTTAAACATTTACAACTAAAGCAAAGCATATAGATTCTCAAGGAAAACAAGATGTAAATAATGGCGCACAAATAATATATTACACATAAATCTACCCTAGAAAGTATCAACTAGGAAAACCAACAAAATTAGAGCCATGCTTTTCTTTCCTTTATTTTATATCAACTTCACCATTCACAATAGAATATTTAGGTATTCTACACCATCCAAAACCCTAATATTAGATTACAACCCTAATCTTTTAATTGAGATTAGATTACAATGGGTAGAAAACCACTAGTCGGAAAAATACAAAAAACCCTCAAAATTATTTTTAAGGTGCCTTAGATAACACTCTAATTTTGGTTAAGGAATTATGATTGTAAACTAAACCTTGTTAGCATTTTGGGTTTTATGACAATGTCGAATACCTATATATTGTATTTTGAATGGTTTATGTAATACGATCATAGCAAGAGATGTGTGACTTCAAGTTTGTTGGTTTTCTTGGTTAAGAGTTTCCATGGTAAATCTCATGTATTGTGTGTGTGTGTGTGTACGCGCGCGCGTGCGCGCCATTTTTTCCCATTTAGGTTTTTCTAAGCATACCTACTCTTGCATAAGGGAATACCTTTGTTGTTATGGCTTATCTCATTCTTTGTTGTTGGAGTGAGGTTTATAGCTTCAAGGGGATGCCTTTTTTGTTATGGTTTAACTCATTCTTTGTAGAGCAAGAGTATCTTGGGTTTTTGATAAACCTGGTCTTGAGTGGGAGCATTGCGTAATTGAATTTTGTGTGAAGGATAAAGGAAGAGATTTAAGAATAGACATTGAGAAATCTTATTGCAATGCATTTGAATTATGGAAGTTGAAGACGGGAGATCTTGTTGTGGATAAAAATCAATGTCTTTCTATCTAATTAAAAAAAAACATCGATATAGTGGAATAAGATTGAGAAAAATTGGATATGAAGGTAAAGAATGCTATTTGATTATGCCTTTGAAATTATGTTCTTATCTATATTAAGAGAAGAAAACACTTAGGATCTATGGGAGAGTTAGGTGCTATGTATTAGCCAAAATCCCTAATACACAAATTGACTCTTCATAAGAAGTTGTACCATATTAGGATGAATGATGGTAAATCTAGTAATTCAATTAACCTCTATTTATATCAAGTTTGATGAAGAATATAAAGTGCATTATTATGTTATATTCTTTGTCATATTTGTGGTATAATCTAGTTGTAGCCATTAGTAACATTACACAATCAACATTAAAGCTTAAGGATTTAATTCTATCCTTGTTATAAGAATAAATGAGGTAAAAATCCATGGAGGTTATAGCCAAGGTTATTTCCATGAGAGGCCATCCCCAAGATGAAAATAAAAGTAAGTCCTGAGACATATTGAAGTCTAGAGGGAGCTCTAAATCACTTGGAAAATTTATATGGAAACAATAGAAACATAAGAAAATTGTGAATATGCAAGACTATAGATATACACATATTGAGAAGGTAAGGGATTTTATGATCCCCATTTTACAAGATCGCAAGCCTCCTTGTAAGAATGGATGGGTGTGTACATGTCATATACAAGTACAAATTCATATCACGATGCATGGTTGATCGAATTATGTGTTTCTTTGCATATGACTCCTCACATGGAATGGTTTTGTGAATACAAAAAGTATAATGGAGGTGATTTTTTCTTGGGAGATGATTTGATAGTAAAAATAATAGGAGATGGAAAGGTTAGGTTGTTGTTTGAAGATGGAAGGTTTAAAAATCTTCCCTTTTTTTAATATTTCATGTTTGGAAAGAAACATGATATTTGTGAGTATGATGAATGATGTAGGTGTGCAAAATATATTTGAAAAGTATACATGTAACATGGTTTGAGGAAACATGTTTTTAGTGAGACGAGTTCAAGTTGGAACATTATACAATCTGTTGGGACTGCTTTTTTTTATGATGGAATAAATGCAAAAAAACTCTCTTAGTACTTCCCTATGATTCATGGATGGTAAATAGGGTAAACCATCAACCTTGGTTATAGATCCTAACTGCAAGGGGATCAAGAGGGTTGAACTTGTGACCTACTAAAATATGGGGGGAGAGATCTCATGTTTATCTCATGACCACTTGAGCTAACCCTTGGGAATATCCTACTGGGAAGCATTATGATTAATGGGTGTGACAATTTTGTTGTTTGTAAGAATTAAAATAATAGAACCCTACTCATTTTTTAGAAAAGACAATACCATAGCATAAAAGAATGGGACAAGCTAGAGATAAGGTCCTTGAGATTCCATAATAAAGATGTGGTTGAATGTATTTTTATTTCTTTCTAGATTATGACTTTTGTGAATATTGTGTTTATGGTAAACAAAATTGCATTAGTTTGGCACATGTTGCTACAAGAGAAAGTGGTTCCTGGAGATAATACATAATGATGTTTTGAACCAGTGCCTATTTTTTCACTGGGTAAATATAAATATTATGTTTCATTCATAGATGATTTCTCAAGGAATGCATGGATATATTAACTTCAATAAAATTTGAGGTCTTTGGTAAGTACAATGAGTTTAAGGATATGGTGGAAACATTGATAGAAAAAATATGAATGCGTTTAGGACAAATAATGGTGTAGGGTCCATGGAGATGGATTCGAGTGATTCTATAAGTAGTGAAATATTACAAGGAAAAAGACTAATCCATATACACCTCAACATAATGGAGTTGCATAAAGAATGAATAGGATCACATTGATGGAAAATGAAAGAAGTATGCTCAATGATGAAGGATTATCACATGAATTATGGTTATAGTTAGTAGGTACAACATGTTACCTTACAAATAGATCATATTCTTAAAGGTTAGTTTATAAAACCACTCACGAGGCATGGATTGGTAATAAACCCTCGCTTGGCACTTTCAAAGATTTTGGTTCTAGTGATTATGTTCATGTTCCAAAGGAGGAATAAGTAATTGGGATAATAAAGTAGAAAATCGTATCTTTATTGGTTATAAAGATGGTGTAAAAGGATACAAGATTTGGATCCTAAAAACAAGGAATATTGTTTGTAATTGAAATGTAATTTTTAAGGGAAAGTAAAATTTATTCCAAATGAAAAGGCTGGTCGAGAGAGGAAGAACCAAAGAAGATGAAGTTTGAGTTGGAGGATGTAGAATTCGACACAAAATGGGAAGATGAACTAGATGAGGAAGAATCTTAGGTCCCATTCTTGAGGAGATCAATTCAAGAAACAAGACAAATACAAATGTATGTGCCCCTTGATTTTCATTCTTCTTTTGTTTTATCTGCTAGTGATGATAAATGTAGAAATGTTAGGGAGGTGGTTGATTGAGAGGAAAGTAAACTGTGGAAGAAGTATATGGTTGGAGAAATGGATTCCTTGAATAAAATCGAGGCATGGGATTTGGACAAGAACATTTTTATTGGAAGAAATCCCATTGGTAGAAAATGAGTGTTCAAAATGAAGTTCAATGTGAAAGAAAAAGTAGATAAGTACAAAGCTCATGTAGTAGAAAAATGGCATTCCTAGTTGGAGGGGATTGATTTTAGTGAGATTTTTTCCCCTATTGCTAAGTTGATTTCCAATAGAATTTTATTTATTTTAAATTTATATTGTTGATGCATTTGATCTTGAAGTAAAGAAAATGTATTTGAAGACAATTCTTCTACATTGGGATCTAGAAGATGAAATCTACATGACTACTGAGATGATTTTATAGTTAAGGGAAATAAGGAGGTGGTTTACAAGTTGAAGCAGTTCCTCTACTACTTAAATAAATCTCTGAGAGCATGGTGCAAAAGTTTAATACTTGGGACTTAGATTTTACAAGAAGAAAAACTAATGATATTATTGATTTGGTGTTATACTTGGATGATATGTTTCTAATTGGAAACAACAAGGAAATAATCAAGGTGATAAAATATCAACTATGCTCTAGGTTTGATATGAAGAATATTGGTGTTGCAAAGATCATTTTGGGAATGGAAAATTAAATATATTGTGCTAACTTAAATCTTTGTCTAAATTAGGAAATATGTTGAGACAATATTGTTGAGGTTTTATATGTTGGAATGTAAACTGGTCAAGGTCCTTGTTCCATTAGGTGCATATTTATTTGCAAAAACAATATCCTAAGACAAATTATGCAATATGCTACCAAGTAAGACATGGACAAGGTTTTGTTAATGTAGAGATATTGTTCACACAATATCTACAAGATCTACAAGTGGTTATGTGTTTAAACTATTTGGAGAAGTAAATGATTGATGAGTAGGAGGTAGGCTATAGTTCAAATGATTAACAGTAGCCTATAGTTCAAATGAGTAGGGCCTAGGCTTTTTTGATGGTGTTTGTCAAGGGGAAGATCACATTTGTAGCATTGGAAGGATTATATATTGCCAGGAGTTTGTCAAGGGGAAGATCACATTTGTAGCATTGGAAGGATTATATATTGCCAGGAGTTTGTCAAAGGGAAGATCACATTTGTAGCATTTGATACATTACTAAGGCCCTCCTTTAAAGAGATGGTAGAATATTTCAATATGTTAATATATGTAGTTAGGGATAATATATGTTGGATGAATGCAACTTTGGTTACCGCAAGTGTAATTCCTGTCGTGAATTTTCTTTGGTTGATCACCTTTTTTATTTCTCTCTTTCTATATGTTTATTTCCAAGGCTTGGATATATTTATGAGGTGAGGGACGTGGCATCTTTCCACCAACTTTGAAACAACTTGTAATAGTTTCTAGAACTTTCCCGTGACATTGTATACTAAACAAATTTCATAATGGTGACATTTTAAATGGCGTCATTCTAAGAATATCCACTAGTCCTTCTTTATCCTCTTCCTACCATTTGATGATATCCCCTCATCCTAGCTGGACACCTTCTAAAATGCATGCTTGGTCTCTTGTATTTTCTAGAATTTCATTTAGATAAAAATGATAGTTTTTCAATTCATCTAGATGGTTGTATATCCGATCTTTTGCTTCAACTATCTCGTATAGATATTGCATTTGATTTAAACTCAGATAGACACATTTTTCACCTTTCAATTATTCTACTTGTCTCTCCAAGACTATATTTTGCTTATATTCTTTTTTTTTTCTTTTCTTTTTACATTTTCCTCATTCACTAGGGAACATGCTACAGTTGTAGAGCTTGCAACTATAAGATATTCAATAGAATTTTTGAAGACATTAATTTCTACTGTGATTGTTAGTATAGGCATCCTTGTCATATTGAGTTTCCTTTGTATTTGTTTTACAATCTTCTTCCTATTTTTCTAAAAAAAACAATTCAAGAATCCATTGGTTCTTACTTATATGGATTAGATCATCCTAGGAAAAATTCCATGAGTGAAAAATGACCTCCCATGATTGTAGTTGTTAGTAGATAATTGTAAGAAGGTATTTCTATGAATCAAGATAATTTTATTTCTTATCTTCCTCTTCCTTTCTCTTCTTCTATTTTTTTCCTTTACTCTTCTAAAAATTGTTCAATTATTTAATTTTCTATTGCTTCCTTAATTCTCGACTCCTCCATGGATTTCATATCTATTCATGTCTTACTCTTTTCTTTTGCATATTTTCTAGAAGCTTCTTCCTATTCTCTGAGAAGAGTTTCTAGTATTTCTTTATCCTCCCTGGGATTTTGTTCTGTGGTTCACTTTTTTCTTTCATATCCAACCTATCTTCCACTTCCTCAAGTGAATTATCTCTTTTGAAAACTTCTTCCCCTCCAAAAAAATCAACACAAACACAATTGTATTTACAAGAACTATAATGATTTTCCACTACTTTTTTGGACTCATTTCTTCACAAGCTTTCAGTACCAAAGTAAAAGGAATTTAAATCTTATGCATCTTCCTTTGTATCCTTCACAAAATTCAAACTTTATCATCCATTAATCAATGTAAAGGGAGGCCATTGATCTTTCTTGGAATTTACTAGTGCTACTCCAATTCCATTTATGTCTGTTTGATAAGAAACTTCATTCAAAAGCTCTTTGTCCATGACAAAAAGACAAAAAATGTGGGGAGGTTGTGTGCCACCATATATTTGCAAACAAGTGTCATTTTCCATCACATATACCAATCTCCAAGGGAAACTAATTCTTTCAATGCTTTGTTTGACATAAACTTCATTGGTTGCATGTGGATTATATATACAATGGTCTTATGAATTCATCAAGATTTTCCCATCATTGTTGGTGTGCTTATGCTCCCACAATATCTTGCAATAGATAAAAAATGGTGCATTTTCTAGGGTTCATTTCCACCCCATTCCTAGAAAACTATTTGTAGCACATACAATGTCTAAAATATTCAAAGACATGTAAAATATTGAGGGTTTACTTAGGGATGTATCCCTCACAATAAATATATATTGCTTCAATATGGGAGACAAAATAACTCCCCAAATAATGATGTCACCAATTGAAGTTACTTTGCAATAGAGGCAGATAGGATTCCCAAAATTGAGTGGCATGTTTTTTCCCATACAATCTAGTAATCAATTGTTCCACCATTTGGAAAGGTTGTCTCAGGTATTCTATAGGATTTAGACCAGTGTTCCTTGATTGAAATCTCTTTCCTTTTACCTTTCCTTTTACCCACCATTTCCTCAAAAGCATTTAGTAGTTCAAGTTTATAACCATTATCCATTCCCCAGTTAAATGAATAACTATAACCAGGAATTTTTAGTAAACCTCGAGGATATAAGGTTGAAGGGTGTAATGGATATATAATTCATAATATTGATTAGTCTATTTTCAATATCCACTTTAGGAATAAAGTACAAAATAAATTCAACACATGGAAGAACTCTTGATCTGGATACCACCCTATGGAGAGTTGATTTCCTTGTGTTTTGGTAGACTCCTAGGTCATCAATTCCTTCTCTTGGGATGGTTGCGAAATGCTCGTGTTTGAAAATATGATATATATCTCCAAATTGTAGGTTGGCACTACTTTAGTTCTACTATATGTGTCTCCATAATGCAATATTGCACTCATTCTTTTACTCTCATCTAATGATCATACTATATGTAATAATTTTGTCTTGATGTTTGGTTCACCTATGAGCCATATCATAGTATTGTATCTTGTCGTCATCATAATAATCCATTAGTATCGTTAGTAAGAAAAATCAAGTCTTTTAAACCAATTGTGACGAGGTTCAAGTTTTCTCAGCCAATGTCCTTGGAAATTATGGATAGTGGTTTCCTATATTTTTTTTAACTCAGATAACTGAACTATCTTGAAACAATTTCACTCCATGATTCACAAACTTAAAATGAAACCACGGCCTCAAACATTTAGGATCAACTTAGACAAAACAAAGAAATAGGGCATGCATGCTTTGAATGCATAGAACAAAAGAGATACCACCTCTCAATAATGATTTGGAATTTCTATCTTGTGTGAGAGGATAACCAAAAAGGTAGATTTAGTATTGTTGTTGCTTGACATAAATAGGGGTTTTAAAAGGTTCAAGGCATAGGTTGTGAAATCAACCAATGCTAATGCAATTTAAACAATGAATCTATAAGACTCTAGGTCAACGTTTCATATTTGGAAAGAATTGTTCCATGTGGTGGGTTGATGAAGAACTCTAGGGTAGGAGAAAATATGTATGGATGATTAAACCATGGAGAGGAAATTCCTATTGCCCTAGGTCAATTTTAAAATCTATGGTGTGTCAAGGTTTTGGAAGTTCATTGGCTATAAAAACATATTTACAATAAACCATTGAAACAATTAAGGTCATTGTAAATTGTTTACCAATAACCACTTCATGAGTTGTTTCTCTCTTTAGATGATGAATCCTTTATGGTGACTCAAGCTCTCCTTTTCTCCTAGTTAAATACAAATGTCAAATGTAACGGGTAAGGTGGCACTATAAATTTTATTTCCGTTTGTAGCATGCCCTTTAAGACATAAGACTAAGACTTCATTTCAGGGCATTGTGTCACATCTTTAAGATATTTAGACAATCTGATATTCACCCAACTCTAATTCTCCTTCCCTTTCAAATTATTATAACATATTTCTTTCCTTTCCGTTTGTAGCATGCCCTTTAAGACATAAGACTAAGACTTAATTTCGGGGCATTGTGTCACATCTTTAAGATATTTAGACAATCTGATATTCACCCAACTCTAATTCTCCTTCCCTTTCAAATTATTATAACATATTTCTTTCCTTTCCGTTTGTAGCATGCCCTTTAAGACATAAGACTAAGACTTCATTTCGGGGCATTGTGTCACATCTTTAAGATATTTAGACAATCTGATATTCACCCAACTCTAATTCTCCTTCCCTTTCAAATTATTATAACATATTGCTTCAATGGGCAATGCATTGTAATGAAAGTTTGTGTTCAAAGATATATAATGACTTGAGAATTTTATACTACAGGAAGGATCTTATACTTTATCCCTTGGCCTTTGTCATGTATTTTCAAAGGAAATAATAATGTAGGATGTCACATTATTAAAAAAAATATCACATGATGGTCCCAACTCTAATTCTCCTTCCCTTTCAAATTATTATAACATATTGCTTTCCTTTCCGTTTGTAGCATGCCCTTTAAGACATAAGACTAAGACTTCATTTCGGGGCATTGTGTCACATATTTAAGATATTTAGACAATCTTATATTCACCCAACTCTAATTCTCCTTCCCTTTCAAATTATTATAACATATTGCTTCAATGGGAAATGCATTGCAATGAAAGTTTGTGTTCAAAGATATATAATGACTTGAAAATTTTATACTACAGGAAGGATCTTATACTTTATCCCTTGGCCTTTGTCACGTATTTTCAAAGGAAATAATAATGTAGGATGTCACATGATTAAAAAAAATATCACATGATGGTCCCAACTCTAATTCTCCTTCCCTTTCAAATTCTTATAACATATTGCTTTCCTTTCTGTTTGTAGCATGCCCTTTAAGACATAAGACTAAGACTTCATTTCAGGGCATTGTGTCACATCTTTAAGATATTTAGACAATTTGATATTCACCCAACTCTAATTCTCCTTCCCTTTCAAATTATTATAACCTATTGCTTCAATGGGTAATGCATTGAAATGAAAATTTGTATTCAAAGATATATAATGACTTGAAAATTTTATACTATAGGAAGGATCTTATACTTTATCCCTTGGCCTTTGTCACGTATTTTCAAAGGCAATAATAATGTAGGATGTCACATGATTAAAAAAAAATATAACATGATGGTATTAAAGTGTCTCCAAATATATGAATGATCATTTCACCACATGTTGTCGCAAGGAAGAAAATCTATTTAGTGCAACACTTCACATGCTCTGAACTCTATTGGTGGAAGGGTCCCCAAATTCTTTAATTCCAAGTTTGAAGCCTATCTCCAAACTTTTTGGATGTGATACATCATAAGGAATGATCCTTTAGTGTGGTATATTGCACATTCCAAAAGTTTCGGTGATGATTCGAATGGGATAAGTCCAAACTCCAAAGTTCCCCACTTCTAATGAATTTGTAATAAGTTTTAATTTTTTTATGATGCAATACAATGCAATTAAGTTTCCTTTTGTGTGATATGTCGCTTATTCAAAAATTATGCAGTGGGAAACTTCACAAGAATAAGTTTTAATTTTTTTATGATGCAATACAATGCAATTAAGTTTCCTTTTGTGTGATATGTCGCTTATTCTAAAATTATGCAGTGTGAAACTTCACAATAATTTAAGCTAGAAGTTAATATTAGTTACCTACCTTCAGTGTCTCTATTGCGTAGGATGAAATTTACAAATTCCAAAGCTTACGATGGGTATTGCATAGGATGAAATTTACAAATTCCAAAGCTTACGATGGGTTTCACTATTATTTATTTTGGGCACAGTTATCTTTTACAAATAAATAATTTGATTGTGTGAAAAATGAAAAAAATTCCAAGGATTTTTTTCAAATTTGATCAAATAAGGATTTTAAATAAATAACACTTCTTAACAGTGAAATTCAAATTTTATAAAAAAATAGTCATCATTAAATCACAAAAAGATATGATTTGTGGTCTAAAATCCAAATTTAAATCATGAAAATCAAAATACCTCAATCATAAAAGAAATACAGGGCATTTTCAAATTAAAACTTATATAGTCACAAAATTTTCCAAAATTTGAAAATGGGACTCATTGTTAGCTCAACAATTGGAAGCATATTAAATGAAATTGTGAATCTTTGATACTGATACTTTAGATGCTTAGTCATCCTTATATCAAAAACTAGTGTTTAATGTATGAGTCCTACTAGAAGTAGCTTTGGACTAATTGTAAGCATTCATTATCATAATTGGTTCACCTACCACTTGAAAATTCAGGGTTACTTTTATTTAGTTATATTCCAGACTTACTAGCTCCCTATGAAAAATACCATAACTTCTCAAAGTGTTATGGATTTGGACATCCATAGTTCACCCAAAACATATGATCTAGTTCTCTTGCTTTTTCTCCACTGCTCATGAGCATCCATGGACCTAATAAATTCACCCTGATATCATAGGTGTTGCTCCACTGCCAATGAGATTTTATATCCCCGACATAGATACTTGCATGTCCCAAATATTATGAATGCTTTTACCATACCTTTACCTTCTTTATATTTTTCTCTAGAGAAAGAGGTGAATAGGGGTGAACCTTAATCCCTCATGAGCACATGGATAATTCATGTTCTTGAAAACTGATCATAAATGCTTGAATAATATACTAATATGAGGGAATACTTGTCGAAACTTATCTCTGATGGTTATTTTTCTATCCTAATATAAGCATGAATCTCAATAATATGAAGTGAAGGGTCCTTGAAGAATATTAGCGATTACTCAATACTTGAGAGATGAGTTGCTTACAAGCTCATCACCAAATTGGCACCATGTTCCACCACTGAGATAAAATTTTAGTCCTCTTCATGAGGATCTTGATCAATAGTTCTGCAAACTTATAATGTCTTGAGAATCTCGGGTAGAAATATATATCCTTACCCATAAATGCTTATAATTCTAAGCTAAGTCAATAGTTCATCAATTGATATGGAAGAATCTAAATGGCCATAAATAATTAAAAGCAAATGGAAATCAATTAAAGTAATCATTAGAAGCAAATCCTACACAATCACTCTATTAAACCAAAGAAAGAAAAAGAAATCAAAAGCAAATAAGGAAACTAAAATGACACTATAAGTTTATTTATGTATAAACTAACTTCCTTTGACATAGCTAGGTGAAATATTGCTTCAAAACTTGTCCATTAACATGAAAGATGTCTAATTCCCCTTCTATAATTTGCATTGTGTATGTGCTCGAGAATTTTTTTTTGCATCAAGTAAGGACCAAGCCAAAGTTGTTGAAATTTCATTTGTTTTATGTTTTCCCCATGAGGCTTGTCCCATTTCTAATAAGATCATCCACACCAAAATGTGTGTTTCCAACTAATTTATTATTAAACCACTTCTTAATAATTTGTTGGTGCATAGCACATTTATTTTTTGCCTTGTCCCTTTCTTCTTCCAATTTCAGTAAAGTGTTTATCCTACTTTGAATAGAGGGTCATGCTTGACCTCTAGAGGCTTGGGATAATTGTAAGGAACGAAACAAGATGCTAGAAGATAATATGGATTCCTTTACATGCAACAAGAAGTAGGGGGAGTTCCTAATGAAACATTTGGAGTAATCCTATTGACCCAAAGAGTGTTTGGATGAGCGGTGTGCCAATCCCTTTGGTGATCAACCACAATTTTCTTCAAAATGTGTATCAAATTTTTATTGGTGGATTCAACTTCCTTGTTTCCTTGAGGATAATAGTTTGATTAATAGTGTAGCTTAATCCATTTTGTCAAGGATATATTATCTCCTTTGTTCATATCCACCATGGAATACATTTGGTATCCCTTCTTGAGGCTTATTTTCAATTGTGGTGATGAAATAAGTTTTAAGAATACCAATATTGTAGTTCCATATGGAGCTTTCTCATGCCCATAATCATCAAGGAAATGCAATATCTCCCTTCAATGATCCAACTTATCCCAATGATCCTTCAACCAACCCATGTCTATGATCAAATCATATGATTGGAGTTAAAAAAATATTTATTCAGGTGATACACCAAGATCGAGGTTGTGTTCCCTCACCATATAACCAACTCCTTGCTTAACCCCATAAGCCATATCAACAAGGAAAAATTACTATATTTGCATGCCACTAAGTCACCTATAGGTAACACATTAGGTGAAATGAAGCTTCTAGTGGCCCCTGGGACCTATAAGAATAAAAATAATTACACCATTGATTTTACCTATGGTCTCCAAGACCAACAAATAATGATTGGCTTGTATATTTAGTAATGATTGCATGAATCCTATTAGCTCTACACAAGTCTCCAAATATATCCTAACTCTGATTCTAGTGTGCCCTGGATAGTTTCTAAGGACAAAGGCTCTGAAAGTGAGGTCCACTAGATGCCTAACGTCTACCTCTTAAAGGTGGTATAGAAGTACTCAATTGGGAAGGTCAAGATTGAGTAATGTGTGATGTGAGTATTGTGGAAATGTACTATGCTATATAGAAGTCCTATTAGGTGGTCCTTGACACCTCAATGGGTTACCCTAAAACCCCATAGTATTATGTCTTGGATCCTCTTGTGCCTAGGAAGGTGATGTTTAACATTGCCTCCCTAGTAAATACTCCAATAAAAATTTCCCAAATACAATAAATTAGTGATCTAGGAGGTCTCACATTCTCATTTTCCTCTAGTCTCACAAATAATTCCTCCACGGCAATGAAGGACCTTTGAACTACCTCATGCAAATCGCATGGCATCAATATGTGAATGTTCTCCCTAATGCTCAAATTTAGACATAAATGTATTTATTCACTCTCCAATTCTTAGTATTTAGTTGAGGATCATATCGTAATGACACCATGAATCGAGCCTTATAATCAACATTGTTTTCCCACCCTAGTGAAGAATATTAAATTCATTTAGTTGACACTAGGAATTCCTTCTAAAGGTACTTCATATGGAACTACTCCTAAGACATTGTGGTAATGCCATGGCCTAGTTCTACTGATCCAACCAGCAGTTGGCATGTTGTCGAAATTTGACAAATTCTAGCACTTCGACTACTTCGACAGGTTCAACATTGGCTTCAAAATTCTGAACCTCGACACCACCGACCTCGACCAACCTCGATAGGTTTAATGCTCGACATACAACATCTTGGCATGCCTTGTCAACGACTGTCGAAATTCGATACAATGTCTCTGTCTTTCAATCATCTGCGATGGTTGAACTTCCGAACCGTTATAACTTATTGTAACTGAATGTAACAGGTAGTCACCCAAGTGTCTCAGCATCCTATATAAACATGTAAATTATTGTAACAACCTAACCAACATTCATGGGGAAGAAGTAATATAGTAATTGGTTCGAATTCTTGCATATTTTTTGTCGACATATTGTATTTCTTGCTTTACTTGTTCTTTTTCTATGCTTCCACCATAACAATGCTCAACTCATTTAGTTGACTATTGTCCCTAGCATGCACCTAGGCATGACCTAGATCATTAGTATAAGAGCTTGGTCTTATTCAAAAGCTTAAGTTACATCAACACTTCCATCAAATTTATTTAACTTATTCCTGTTCAAACACGCTCGCAAAATAAAAAGCACAAGCAGAAATTCCCTTCGAATTCATAAAATATGGACGAAGAAGCAAACAATAGAAATACAATTGACGAGACAAAAAAACTCATAGAAAAAGTGGTGGCTCACTAGCGGACTGAAATGTTTACCCAGTTCAGCGAGATTCTCATGCGATTCGCTTTGAGGTCTAGGGAATCCTCGACGCGACCTTACTCCGATAAAATCAAACCCTTCAAAGTGAAAATGAATCTCAACATACCGAATCTTGAAGGAAATATTGATGTAGAATCTGTCAACAATTGGGTACAACAACTGGAATATTACTGGTCTGTGAATAAACTCTCTGAAGCAGAAAATATCACCATTGCGTCCTTGAAGATGTCAACCTCCGTACACTTTTGGTGGGAAAATTTATCAACAAATATGAAAAAACAAAGTGACCCCATAGACACATGGGTAAAATTTGTCGAATATGCCCGAAAGGAGTTCTAACCGCCAAAGTATCTTGAACAACAGTATAAGAAGTGGGAGCAACTAAGGCAATTGAAATACTAGTCTGTACTGAGTTACATCAACGAGTTCTATCGACTCATGGCTAGACTTGGAGTCTAAGAAGAAGAGAAATTGCTTGTCCTAAAGTACGCCAGTGGTTTATCCCCATACATTCAGCAAGAGATGGAGTTTCTGACTGTCAGTACACTTGTGGATACATTTCATCACGCCAACAAGATTGAATCTAAACAAAAAGGAAAAGCACATTTCATGAACAAGACAATAGGTCAAACATTTGATAAGAAGTCACCGATTAATTTTGACAAGTCTAAGAACCCTTCTTAGCCGACTCCGCCAAAGCTTGATCATTACAAGAATAACTTCTAGAAATACATGAGGGATCACAACAAACAAGATCCTACCAGGAAATGGTGTGATTATCACAATTCAACATGGAATGATACGTCAGAATGCAAATCTCGGAAGACATTTTTGGAAAAATTGTCGACATTCGACTTGTCCCACAGAAACCTAATAGAATTTGATCCAGATGCATCAACCCTCCTGGATTTGACCTCAACCACTCCGACAGCCTCAACTATTGTTGATGAGGAGGAATGAGAACACCTATTCCATACACAGATATGGGTTCAGAAAAATCCATTACATCTGATTGTGGATAATGGTAGCCAACAAAACTTTGTTTCTGAAGATTTTGTGAAGAAATTAGGTCTTGTCACCAATTCACATCCTCATCCTTACAATATTAGTTGGATGAAGGATGGGCAAGAAATAAGAATCACAAGCCAAAGCAGACTCACCCAATTTATCAAGCCTTTTGAATATGAAGTACTCTGTGATGTGGCACCACTTTACGTAGCCAACGCCTTGTTTGGGAAGCCTTACCTATGGGATCGACATGGTACATATCAATCACGGCCTTAGAAGGTGATTGTCAAAATTCAAAATCAATTGTATGCTATACTAGAGGGACAACCTACATTAACGGTTGCTATGATATCTACCAAAAAAACAAAGAAGCTTATCAATCATGCTTACAAGTTTTCATTAACTATGATAAAGCATAAACATTCCAGGAAGACTACAGCAACAATTCAACTCACCGAGCAACGCATCTCTTGACAACAATAGCAGATCAACCACATTATTGAGGAATACCATAACATATTTCAAGATTCAAATGGAGTACCTATGCATTGTTAGGTAAAACAATCCATTGAATTTGTTCCTCGTTCTTCATTACCTAACACATCTGTTTACATAAGATCCATTCTTGAGAATGAAGAGATTTTCATGCAAATCCAGGATTTGATTGACAAGGGTCATATCCACCCCAACTCCTCTCCTTGTGGAAGTTTAGTCGTCGTAGTTCCAAAGAAAGAAGGGACTTGGCCCATGTGCATCAACTATCAGGCTCTCAACAAAATTTCAGTGAATAACATATACCCTCTTCCAAGGATAGAAGAGCTTATTGATAGTTTTAAAGGTGCTAAGTTCTTTACGAAGCTCGACCTCAAGTTGGGATATCATCAAATTTTGATCGAGTCCACCGATGTATGGAAAACAACTTTCAAAACCAAGGAAGGATTGTTTGAATGGTTAGTCATGCCTTTCGGCTTAACCAATGCACCTACAACCTTCATGAGATATATGGATGACCTTCTATGACCCTTCATCGTCAAGTGTTTCATTGTCTATCTCGATGATATGTTGATTTTCAGTCGATCATGGAAAGAACATGTCTGACAGCTTTGAAAAGTCTTCGACACTCTCTAACAACATCAACTATATTTGAACATGGACAAATGCTCATTTGCGATGACCAACATTAAATATTTGGGGTATTTAATTGACTTCGTAGGCATTCATGTCGACCCAAAAAAAGTACAGATACTCAAATATTGGGCCATTCCTCAAAACATTCATGAACTAAGAAGTTTTCTTGGCTTGGCGAATTTCTATCGAAGGTTCATACTTGGCTTCAGCCACATCACCTAGCCTTTGAATCAGTTGACTAAAGGAAATGGGAAAATTTTCTTTAAATGGACACTAACTCAACAACAAGCTTTTGAAATACTAAAAAACAAGCTTTGTAATACACCAGTACTTGTGTTACCTGATTTGCATCAACCCTTTGAGATTGGGACAAACACATCGGACTATTCTCTCGGTGCGGTGATCACTCAGTCAGGTCACCCAGTCACATTTCATCTCGAGAGTTTCAATGACACTGTTAGAAGGTATTCGACGTATGAAAAATAACTATACGCCATTGTGCAAGCTCTTAAGAAATGGATATTGTTATATTTTTAACATTTAATCTAGCATTATATTAGGATATTTAACTGAGATAATAACAAGCACATCAATCAAACATAAGAGAAAATAGACACAAATATTTTCCTTGGGGAAACCATAAAGGAGAAAACCCCGCAACTTCCTCAGAGATAGATTCAACACCAAAAGTAAAACCTAAAACAGTAAGATGATCTCTCGACAGCAATAGTCTCTCTGTCTCTTGTCCCAGCTTCTTCTTTCTCTCTCAGTTATGCGCTACAACTGAGTGTGAGTGAATGTGTGATAAATAGAGAGGCACCCTCTCTATTTATACTAATTACTGACTTGACAATAACTCACTAGGTTCGACTTCTCTAGGAGAGTCTAATAACCCTAGGGCCCCACAACTACGAGGACTTTAACCCTTGATCAATATGGAGGGTTACCCTCTATGAATTTACATGACTTATTTACATTATTGAATCTCTCGATAGGAACATCGGGGCATGACATGACTCAATTACATTATAGATACTTCCCAAAATAAACATCGGGGTACAATACATAAAATATACAAGTGAATACATTCCGAAGTTACAAATACATCAAACTCCCTCTTAACTAGGAAGGTATTCTCTCGACACAATTTATCAGCATAAGTATTCTTCTATGTATCATCTGGATCATTATCAAGTTATCTTCATCTTCAAGTCATCTTCATTTCTAGATCTGGATCATCACTGGATTTGGATCATCCATGGATCTGGATCATCACTGCTGGATCATCATCACCAGTGTTATCTCTCGACTCTTCTTGTCACAGGAAGTTCTACAAAGCTAGCCCTTTTTCATGTTGGTTGTAGGCCTAGCCTCCATGTAGGTCTTCTTTAGCACCTATATATGACCCTAAGTCAGAATGGACCACCCAACACTTACATATGACCATGCGAGGAACACATCCAGCATACATGTTAGAAAGGCACGCCTAACACTCACATCTGACCATGGGAGGAACACATCTTGAATCCATGTCAGAAAGGCCCAACACTCACATATGACCATGAGAGGAACCAATCCAACATTTATGTCAGAAAGGCCCAGCACTCACATTTGACCATGAGAGGAACCAATCCAACATTCATGTCAGAAATGTTCTGCACTTACATTCAACCATGCGAGGAACCAATCCAACATACACATCGAAAGGGCTCTGCACTTACATCCAACCATGCGAGGAACCAATCCAACATACATGTTGAAAGGGATCAGTACTTACATCTGATCATGCGAGAAACAAATCCATCATACATGTCAGAAGGGCTCTGCACTTACATTTGACCATGCGAGGAACTAATCCAGCATACATGTCAGAAGGGCTCTGCACTTACATTTGATCATGTAGGAACAAATCCCACACTCACATCAGAATGGATCTGAAATTACATCTGATCATGTGGGAACACATCCCATAGTCACATTAGAATGGCTTTACACTTACATCTAATCATGTGGGAACACATCCCACAGTCACATCAAAATGGCTCCTGCACTTATATCTGAGCATGTGAGGAACCAATCCTACATCCATGTCAGAAGGGATCTCAGACTCATCACTTCCCTTTGGAGGGAACCTCGATCTACCATCGCAACATACTTGGGCTTCACTACTCCTCTTTACACGATATCCCTAATATAGTGATATTTGATCTCGATATGCTTCGACTTGTCATGGAACACCGGGTTCTCAGACAACTTCACACAACTCTGGTTGTCGTAATATATACAAGTAGCATCCAACTGGAGATCAAACAAATCATACAGTAGCTTCCTCATCCATACTGCCTCACAACTAGCTGAACAAGCTGCAACATACTCTGCTTCAGTTGTACTCAGTGCCACGCAAGACTATTTCCTCCTAAACCATGAGATCACACCTCATCCCATACTGAAGTAGCACCTTGAAGTTCTCTTCCTATCGACGGCACTGCCTACCCAATCTGAATCAACATAACCTTCTAGGTTAATCTTCTAATTCACCTCATACTTGATCCCATAATCAACTGTACCCTTTAGGTACCTCAAAATATGCTTTACAGCAATCAAGTGAACATGTCTAGGATCTATAAGGAACTGGCTCAATGCGTTCACAACAAAGAAAATATATGGTCTTGTATTCATCAAGTACATCAAGGACCCAATCATCTGATGATACATCATAGCATCAACCGAATCTGATGAAGCATCATTCAATAGCTTCAGGTTCGATGCCATAGGTATGACCATGGACTTGCAGTCCATCATCCCAAACCTCTTCAGGATCTCTACTACATATTTCCCCTATCCCAGGGAGATTCCATCCACATTCTGCCACACCTCCATGCCTAGAAAGTAGTGCATCATACCCAAGTCCTTCATCTCAAACTTGGAAGCAAGGTTCCTCTTTGTATAAGTAATCAACCCATCTCCACCTGTTAAAAACAAGTCATCTACATATAGTAAGAGTATCACTGGGTTCCCTTATTCAACCTTGTAGTAAAGTTTGGAATCTGATTTACTCTTGGTAAAGCCCAAACTAGACAGGAATTCATCAATTATGTCGTACCATGTCTTGGGTGCCTGTTTCAAACCATACAGGGCTTTCTTCAATTTACACACATGAGACTCCCTGTCATGAGTCTCAAAACTGAGTGTCTGCTCCGCATACACTTCCTCTTCTACTACACCATTCAAGAAAGTAGTCTTGACATCCATTTGGTGTATCTTCCCTTTCATTACTGTAGCCAGAGCGAGTATTGATCTGATGGAAGTGTATCTGGCTATAGGTGCAAACGTATCTTCATAATCTATTCCTTCTTTCTGGGATAAGCCACGAGCCACAAATCTTTCTTTATATTTCTCTATGCTACCATCTGCAGCATGCTTGATCTTGTAGATCCATTTGGAAGTCACAACAGACTTCCCCTCTGGTCTTGGGACAACATCCCAGACATCATTCTTCACGATCAATTGGTACTCCTTGCTCATAGAATCCTTCCATTATTTCTTCTCTGCTGCTTCTTCATAGTTGGAAGGTTCTTTATCAATGAAGTCACACAA
Source organism: Pseudotsuga menziesii (assembly GCA_001517045.1). Lineage (NCBI taxonomy): Eukaryota > Viridiplantae > Streptophyta > Pinopsida > Pinales > Pinaceae > Pseudotsuga > Pseudotsuga menziesii. The sequence goes on along the minus strand of LPNX010007848.1, from coordinate 283,295 downwards.
TAGTTCTACATAGCCAGAACAGGACTTGGTTATTTTCCTCTCTTTGTACACTTATTCTAGAGCCCCATATCTTTCTGCACCTTGGATAGCCTCTCGTACCCATGCAGGTTTCCTCTTGTGAGGATTCTTCTCTTGGGGTGGATCTATAGGTTCCCGGGGTTCTTCTTAGTTTCTCGATCTTCATCTTGATTTGCATCGTTGATAGTTGTATTTTGAATTCTGTGTACTTCTATTTCTTCGGAGTCTTCAACTGGTATCTTTCTGGATTTGTTGTAAGTTGAATCTTCGTCAAATTTTATGTCTCTGCTTATGTCGATATTCTTGAATCCTGGGAAATATATTATGTAAGCTTTCGAGCTTTCAAATTATCCCACAAATATACCCTTCTTTCTTGAAGGATCTAACTTTTTCCTCTTTTCTTTTGGAATGTGTATGTACACTGGACAACCGAATATTCTGAGATGGCTAACTTCAGGTTTCTTGCTAGATAATACTTCTTCAGGTGTCTTTTTCTCGAGTATTTTATACAAAGTACGGTTCTGTACATACATAGTTGTTCTAGCAGCTTCTTCCCATAGATGCATAGGAATATATTGATCATGAATCATTTCCTTTGCAGCTTCCATAATCGTTCTATTCTTTCTTTCTGCAACCCCATTCTGTTGTGGATTATATGGAGTGGTTAGCTTCCTCTTAATCCATGACTCTCTACATAATTCTTTGAATTCATTTGATGTGAATTCTCTGCCATTGTCTGATCAAAAGGTCTTGATTTTCTTTTTTGTATGATTCTCGATCAAAGATTTGAACTCTTTGAACTTGCTGAATACGTCATCCTTGTTTTTCATGAAATACATCCATGTCTTCCTAGAAAAATTATCAATGAAAGAAACATAGTATACATACCTGCTTAATGAGATGGATGACATTGGACCACATACATTGGAGTGAATTATTTCCAAGATTCCTTTTGCTTTTCTTTCGCTACTTGGAAATGTCTTCTTTGTGTTCTTTCCCTTCACACATTCTTTGCAAACTCCTTCATGTTTTGCCTGCATTTCTGGAAGTGCTTCGACAACTTTGCTTGCAAGTGGTAGTGCTCTGTAGTGTACATGTGCAATCCTTCTATGAAAAAGTTCATTTGGCTCTATTGATTCATCAACCAAAGCTTGTTCTGGTTGGCCCTTCAATTTGTATAATCCTCCCTCTTTCTCTCCAATTATTGTTGCATCGTCAATAGTCTTTCCTTTTGGCCACATGAGGACTTGGCCATCTACAAATCCAACCCTCATGCCTTTTGCATCCAATTCTGATATGGAGAGAATATTCTTCTTTAGTCTTGGTACAAACAAGACATCCTTCATTTTCATAGACTTTCCAGAGTCTAGCTTGTAGGAGGATTCACCATGACCTTTTATGGGATATTGGTAGTGATCCCCAAGTTTTACCTTATGGGGTGAATTATGTTCGGATAGTTTCACAAAATATTCCTTGAATCCCGTCATGTGCTTGGAAGCCCCACTATCAATAAGCCAATATTTGCTTCCATGTGTGATAGTTCCCGTGAGGGCAGAGATCAGAACATATTCTTCATCACTTGAAGAGTCTTCACTTTCTCTTTTTACTCTTTTTTTGGGAGGATCATCATCCTCTGCAGTGTGAGCATGATGTCTTCTTTTGTGGTTCTTCTTCTTTTTAGAACCACTCTTATTCATGGGAAAATTTCTAGCAAAGTGTCCTCTTTCATCATATGTATAGCATCTGAGTTTGGATAGATCCTTGTTTGTTCTTACAGAATTATCTTTCTAGAGAGAATGCTTACCTTGGTGATGATGATTGTCCCTTCTGCTTTTCTTGGAGTGTACTGTAAGAGCTTGATCTTCACTTCCCATCTTTTCTTCTCAAGCTACTATTCGAGCTTCTTCTTGTGAGCATTCTTCCCACAGTCTACTAAACTTGATCAGTTTCTTTCTAGCATAGATTCCTTGGATGAAAGAATTCCATGACCTAGGGAGACCATTCAAGGTGGTCATCACAATCTTTGCATTATCCACTTCTTCATCCACTGCTTCAAGTTGTTCTTTGATCTGGGAGACCCTTGTAAAGTATAACTATATGGTCTCCTCATTCTGGATATTTACATTATTCAACTGGTTTCTCAAAGTCATCTTCTGGTTTATTTTCTTCCCTTCAAACAGTTTGGTCATGGCATCAAACATAGCTTTAGGTGTCTTTAGGGAGGAAACCTGTGGTATGAGGTGATCCCTATTGAAACAACAATAATCCTCTTAGACATGACCAATTTCTTCTTGTGTAAGGCCTTAGCCTCATCTCCTTCTGGAACTGGAACCTCTTCAGTGATGTAAGAGTCCAACTCATTTTCTTCCAGGATCAGGGAGATCTTATACTTCCAAGCTTGAAAGTTATCATCTCCCTCAATATTTTCATCAATATTGGTATGATGAGACATCTTAAGAGAGAACCTCAAATGGAAATGCAAATGATTTAGATCTTACCAGGTTAAGATGTCGGAACTTGATCTGGAGTTGAATTTCTGTAGATCTAGGTCTCTGGTTTAGGAGCATGTTAGGGTTTGACTTTTTCAGAGTTCTACCCAACCAAAAACTTTTATCTTGATCTCTAAACTTTTATTTTGGGGAGGAGATCAATCTAGGCTTGGGCTCATTCAAAAATTCCACTTTTGTGGAAATCCCTAATTTTCGGCAGTAGTGTAGGGTCAAAAACTGAAAAAGCTCAGAATCAGATTCTGCTTCGACAGAAAGATGTGCCTTAGAGAGGAGAGTTAGCCCAACCTCATTTTGCTGAAAATCTATGGAGAGAGATCCAAAAAGTAAGAATCCCTAGCTTCCGCAGCTGCACAGTGTCTTCTTCTTAAGTTAGCTCTGATACCATGTTAGATGTTTAATATTTAGGCTAGCATTATCTTAGGATCTTTAATTGAGAGAATAACAAGCACAATAATCAAACATAAGAGACAATAGACACAAATATTTTCCTTAGGAAAACCATAAAGGAGAAAAACCTACAACTTCCTCAGAGATATAATCAGCACCAAAAGTAAAACCCAAAACAGTAAGATGATCTCCCGAAAACAGTAGTCTCTCTCTCTCTCTCTTGTCCCAGCTTCTTGTTTCTCTCTCAGTTATGCACTACAATTGAGTGTGAGTGAATGTATGATAAATAGAGAGGCTCACTCTCTATTTATACTAATTCCCGACTTGACAATAACTCACTAGGGATGACTTCTCTAGGAGAGTCTAATAACCCTAGGGCCCCACAACCGCAGGGACTTTAACCCTTAATCAATAAGGAGGGTTTCCCTCTATGACTTTACATGACTTGTTTACATTACTAAATCTCTCGATAGGAACATTGGGGCATGGAATGACTCAATTACATTATAGATACTTCCTGGAATAAACATCAGGGTACAATACATAAAATATACAAGTGAATGCATTTCAAAGTTACAAATACATCAACAGATACATTACATTCTTAGCAAGGAAACGGTCATCCTCACTGACCATAAACCTTTACAGTTTGCTCCGTCCCATTCGAAATTACGGACAACTCGACAACTCAAGTGGATTAATTACCTACAACAATTTCAGTCAGTAATTAAGTATTGGAAAGGAAAATCCAATGCCATAGTCAATTGTCTAATATGACCACCCATTACTCTATTTTCTACAGTGATGAGTATGTAGGGTTATGACACCACTACTTGGCCATAATTGTATTCGGTAGACCACAAGTTCTCCACAATTTATCGACAACTTCAACCGACACGTAGTCTACTACCGACTACTTCCTGAAGGACACCTTGCTATACAAGCTTCGATAACTTTGTGTATTGACTGGTGAGCATCGACAAAAGCTCATCTGGGATGCACTCTACAACAATACTGCAGGACATTTTGGAGTCGGGAAAACACTTGTAATCCTCCAAAACTAATTTTCCTTTCCTTCACTTAAATCTGATGTCAACAAGTACATTCGATCATGCATGGTTTTTGCCATTGCTAAACCTATGAATCGACGACAAGGAATGTACACACCCCTACCAATTCTTAGTCGACCATGGGAATATATTTCTATGGACTACTGTGATAGGATATCCTACTACCAAACATCAACATGACATGATATTAGTAGTAGTCAATAGATTTTCCAAGATGGATATACTTATACCATGCAAGAAGACTACAACAACAAAACAGACTGCTCAACTCTTCTTTGAACATGTGTGGAAAATTATGGCCTCCCAACAACCATTATTTTTGATAGATATGCTATATTTGTCGGTACCTTTTGGAAAAATCTATGGAAACAACTCGACACGATACTTTCTTTGTCAATAGCCTTCCATCCGCAGACAGACGTACATATGGAAGTTGTAGATCTCCTGGTAGTACAATTGCTTTGCATGTACAATCACAAGCATCGTTGAGCATGGGATGATATCCTTCCATACATACAACATAGATACAATTGTGCTCAACACAGTTCTATGGGAAGGATTCCATTTGAGATATATTATGGATTTCAACACTCAGTGCCTATTGAATTGATTAGTTCCTCAACATAGTCAAATGACATCGACTTCGAAGGATGAGAAGTGGAGAAATAATTAAAGTACAAAGATCAAATATACAACATCTAGAAGCAAGCATCAGAAATGTTGCAACGAGCTAATGAAAAATATAAGGCTTGACATGGCAAATATTGTATTCCTCATTCATTCCAAATTGGGGCTCAGGTCTGGTTACATATAAAGAAGGAGTGCTTCACTAGTCCATATAGAAAGTTGAAACCTTTGCGATATGGTCCATACAATATCCTTAAACAGATTGGTGAAAACGATTTTCAGCTTGACATTCCTGCATGCCTTGGCCTACATCTAGTATTCAATATAGATATATTTCAACCATACCATGCACCATTGTTGGAACATAATGAATTGCAGACAACAAAACTCGAAGACATCCATCCAGATGTTTAGGAACCTATTCTTTGTGACACCATTGTGGGATGACGCATTCACCATACAAGGACGAACTCCATTCCCTTGTTTCAAGGGGGTAAAGCTGGACAACTCCCCACGCAAGGAAAATGGTACTATGTTATCGAAGTAGCCAACAAGTTTCCTCACATGAACGAATACACAATGGAGACGATTGTTTCTTAAGGAAGGAAGAATGATCCAATCAGCAGTTAGCATGTTGTCGAACTTCGACAAAGTCTAGCACTTTGACTACTTTGATGAATTCAACTGCTTCGACAGGTTCAACATCGGCTTGAAAAGTCTGAACCTTGATGCAACCGACCTCGACCAACCTCGATAGGTTTCATGCTCGACATACATCATCTTGGCATGCCTCGTCGACGACTGCCGAAATTCGACATAATGTCTCTGTCTTTAAGTTGTCTAGGACGGTTGAACTTTCAAACCGTTATAACTTCTTGTAACAAAAAATAACATGTAGTCACCCAAGCATCTCAGCATCCTATATAAACATGTACATTATTGTAAAAACCTAACCGACCTTCATGAGGAAGAAGTAATATAGAAATTGGTTCGAATTCTTGCGTATTGTCTGTGTGCATACTTTCTGTCGACATAGTGTATTTCCTGTTTACTTGTTCTTTTTCTATGCTTTCGCCATAACATTTCTCAACTCATTTGGTCGATTATTTTCCCCAGTGTGCACCTGGGCATGACTTGGATCATCTACCTCTAAGAATTAGAGTAAATTCAGGGTCTAAAATGGGTCTCAAAAGAAAAAGAGCCATCGATGAGTTGAAATTCACGAAACAATAGAATTTCAAGAAAATTAGTCAACGATAATAATTGAATTAGGATATTTGTCATAAAAAAACTACTTTTAAAATTTATATATTCAACTTAGATCCACATGTTTCACTCAAATTTTGAGTGAGCGTACTTGTTGGGAGTGTAATTCACACTGCATACTTTTGATGGACCACACCCCATGAAAAGCGAGAAATACATAATAAAACAATGTGTTACTTTCAAATAACACAATTTTTTAGGTATTTCTTGGTTTTTATGGGGTGTGGTCCATAAAAAGTATGCAATGTGGGTACTTTTAGATGTGGAATTGAATTCCGCATCCAACAAGCACTCCTGCTTGAAATTTGAGATAAGTTGAAATTATGAAGAAAAAAATAGTTTTTTTCTCTTTTCCTCCCAAATTCATAACTCTTATTTTATTGTTTTCCTTAGGAGACCCATTTTAAACCCCAAATTTTCTCTAATGCTCCACCACCATAGAAAAGAATTGCTCTTTTGATAATAAATTTTTAAACACACTTTCAAATTACGTGTATAATCCCTCTGAGAAAAAAAGAAGGTCATATCTTCCAATCCTGCTTTGGCCACCTCACCCTTTATGGTACCTCCAAATTCAATTATTTAACCTTTATTAACTCACGGTGAAGGTCATTGATAGGAGGTTTTGCATTCCCTCCTTCGTGTGTTGAAATCCTAGATCTAGATAAATTGTCACTTCCCCCCTCATTTAGGCTATTGGTCAAATCCTTGATCATGCTCTAAAAGGACTACATCATCTCTCTAAATTCACCAACAGTCGTGATGCCTTGTCTGCCATGCAAAGGAGGTGATGGAAAAGGCAGTGTTGGCGGTTGTGATGGCCCAACATGATCTCTCCTAACCATGGTATCTCGAACAAAAATGAGTACATTGGTTAGTCATAAATTTTATAAATCAATTTGTTCTTAATTAAATGCTTAGCATGAAGGTCCATATTGTCACGGCCACGGGGCTGAGCACACTTCAAATCGCCTCCTTCCCACACCCAAGAGAGCCTAAGTGCTCTCACCCAAGTAGATGGATTGGAAGCACATTGAAGTAGCATGTTGAAGTAGCGCGTTGACGGAACGTTGGATGGGAGAGACCCCATAAGGTGGCACCTTTCTAAGGTAGACGGATGTGATAAGTGCACTAATGAAGAGCGCGCTCCCAACCGAAGCGCCCACACCAAGTGATGGACTAAGGCTTTGTGGGTGGAGTGCCTAGGTGAATACAAGCTGGAAAGGAGCGCCAACACACACCCTTGAGGAGCGCTCAACGCACTCTTGGGATGAGCGCTAAGGAGAACATGCTCATGTGACACGGACGGAGGAAGCGCGAGTGCCCGCGTGCTCTGAAGTGGGCCTAGGTGCACTCTCCCATCCCAAGGTGAATACGCGATGCCAAGGAATGCCCATGACATAGAATCCAAGTGATAAAGCAAGAATTGGCTTCCAAGCGAAGTTGGTAGTAGATGACGGAGACACAGTAACATGAAGCAAGGTGACAAAGTGCGTTAGCTAGGCTCTCTTCTTCTTAGTTCTTCTCTATGATCTTCACCACTGGGTGTGCTAGTTGCTGTAGATGCTAGCACTGACACCTTGTTGGCTCATTTGATCTTCTTTGTATTTTGTGCGTATTAGTCGGTTGGTTGCGCATAGGAGTATTAGACGAGTTAAGGGCTCTCCCATTCTTGTTAATAGAAAACACTTCCAAGGAATCTGCGGTGTGGCAACCCCACTCTTATTTCTGTGTTGTCTTTATTTGGTTAAGTGTTAGTTGGGAATTAACTAAGTAAAACAAGATAACTCTGAATAATTATGTGTAAAGTGTTTGCAACAGAGAGGCGTAGTCTGTCGATAGGCGCTTGGGTGGCCAAGCCTCTAAGTTTCCTCCCAGGTAGTGCTACACGTCCCATTCAATCGTTCAAACGAGGAGCGTTGAATTGGAGTTGTGACACATATGCCCATGATTATGAACTCGGCTCAAATGTCTTCAACCGCGTCATTTCTACTTTTAGGGGATCTGTGTTGAGGCAACCCCACTGTTATTTCTGTGTTGTCTTTATTTGGTTAAGTGCTAGTTGGGCATTAACTAAGTAAACCATGATAACTCTAAATAATTCTAAGTGTAAATATTCTGCAATAGAGAGGCCTAGTCAGCTGGTAGGCACTTGGGAGGCCAAGCCTCCAAGTTGCCTCCCGGGCAGTGTCGCATGTCTTGTTCAGTCGTTCAAACGATGAGCACTGAATTGGGGTCATGACAGGTAGTATCAGAGGTTATCTCTATAGCAGCATTTAACAAACATTGTTTCCATACAAAAGGTGGTTTCCAAGGAAGGCTTAGGTAGCCAAGGCGAAGCCGCAGTTCGTAGGTCGCTTCATGGAGCACCTCATAGCAGATGGTGCGCTAAGGAAGAAAGGTGTCCACAGTAGTACCCTTGGAAGTAGCGCTCCACAGGAAAGGAATGCGCCGATCAAAAGCGAGCTCTGCAGAGAAGGCACATTCCTGTAGCAGTGTGGGCCACATTGAACATAGGCATTTACAACAACGCGCTCCATAGTGAACGCAGGCTTCCGCATGAGGAGGCACCGTAGAGATGAGCGCTCCACAGGAGAGAGCATGAGCATCCATGGAACTCACGCTCAACATAGGCGTGCTCTAGCAGTGAACACATGACAGAGATAGACATGCCCTTGACAGACAGAGGTGTGTGCACTCAATAGAAGCGCTATTTAGAGGGATGCTCAGTGAATGCAGGTAGCCTCACTATTTAGACGTGTGCTACAACAAACAAAGGAACGCGTTGGAATTGTGCACTCTGTAGAATATGTGCTAGGAAGAGGCACGCTTCAACAAGGGAAGGAGGTGCACTTGAGGAGGGACACTCGCAGCAGTGCGCCCAGAGGAAGCACGCGCCCGCAGATAGGCAGGAGGTGCACTAAGTGCGCCAAAGGTTCCAAGTACGCTAGATTGTGCCTACAACATAACGAAGGTGCGCTTGGAGGGATTTTCATATGCCAAAGCGAGTGTGCCAATTTTTGGAGACTTTTGTTGGAAGTGCTCCACACTCGCAAGCGAGTGACTTTGCTGCTTGTGAGGGCATTGTTGAAAGTGCCAAGTATAGAAGTGAGTTGTTGAGGAGGGCGGCACTAGATGAAGTGCATGCAGAAGAATGACGAACTTAGGATGGGGTACCATTGAAGTGCTCCCAAGAAAATTGAAGCTTCATTGGACAACTGAGATGGATATCTCTGCAAAGGATGGATCCGCAGAAAAGGAGTCAGAGTTGACAGAGAAACTAGAAAGAGCAATGAAGAAGTGCTGGGAAAAGTTCAAGGAAGGAATGAAGAGTGTGTTTTGAGACTTGGTTCTACATCCAAAACCAGAGATGCTTCGGTTGTCGACACCTACAGACCAATTGAAGGTAGGGAAGAATTCTCGGAAGAGAGCTCGTCAGAAGCAGTTGAAAGCACCAGAGAAGAAGCCTATTTCCTGCTACATTTGCGAGAAGGACCATTATGCAAGGGAATTCCCTGAGAAAGAAGCTCACGGTCAAGAAAAAGCATCAGCAAGGTTAACGGCATTGAGGGTGTTGGAGGCACCTCAACTATCAGCATAAATCATGGAATTTGTACGAGCGGTGAAAGATTGCATTCAAGAAGTGAAGGGAAGTCAAGAAGACAACCCGCAACGCCTGAGTTTTGTGGAAGCAACAATAAGTGGCCTTATAGTTTCCACACTTGTTTACATAGGTGCTACTCATAGTTTGGTGAGAAACAAAACAACATCATCACTTCATAGTTCCCTAGAAGCCATCCAAGCACGGTTTAAAGTGGTGAACTCGGAGATGAAGTCGGTGACAGGAAGAGTAGATGCATCTCCTTTCATAGTTGGACATTGGAAAGGGAGATTTGATTTGAAGGTGGTTCCATTGGACGATCACTCAGTGATCCTTGGACAGGATTTCCTTCAGTTAGCTAAATCAATGTTAGTTCCGCATGCAGGTCGCTTAGTGTTCTTGGGAGAGTTCGGAGCATGGAGTTTTCCTTTGATGACGAAGAGCAAGCTGGGACGTTGGCCAAGGATGTATTCGGTTCATATTTTCAAAGATACTAGCAAGTCTAGAAACTTGAATCAAGATGACATACGACAACATCACACTTCGGTAGAACAAGATGAGAGAAGCACCATTGAGGAAGTTATACGCTCTACAGAAAGAACGTTGCGTTCATTGGAGAAACGACTCTAGGCAGTCCAACTGGAGATTGGATCTTTGCGCATTTGAGAAGAAAATGTGCAAGTCAAGCCAAGACTTCACGAGGAGGGGGAGCACACTGAGGTGTTGAACCTTAGAAATGAAGAACAACAGATTTTGGAGGAGACCACTCATTGTGATGGAAACACCAGTGAAGATTATCTGTTACGTAATGCAATGAACATAGTGGAGTTTTATGTTCATGCGATGGGAATTCTGAAATCACAGCTAACACAGGAAAAGTTGGCTCAAGTGGGTTGGCATCCTACTGAAACAGAGGAAGTCCTTTTGATTTTCGAAAGCAAGAACTTAGGAGACAAGGGGGAGGATAATGAAGCCATTGTTGTTAGTGAACCTCAGATGCAAGTAACACCAGAAATGAAAATGACTTTAGGTATATTGGAGATTTGTAGGAAGACAGACGACCCATTCAAAGGGTTGAGTAAGAATGCAAAGAAGGCTAAGAATAAGTTGCGACGGGAAAAGAGAAGAGAAGAGTATTTAGCAGACTCACCAAATGGTTGCGAGGAGGAAGAAGAGGTGAGCACTTTGACATATGATAGTGCAGAGTTTGAAGGTTACTTGCCTCGTTTGAAAGAGATTAGTTATAGGGACGTTGCAACAAAGGTGGCACTCAGGTGCCTATGTGATGAATATCCAGGCGGCGATGGCCTATGGCATCTCCCATCTCTTCTCACTTGATCTAGCGACACCTAGGATCACTACTGTCGTCTACAGTGGTGAGGCCTTAGGAACCTTGCATAGGTGACCTAGAAGACAAATATATCCAAGCAAAAGATAAGGATGGAAGTCTTGCATGAAAAATGCAGTTGGTTGGAGGATGCTGAAAAGAGCCGAGGAAATATGGTTTCAGAACGAAGAAGTTTTTCTTGTGAGGAGATGCTACAGTTGGACTAGCTACCCAATCAGTCAAATCACAAGGGTGCAACGGACATAAGTGGGAAGAAATGCAGGGAGTACTGGTTGTGAAGTAAGTGGTTAGAAGCCATGCATGCAAAAGAGTTTCTAAGGAACCTCACATTGTTGCGATGGAAGGGAGATGTATAGTTGCGACAGGTTTCCAAGACAGGACACTTGGAGACGCATTGCCTAGGTGGGAAATCATTTTGAGTGGGGGAGGATGCCACGGCCACAGGGCCGAATGCACTTCAAAGTGCCTCCTTCCTACACCCTAGTGAGCCTAAGTGCTCTCGCCTAAGTAGCTGGCTTGGGCAAACGTTAAAGTAGTGCACTGATGGAATGTTGGATTGGGGAGATGCCACAAGGTGGATTCTTTCCAAGGTAGACAGACACGCGAAGTACGCTAATGAGGGGCATTCTTACCACTAGGGGTGTGCTCCCAACCAAAGCACCAACACTAAGTGACTGACCAAGGCTTGGCAAGTGGAGCTCCTAGGTGAAGACACGCTGGCAAGGAGCGCTAGCGTGCACCCTTGAGGAGAACTCAATGCACTCTTGGGATGATAACTAAGGAGCAAGCGCTCATGTGAGGTAGAAGGAGGAAGCGTGCATGCTCGCACGCTTGGAAGTGGGCCTGGGCGTGCCCGACCAACCCAAGGTGAAGACGTGATGCCAAGGAACGCCCATGACACAGAATCGAAGTGATCAAGAAATAAGTGGCTTCTAAATGAAGTTGGCAGCAGACGATGGAGATGCAGTAACATGAAGCTAGGTGATGAAGTGTGTTAGCTGGGCGCTCTTCTTCTTAGTTCTTCTCTGTGATATTCACCACTGGGTGAGCTAGCTATGGCAGATGCTAGCGCCGATACCTTGTTGGCTTATTTTATCTTCTTTGTATTTTTTTCATATTAGCCGGTTGGGCGCACACGGGAGTATTAGACGAGTTAAGGGCGCTCCCATTCTTGTTAATAGAAAACACTTCTAGGGGCTCTGCGGTGTGGAAAACCCACTCTTATTTCTATTTTGTCATTATTTGGTTAAGTGTTAGCTAGGAATTAACTAAGTAAAAGAGGATAACTCTGAATAATTCTAAGTGTAAAGCTTCTGCAACAAAGAGGCATAGTCTGTCGGTAGGCACTTGGGTGTCCAAGCCTCCAAGTTGCCTCCTGGGCAGTGCCGCACATCCTGTTCGGTCATTCAAACGATGAGTGCTGAATTGGGGCCATGGTACATATGCCCATGATTATAAAATCGGTTCAAATATCTTCAACCACATCATTTCTACCTCTACAACATGTGCTCTTTCATCCTAATTTCTTCCAACATTCAATATCTTTGAACATTCATAAGTATGATTCCTTTGAGATTTGCACTTGAAACAAGTGTCATTAAATACATTGCATCTATATCATCCTCTTGTGGATCCTCTTCATCTTCCAACATTGTTCTCATAGATCTCTTTATTCTTCATCTCATTTGGCTGCCTCTTTCCAGTGGTTTAATTTCTCCTTCCTTTGTTGAAAATTACCAAGGAAGTGTTTGTTCACCTTGTGATGTCTTGGGGTGGACATGAACACTTAAAAGTTGTGGTCCCTAGTACTTTTAAAGTGAGAATGACTTTATGTTTATAATGCGACTTTATAAAGTGAGTTTTAATTATTAAAATTTAAAATGTAACTTTATGAGAATTAAAAGGTGGGTGAGTAATAAATGTCAAATTTATTGTTTAAAAGTGAATTAAATGTTTTTAATGAGAAAAGTGGGATTTAACATGAGCCCTAGATCTCATCTAGTTATGTTTTAATCCAGGCCATTGATTTTCAAGTGGTGGTTACTCAAACAAAAAGGATAGGGAAAGGCATTGAGAGTTTGATTGTTGTTCACTTTCACAAAGAGATTTTGGAGGGAAGGAGAGCAAGAGAAAAAACAAGAAATCAAAGAGAAAAGTAGAAACCCTTGAATTTTTGGAAAATCCGAGTTACATACTAGAAAACAAAATCAAGGGCATGAGAATCGAGGTGAGTTCGTACAGTTTAGATTGTACAACAGGCACACTGTCCAGCGCATATGTACAATAGTCATATAGCATTAATTACAGGGACATACAACACGGATTTCGAGGCACCAAATTACCGCATTATTTGAAGCCATATAACATCAGGTGGGCACACATTTCGAGGTCGTACAACATTGAAAAAATCAAGTCATACAACATTGAAATCGAGGCGGTTCTTTTTGGCATGTTTTCCAAAATCGCATGTGTGGGTCATACAACTGTTTGGAGGGCACAATTTTCAAGATGAATTCTAGAAATTTCCAGCAAGTCATTTAGTGATTATTTAGCACAAATTCCAAGGTGATTTGGTTGTGATAAGTATTGCTGTAAATATGTTTAGTTTTCCTTAAGAAATACAAATCTCTCTCTAAAATAGGTTTTCTCTTCGGGATTTTTTGTGAACCATTTTGGTCAAAATTCTGAGTCTAAATTTCATGTGTGTGTTGGTTGTTATAATTTTATGAGTGTGAAAAAGTTGGCTGCCATTTAAATTTATGAGTTATTTATGCTGAAATAATTCCATGTGTTTCAAGCGAAAGTGAATTTTTTAAAATATAATATGATTATGCATGCTAGGGTTTGGGAATTAAACTACATGAAGTGAAACTAAACTTGAAATTGGGTTGGGGTTCCAAAATTTTCATTGTATCAAAGCTGAAGTGAAGGGCTGAAACTAAAACTCAAATTGTAATTTCAGACTTGGAGAAATAAGAGAACACAGTTTTGTGAAGAAACATGTTCTTAGGATGATTTGAAGTGATGGCTACCCGACTTAGGTTACAAGACAGGTTGGATGGGGTAGTTAATTTTAGCCGATGGAAGTCTAGAATAGTGTTGATACTGCATGAGAATGAACTATGGGACATAGTGAATAGTACTTATGTCAATCCAGTGACAGTTCCTACAGTTTCAATTGATAAGGTTGTATTTGACAAGCAAGATATTAGAGCAAAAAGAATCATACTTGATGCCATAAAAAACCATGTTATAACACATATATCTAGAAAAGATTATGCTCATAAGATGTGGATAGATTTGACCAATCTATACCATAGTTTGAATGAAAACAAAAAAATGGTGTTAAGAGAGTTGAAGGGTACTCGGATGAACAAGGGGGAGAATATGGTTTCTTACCTTACCAGGATTACATAGGTTTGAGATGAGCTTGGAGCAGTGGGGGAGAGAGTATTGGATGTTGAGTTGGTTTGCATAGCTTTGAATGGCATGACAAAGCCATGGGTTGTATTTGTGGAGTCAGTTGTTGCATGTGAGCACATGCCTATGTGGGATAATCTTTGAGAAGATTTAATATAGGAGGACACTCATAGAGGATATGTACATGGAAGTACATATCAAAACAAAGATGAAGGGGAGAATGTGGCTTTAGCAGTGGATGGAAAGAAGAATAAGTCCAAGAAAGGGTCCTGAGGGTGGGACCAAGTAGCAGACAAGTGAGTAGAAGAAGGGCATGAGCAAAGTGAAATGCTTTGCTTGTCAAAAGTTTTAGCACTATGCTGGGAAGTGTCCAAACAACAAAAAGAAGAAACATCAGAGCATTGAATATTGATGAGTATGTTGTGAGATTTGAGAGAGAGTTTTCTCTCTTTGTTGGTGGTTGTATAGAGAGCATCTTCTATCATCGACAATGATATTGAGGACCAGGTGAAGCATTACATGATAGTTGGGCATTCATTGAATGCGTCCACTACTCCTTCCACGTGGTATATTGACAGTGGGGCTTCGACCCATATGACATGTGTTTGAGACATGATCACCGAGATGACTAAGATAGGCTTGGTTTTGGAGGTGGTGTTGGGTGATGATACAATGGTGACAGAAGTTGGGCATGGGATTGTTAGTTTTGAGAGGGAGTCCATGGATCCAATGACACTGAGGGATGTCTTGTACATCCCTCGGATGAAGAAGAATCTTATTTCAGTTTCCACTATTGAGGAGAGTGGTTTTGGAGTATATGTCCTAGATGGGAAAGTTTGTGTCTTTCCCAAGGTAGCAGGACCATCTACTTCATATGCCAACGGAGTTAGATGTGGGAAACTGTACAAGTTTCTCTTCCAACCTCATCATGTATTGGAACATACTAGAAACAACAGTGAGTTGTGTGAGTTGTGGCATAGGAGGATGGCCCATATTCATCATCCATCTTTGAGGATGCTGAGAGACATGACTACATGTTTTCCAAATTTCAACAAAGAGGAGAGTGGTCTATGTAGGGGGTGTGATTTGGGAAAATAACACCAAGACTTATTTTCCAAGTAGTGACACCATATCAAAGGGAGTTATTGACTTGATTCATTCAAACTTGTGTGGTCTCATGTCATCTGCCTCTTTGACAGGATTTGAGTATAACATCATAGTCATTATTGATTATTCCAGGAAGACCTGGATCTACTTCCTATGGAGCAAGAAGTCAGAAGAAGTCTTGAATATGTTGCAAGAGTTCAATGCTCTTGTGGAGAACCAAATAGGGAGGAGGATAAGAGTACTCATTTCATCTAATGGGGGTGAGTATACCTCCAAGGAGTTTGAAGAGTATTGCAGACAGGAGGGGATAAAGAGGGAGTTGACAATTCCTTACACTCCACAACATAATGGAGTTGCAGAAAGTAACAACTGTGCAATAGTGGGAATAGCAAGAGCCATGTGGCATGACCAAAGTCTTCCTTTATTTCTATGGGATGAGGCATGTAGTACTGTTGTTTATGTCCATAACAATATTCCTCACCGAGCACTTGGGAGTAAAACTCAGGAAGATATGTTCACAGGGAAGAAGCATGAGATAGGCCACTTCTGCATATTTGAATGCCTTACATATTATCATGTCCCTTATAAGAAGAGAAAAAAGGCGGATGCTATTGCAAAGAAATACATCTATGTTGGATATGATGAGACTTCAAATGTATTCCACATATACCTTCCTACACAGAATAAAGTTGTAGTAAGGAGGGAGGTGAGTTTGAGGAGGAGCAGGCCTTTAGGAGATCTCGAGAATATGAAATGGTGGAGCAGTAAGTTTCTACTCCATAGGTGACAACATCTAAGAGTACAGGGTCACAAGTCTTAGGTTAGAGTAGTCCACAAGTGTCAGGAGCATGAGTTTCAAGGACACGATCTACAGGGACAAGTTCTCGGATTACAGGTTGATAGGTTACACCTTCACGTGATTTAGGTTCACTTGGTTCAGGTTTAGGTTCACCAGGTACAAGATCTCAAACCACAGGTACATCTTCAGGGAGACGGTTGTCATATGAGGAGGTTTAGGAGAAGGGTTTGCCACAGGAAGCTACTTCCAAGAAGAGAAATCCAAGTTGGCTTAAGGAGGTTGTGAGGGAAGTTGAGGATTCTGTGTGGCCACCCAAGAGGGAGGTCAGAGAGAGAAAGGAACCAAAGAGATTTTTTAGTTACATGGTGGTGGTGACTATATTGCGTGAGTATGATCCTTCTAACTTTGAGGAGGCATCTACACATCAGGTTTGTAGAGATGCCATGATGGAAGAGTACAATTCCATCATGAAAAATGATGTGTGGGAGATTGTTCCACGACCTGAAGGGAAGTCAGTTGTGACTTCCAAGTGGTTGTACAAGATAAAGCAGGTTGCAGATGGCAGCATTGAGAAGTACAAGGCTCATTTGGTAGCGTGGGGGTTCTCACAAATTAAGGGAGTTGACTATGAGGAGACTTTTGCGTCAGTTTCTTGTTATTCTTCCATAAGATCAACGATATCCATAGTTGCAGAGATGGGTTGGAGGATCCACCAGATGGATGTGATGACCACATTTCTGAATGATAATTTGTAGGAGGAGGTGTATCTAGAGTAGCCATAGAGCTTTGAGGTGCATGTGAGAGATTCACATGTATACATGCTAAAAAAGGCCTTGTATGGGATGAAAAAAGTTCCTCGAGCTTGGTTTTCGAGGATTGATTCATACTCGTTGTTGCTTGGGTTTCAAAAGAGTGAGGTCGATCTCAACCTATATTTCATTGTGGTTGGAGTTGATCTAGTCATTCCTCTATTATATGTTGATTATTTGTTTATCGCAGGGGAGGAGCACCTCATTATAGCTTGCAAGAGAAATATTTCTTCAGAGTTTGAGATGACTTACCTTGGGTTGATGCATTATTATTTGGGTATGGATGTATGGTGTTACACATAAATCTCATCATCATCATGTGATGAGGTCCCAAACATCAGTATATGTCTTAAATCACAAGTTGTGAAGTGAAAATATTGGCCCGAACTTCAATCTTGCATATGAAAATCCAACACCGCTTCTGCCCTTAAGTCAAGGAGCATTACCTTCTTCAGTAACGCATGTTATAGCTGATTCTACCACTCCAGGTGAATCACTCTGGTATGGCCTTCCTCTATCCCTCTGTAGACTCCTTAGACCCCTTGGACCATTTTTGTCCTTTGATGTTTCCTAGACCATCCCTCTAAACATGTGAAAATTGATACACGTGACTTTTAAACCCCTAATCGCGTATATACGTAGGTTTGACCCCTAAAACCACGCACATCGGGATGTGTACAAAATCCAAATCCTTTTGGAGTTTTCCTTGACATGGATCCGACTCACTTGACTCCTGGCCTTCCATATGCCTTGAGATCGCTCGGATTAGACCTTTCATTACCCCTTTAAAAAGCTATATAAGGAACTCTTTGGATACATTGAAGGCATAAGAGAATCGAGAGCAAACAAACTATAGTCCATTGTTGCTAGAACTTGTGCTTGAGTCTGCATCCCCTTGTCCCTTGGAGCACTTTTGTGTTCTTCCCAAGATTGCCTTTTGCTTGTGAGCTTGTTATCGAGAGATGGAGGATTGAGGTGGTGGAGGCCCAAGTGGGGGATTCAGTTTCTCTGATTTGCAGACATGCCGATAGAGGTTGTATCCATTGTAATCTTTGATTTTATATTAATAGAAATATCTTTTCCTGTCCAATAATGTATGTTTGAATGAATATTTTATCCATGGATGATTTCAATTGCTTATACATTGTTGATTATATATGCTAGAATAGATCTAACACCAATATATATAGTATGCTTGTCTTTTTTACTTGTTGTTGAGGAAGTGATTCATCAATTCAAGCTGAAGTTGGAAAGCTCAACGGGGATCTACTTCAACCGTCTGGAATAAGGTACGAGGCCTGATCCTTTAGTGTTAGATATTTGATTTCTATTGCATATTGGAAAGGATTGATTTCTGGATTCAAGCTGTCTATTGTGGTACCCCAAGCCATAGGAATTTCTCTCCATAACAGAATTGGTGACTCCGCTGGGGAGTTCCTAGTAGTTGTCCTTTGGGGGTTTTCTATCGGCATTCAATGACTTTGAATTGCTCTTTTTCTCTTGTTTCTGTGTCGGGTCTGGGGGCATGTTGGCCTGGTAGTGTCTGATTGGTGTGAATTTTGTCTCACCTTGTCTGTTTGCATTTATTTTTATGCACCTTTATTCCTGTAAGCGAGTTTTTAGGTCACAGTCGTGTAGATACGCGGGTTTCACTGCTATTTCCACATACACACGCGGGTTTACTGCGAACAGTCGCGTATGCCCTTAGTTTTTCCTTCTAGAGAAAGATGGATTGTTGCTGGGTGAATTTTGATGATTGTTGAGTCTCCTTTGATACTGCTAGAGTCTGTATACGCCTCTATTTCTGACCAGAGACGTTTTTTCTTAGGGTAAAATTTCCTTTTTGAAGAATATTCTTGTCATTGCATTTTTTGATTTTTTGTTTTGGGATTAGTTCATTAGATTTATTTTACCTTAGTACTTTGCTTGAGTGCTGCTTGAGTGTGCTTGCAGAGTCTGGGGGTTGTAGAACCATTATTTTGCTTTAATATCTCATTTTTATTTCAACAAATCCAAAATATTTGCTTATCATCATGCATTGCATCTTGCATTTTGCATCGTACTTGCATTAGATTTGCTTTGGAGTATTAGTCAGGATTTCATATAGGAAGGATTGCACCTATCATTCGAAGAAAATTGTGCATTTCACGTAGTAGCATACCCTGTTTTTCATGGACACGATGCATTTGCATTGATTGTTAGGTGTGCATTTTACTTCATGTTGTGTCATAACACCATTAGTTGCACGGCCATATCCCTCTTTTGAGTAATAAAGCCAATTAAAATCAACGCTTAATTAAAATGAACTACACTATTTTATTTGATAGGGTTCACCAACAAGATTAGGTTTTAGGGTCTTGGAATAGTTCTTTGTGAGTAAATTCTCCAAGACCACTAAACAACAACATGTATGTGTCTGTCCAGGTGAGTGTGTGAAATTGCTTGGTATAACCAGTGTTTCCCAGGATCCTCCTCTTAAAATGGAGTTAAGCATGAGGCAGTGTGATCGATTATTGATTGGGATGACCCCTAGTCATAATTGAGTAGCACTGGAGATATTTTCAGGATTGTATTCATATCTAGGGGCTCTTTCGAGAGTTTCGGTCTTTGCTACCCTGCCCATATGGTCAATCCCGTGTGCGACTGTCCACCTGAGCATTGATTATATTTAGGTGACCTTAGTGGCTTTACCTAGGATATCGAGGGGGTACTCTATAGGGGTTATTCTGCGGGTGTCCTAGCCAGGTTGGGGTCGGACAACACAGTCTCTTTACGTGTTGAAGCTGAGGGCCACAATAATTGGTTACGTACCTCTGCTTGTTGTGTATGGGAGTCTCAAGCCTCTCCTAGGTGAGACATACATGCTTCATTCGGGAGCTCACTTATCCTACCATTGATTTCTTTTGTTTGGCTTTAGATTTTCTTGGTGATTGCTCTATGCACGTTAGCTTGCCTAGGGTTTACATAGATAGAGAGTCTTTTATATTTTTTGAGTCATTGTGGATTCGGGTGCAGCATCTCACCGTTCTCATCGTTTAGCAGGACTTCTACCTTCTACATCTCCTCCTCATATGTGAGAGAGAGATAGATAGTCCAGGTGGAATACTTCACACATTGATTCACACACGATGGGAGACCATGTAGAAGGTATTCCTGAACCACCTTCTCCCATTCAAGTGGAAGATGGGGAGTTTACTCCTAACTATGATCCTTCACCTAATTTTACTGAGTTAGGTCCTGTAATTTCTGAGATAGGTACTTTTCATGATAGACCTACTTACTCTAGTGTTGATCCCCCATTGACGCATAGCCGGTATGGAATTTTGGAAGATGATGCGACTCATTTTGAACCCGCGAGAACTAGTTATGGTAGTTATGGTATGTCTGGTTTTCCCACACATGATTTTGAATTCCAAGTCAAGTCTAAGTTTGAGCTTAACACTATGCCTAGGGGAACTCTCATTCCTTACCATGTGGAGAGGTTTGGGAGCACAAGTCACATTACACCTTCCATCTCGGTGGTGGAAGCTACATCACATATTCCTCCTAGGTCTAGGGTTAGTGATCCTATTAGGATACCAGATCCAAGACGAGTGACTATAGGGAATAACACATACATAATTACACAGGTCCCTTTGTCCTCTGTCCCTAGTTCTTCGAATGTTCACCCTCCACCTCATTCACGTGGTCCTTCAGGCCAGAACGTTGCTACGAGTCATGTCTGTACTGCGGTTACTCGACCAGTTGTGTCTCAGGTTCAAGTACTACCCATTTTTTTGGGAGGTCATGTTCATACTTCTAGAGGTCATATTACTACTTCTAGAGCGTATATTCCTACTTCCGGAGTGTATATTCCTACTTCCAGAGCATATATTCCTACTTACGGAGTGTCTCATGGGACATCTCATGCGATGACTTATGGACCCTATTATGGGATGCAGTATGGACAAGGTTCTTCACCTTATGGGTGCGGGTATCAAAAACCCGCTTACTCTCCAAATTACGGCTTTGTAGCTCCGAATAGTCAAGGTACACCACACAATGGTGCTTCCATGCCACCCTATACGGGTCAAACGGGAGGAGGGCACTATGGCCAAGGCCATGGTGGTTATGGTAATCAGACCTATGTGAATTGGAACTATCAGGGAGTGGTCCATCGACCTACTCAGTCTAGGCTCCCTTTCCTCGCAACACTAAATCTTCCTGACTTGTCAAGATTGACGAACGATCTTGTAGCTCATGACCCGGCCTGGTCGGCTGTCCCTACTAAGCTTCCCTCAGACATACCCAAATTCGAGGGCAAACCGGGAGAGGATCTGAGAAAACATGTTACTACCTTTCACCTATGGTGCTCTTTGAATTCCTTACACTAGGACTCAATTCGTTTAAGGCTGTTTCAACACACCCTTACAGGGCCTGCCACGAAATGGTATATAGAGCTACCTAGGGGGGCATTCACTTTGTTCGATGACCTAGCGATGAATTTTATTAACCACTTCTAGCTACTAGTGCATTATGACGTTGGTACAAAACTCTTGTCGACATTTCGACAGGATAAAACCGTACATATCTCAGATCATATCCAAGAGTGGCATAGATAGAAGAGGTTGATTAAAGCCTTTATACCGCCGGAATTCCTCCTCAAATGGTTCCTTAAGTCGTTATTGCCTTATATAGCGAAGGATGTTTCTACATCTGGAGTGCAAAATGAGGAACAAGCCATTTTTAGGGCGCAGAAACTGGATTTGATTTATGCTCAATTCAGTTTGTTATATGAGATCATTCCCAATGCTCTGCGTTCTAGTTTCGACCCCAAAGTTAAACCTGGACCACATGCCGACGACATTGTTGGTTGTGCGAGTGCTAAACCTGCGGATTTGGTTGCAAAATAAGTCAGTCAATTGTCAATCAACCAATCTACTTTGGGACAAGCCACGACTTCGTCTCAACCCACCCAAACGGCGAGTGTGCTTTCAGTGCAATCGTTGGACTAGAAGGGTAACTAGAAGCCCAAACGGAATAAAAAGAAGGGTAAGAACAATTGTAAGGGTGGGAATAGGAATGAAAATGTGAATAATAATGACAAGAACACCCGTAATGTTGGGGGGGACAAGCAAGCTAAATGTAAGGTTAAATTTTGCAATTTGTGTAAGGAATATCACCTCACTTATTTATGCCCTCGTATCGATGAAGCCTCGAGATTCTTAGCACAGGGCCCAGCTGTGCTGACTAACCCTTTACCTCACAATCAAAATATGAACTCGAGGACCCATGATCAGTCTAGTGGTGATCAATATCTGTCGGGTAGTGGTCGTGGTTGCATTAACATGGTACGTGCCGCAAAAGTTGTGTCCCATGCGAAGAACTATGGTTCGTCACAACCCAACCCAGGAAAGGAACCTGATCCACCAAGGACTCCTTTGCATATTAAAAAATCTGTCGATAAACTTGAAGTTGCACCTTGCATTCCTAAGGGAGTCCTTAAGTGTTCGGGGCACAATCTTAATTCTTGAGCCGCCCAGAACTATTTTGTTGTCGAGGATTTGGGCCACAATCCTTGTGCAATGTCTGCACTAGAAGTACTTTAGAGTTGTCCTTTGCAAAGGAAGGCTTTGCTTTCTACCCTTGGTGTGAATGATGATAATTCTTCCTCCATGATTAAATTTGAAACCGCAGGACTTTAGCCTCGCTTGCCTTACTATGTGTCTCTTTTGATTCACATAGAATGTCTTAACATGACCGTCAAGCGCACTGTGATTGACGAAGGCGCTACTGCTTCTGTGATGTCTTTATCATGTTGGAAGAGTTTAGGTTCCCCTGAGGTGTCTAAATCTGTGACCAGGTTAACTACATTTGATGGGAGATCATTTAGGCCGCACGGGATCCTTCCTTCCCTTATGGTCTGTTTGGGAGGGAAGACCGTTGTGATAGAGGTCGAGGTTGTTGATGCGCCCCTTGACTACAATATCTTGCTGGGTAGGAATTAGATGTATAGTATGCAAGCTGTAGCTTCTTCCCTATTTCACGTTGTATGCTTTCCATTTAATGGGAAGATAGTTACGATTGATCAAACATTATTCAAGAATCCATCAGTTACCGCATCTTCAGGAGCTTCGATCCCCATTGTCGAGCACTCTCAGCTGACAACTGGGAGTGTGGGTGTGGGCATGTATCCATCCCTTATGGGAAGTTTTAGTTGTCCTGCACCTATCCTTATGATAGGGTCTAGTTCCAGTGAGGCTTCGACATCTGTGGGATCGGTGTCTTTTCACACGATTCATATGGAAGATCCTTGGATTCTTCCTACATTGAATACTTCAAGTGAGCCCATCGTAACGGACGTGTCGTTGCCTGCAACTATGGTAGCTTATCAAGATAATCTTGAGTGTGTTGCAGAGCCTAGTCTTTCCTCTTCATGGACGGAGGAGGAGGACCCGTATGTGCTTCTTGCATGGGCAGTTCAGTCTTCTCACGCGCACGACTGCCTTGATAGTGTTTTTCCTTTAGACGAAGTGATTATTGAGGCCATGTTGGGAGTTGAGCCACCATGGGAAGAGCTCCATCATAGATCTTACTTTCTTCCCGAGCTTGACCGCTTGGAGCATGAGGAATTTAGGGAGGTTCTTAGTGAGAGAATTGGTAGTCTCATGGTTCCATTAAGCTCTCCTGGTCCGATGGTTGATGGAAACATGGAAAATATATCTCCAACGATTCCTATCAATATCTCTCATTATCCTAGCAGGATAGAGAATGTCTATATTGGGGCAGAATAATCCCATGCTAAGATTTAAGAATACACCGAGCTGTTTAAATAATTTAGTGATATATTTGCTTGGTATTATGATGAATGCCAGGTATTGATCCTTGCATTGTTGAACACGAGATTAAGACTTATCCCAATGCTAAGCCTGTTCGACAACTCTTGCATGCGGTGAATCTTAGGAAAGCACCCGCAATTAAGGCAGAGATAGAGAAACTGTTGAAAGTCAGTTTTATCTATCTTGTTCCCTTGATGGAGTGGGTTTCAAACCCCGTTTTGTTTGACAATAAGCAGGGAGCGATCCATATATGTACTGATTTCCGTGATTTGAATCGTGCCTGTCCTAAGGACAATTTCCCCACGCCATTTATTGATCAGATTTTGGATGAGTGTGCGGGTAGCGAGGTTTTTTCCTTTATGGATGGCTTTACTGGATACAATCAGATACAAATTAAATCTGAGGACCAACACAAGATTGCATTTATTTGTCCTTGGGGAACTTTTGCATATCGGAAAATTCCTTTTGGCTTTAAGAACGTCGGAGCTACTTTTCAGCGGGCCATGACCTTGATCTTCCACGATCTCAAATTGATTGTCGAAGTATTTTTGGATGATCTTGCTGCTCATTCTCGTATGAGAATGAGTCATTCCTATCATTTGAGATTGGTATTCGAAAGGTGCCGCCATTATTTGGTCAGGTTAAATCGTCACAAGTGCATCTTTTGTGTGAAGTCTGGTTGCTTATTAGGATTCATCATTTCTAAAGAGGGTATAAGAGTCGACCCTTTGAAGGTTGAGGCAATACTTCAATTGTCTCCCCCAAAAAATATTTGTCATCTTCAATGTTTGCAAGGCATGGCAAACTTCTTACGGAGATTCATGGTCAATTTTTCCAATTTGACTAGAGGCTTCATGTGTCTTTTGAATAAGGACACCACCTTTTGTTGAGATGAGTGAGCCTAGGAGTCCTTTGATGCGTTCAAGTGAGCCCTAGCATCGGCCCCGGTGATTAGTCCCCCAAACTATAGCCCTGATTTTCTACTTTATGTGGTCGCATTCTTGGAGACGATTGGCATGGTTTTGGTTCAAGAGGATGAGGAGCTCCAAGAGCATGTCATATACTATCTGAACCGAAATCTTATTGACACGGAGATCCGTTATTCCCATGTTGAGAAGCTTTCCTTAGCAACCGTACATGCGGTTCAACGGTTGAGACATTATATTCTCCTTCTCCAGACCTTGGTTGTAGCCCATGTCAATCCATTTCAATTCATCCTCACTCGAAGGATGATTGGAGGAAAATATAATAAATGGATTGTCATCCTGCAGGAATTCAATCTCGAGTTTGTTTTGGCAAAATCGAAGAAATCGTTAATTTTTGCAAAACTTATATTGGATTTCCCAAGCGAGGCCGAGGAGTTGGTTTATGAAGATACATTTATCAATGAGCACATCTTCTTAATCTCAACCTTAGACCCATGGTATGGGGATATCATTATATAATTACAAACATTGAAGGTCCCTACTCACCTCTCACGGGATGAACGACGATGGTTACGTCACGTGTCTAAGAATTACCTCATAGTGGATAACACTTTGTACCACTGTGGGGTAGATTCCATTTTGCGTCATTGTTTAAATCATGAAGTGGCTGAGGTGGTGCTAAATGATTGCCACGGAGGGGCGTGTGGTGGTCATTTATCTGGGCTCTCTACAGCCCAAAAATTCTTAAGAGCAGGTTATTTCTGGCCATCGATCTTTAAGGATTTTGTAGATGCGGTCAAGAGGTGCCATCCTTGCCAGGTGTTTGCATGTAATATGTGCTCGAAACTTGACCCATTACATCCCATCATCGCCGCCGGTCCCTTCTCTAAGTGGGGGCTTGATTTTATGGATTGCAACCCAGCTTCAACTGGGGGGCATCATCATATCATAGTGGTTGTTGACTACTTCACGAAATGGGCTGAGGCTATGCCTACAATTAAATCCGACGGTAAGATAGCCGTGCACTTCGTATTCAACCAGATTATTACTTGGTTGGGATTTCGAAAGAGCTTGTCACTGACCATGGCTCACACTTTCAGAATCGTATGATGGAAGAATTGGAATCAAAGTTAGGGTACAAACAAGAGCATTCCTCCTCTTACTACCCTTAAGAAAATGGACAGGTAGAAGCAGTGAAAAAACCACTCAAATCCATTCTCCAACAAACCATCACACAAAGCAAGAATAAGTGGCACATTATGTTATACCCTGCTTTGTGGGCGTATAGAACCGCTGTTAATACTGCCATGGGTTTTTCTCCAAATCAACTTGTACATGGAGTGGAGTCGATATTGCCAGTTGAGTGTGAAATTCCTTCTTTGAAGCTAGCCATAGAACTCTTACTAGACACTTCCCTGTTGGAGGAGCATTTGGTCCACCTTGGGCAACTTGATGAGCAACATCAAGATGCCTTGGTGGCTCTAGAAGTAAATAAGTGTCGCGTAAAGGTCCAGTACGATAAGTCTGTCCATCCAAGGAGGTTTAGTGAGGGAGACTTGGTCCTTTTGTGGGATCAACTAAAAGAACCCTTGGGGGCAGGAAAGTTTAACCCCATGTGGCATGGTCCTTACATCATCAAACGTGTGTTAGAGAAGAGCGCTTATGACTTAGTGGATTATGAGGGAACGACCTTGGCAGAGCCTAGAAATGGGCTTTATCTCAAAAAGTACTATGCATGATTTTCAGCCAAGGCTGGTTAATATTGTATATTATTGTACAGCTTTGCATAGGTAGGTCTTTTTCTTATGGTGATTGGGTTTGTGATTATTTTCTGTTTCTTTTGGCAGATGTCAATGGAATCTTCCACCTTCATAGGATTCGCAGATGGTGCGAGCCGTCACACTCAACACTCAACCTCTGCTGCTTGGGTGATTTATACTCCTATGGGTCAGGTATTGTCTTCAAGAGGAGTATGTTTACGACCATATTCAAACAATGTTGCTGAATATAGTGCCGTTATTGAGCTTCTACGGGATTCCATTTTACATGGTGTTCTCTCTCTTGAGGTACATTTTGATTCGAAGTTAGTAGTGTCACAAATAATGGTTTGTACCATGTTAGAGATCTGACATTATTAAGAAGATTCTTATGTGTGAGATTATTAGAAAGACAATTTGACAATATAACATACATACATGTTGCAAGAATTAATAATCAAGTTGCTGACTCATATGCTAACTACGTGTTAGATTGGCATTTGTTTCATACACAATAATCTCATCACAAACATAAATTTTTACACATGTAAATAAATAAACCGATCATCATAAAAGTTTTTATAAACATCCAAAATGTGGTAATACATAGTATCATAATGGGGCTCCCGAGCCACCAAAATATAATACACAGTAATACAAAATGTATCGCTCCCAGGTATCTAAGCCTGTGGAGGAGGGGGGGGTTGTGATCGTGGAATGTCACTACGGCTCTAGCTAGCCATCGAAATAGCCACACCCATGCTCGTGGTACACCCACCACCTGGCACTGCATGGCCTTAGGAAAGTCCTCGACTTGCACCATTGGTACTCTATGTGTTAGCCTCATGAAGTTGGTATGAATTCTTTGGAGCGTCTGCTCCACATCCACACCCGTGATATCGTCTCCTCTTCCCCTCCGTCTATGACAAGGGAAGCCTTCAGGCCACCGTGGTCCCACATCTGCATGCATATGGTAGATGTCACTATGTATTTTCACCCAAAAACATGTCTTTTGATTCCACATAATCAGAAAACACAAAAAATTAAATAACTCAAATTTTTTAAAGAGAGGGTCGATATTTGTTACCTATGTCACCGTATGCCGATCTTGGTGGTAGTGGCATTTCCGGGTCTCCCTAGAAATCTATCCTTGCATAGGGGTAGTCATCGATGGCAACTATCTGTCATCGCCACCATGAAAAGAAATCAACTGGATAGGGGTTGGACACCCTACCTCCAGCCAGTCTGTGCATCACATTCGCCCAACGCCGTTGGGCTGGATCTCGAACCCCGTGTAGAGGAACGTCAACTCTAGGGATCAATCCTGGAACACGCTCAAAGAGTGCTCAGTATGCTGCTGAAACTAAAGTTTTGCACTCTGCCCATCTTGCACTCACTGAGTTGATGTTTCATGTTGCCCAGTAGCGTAGTGCTCCAATCGTATACCGTGGGTCTCATGCACTCCACTGCATAGAACATTAGAGGCCGCAAGGCCTGTTGGAATGAAGCCAAGCCTGCTATCCTGCCCAGTGTCAGTAGGATGGCCTTTAGGCCCAACACCTATATGGAGTTAGTTGGGATCTGACTCCCCACCTTCTCCATGTCCAGATAGTAGTACACCACAATGTACTCATCTATAGTTAGGCCACCTCCGGGCCCGCGAGAACGTAGGTTCACTACTTCCCCCCATCGAGAAAGTCCAGTAATAAAGTATATGTCCTCCACTTTTATGGTGAGGGACATCCCGTCTATCTGGAACGACTCTGAGTCTGGATCCCAGTAGTCCACTAACATCTGCAATAATCCTGGTTTGGCCCTTAAGCCACCAAGACACCAAAATTTGTAAAGCCCACATGCATGTAATGCTTGTTGAGCCATTAGATCTGCCCTTACTGCCTCTTCTACATCACCATGTTCATGTTCTCTCCATTCTAGGACCATCTTGCACAAAAAAGTTGAAGTTTTTCCATTAGAATATTTAAAAAATATTAAGCATGGCTGCATACGCAACTGTTTGCCAAAAAACCGCGTATGTACGCGGCTTTGGGGGCATTTTCCGCGTATATCCAGCCCTATATGCGGAAAAACCCTCGATTTTCGCGTGGGTCGTCGTGCCTATTTTAGAATGGCCTAGAAAATCAAATACACCATGGAATTTGACAAAATTTGCATCAAAATGAAAGAGTAGAGCATGGGTAAGTACCTGGAAAAAACGGTAGTGGTTTCCACCGGCTGGATCTCCTGGAATTCGCTGTTGAAGTTCTGAGCTCAAATGGGTAAAAATTTCAAATGTTTTATAATGGTTTGAATTTTTTACTATTTATAGAAATTTGTCAAATTTTTGAAAATTTTTACCCCCTTTCCTATAGTTTGGACCATTTATAATCCTTTTGGACCGTTTTTGGACTAATTTATGATGTAGGAGACCTTTTTGAGTGTCGTTTCAGCCGTTGGATTGACCTGTTTGTGCCGATTTCAGATATCATGTCTAAACTGGCATATAGGTTAGGTTTCATCACCATTTTCATTTTGCATGACCTTATGACCGTTTCATTATAGCCTTAGGTACGAACCCACTCGATTATGCCACAGAACCTTCTTGTTGTTTTAGAAGTGGCATGATAGGAGTGGTAGAGCTTGAACTTACATGGGTACCCTAGTTAGCACCTTATTTGAATTTTGTGCCCATGCTGAAATTTTGTCCCTTAAGGTGTGGGAGTCTGTTGTATAGTATTGCCATGACATTTCGCAAGAGCCTCATACTCCTCTTGATGTTTTGCTGGCCTATTTCCCTCAGGACTCCCTTATGTCAAGTTGTAATTGCATTATCATGAGCTTTTCCTACCTTATTGAGCCTTACGTTGGCTTCCCTGACATTGATTTTTAGCGATATAGCCCAAGCTTGTCTCATGTCTAGCCATGCAGAGCCATTTTATATATCCTTTGCAACTTGATTCCCTATTTTTACTGGGAGGGGATTCTCCCCCGAGTGTCGCTATCCTACACATGTATCCTTGCATTGAGCATAGGTATGTTCCACTGCTTGGAACTAGTCTATTTGCCCCTATGACACTCGTCTCCTCCTAGTCTGTAACTATAAAGCAGTTTTATTCTTTTTCAAGATTTTTAAATATTTGAAAAAGCCCAAAAAAAATAAAAAAACCAAAAATCCGGACAAGGAAAGATGTTATCTTTTGGCAGTTGTCGAGTCATGTCACCTTCAAATAGAGCACTGTATATCACATCCATTGGTTAGGTTTATAGTTTGACTTTAGGAGCTATACTCGTTTATCTGAGTTTATCTCCATCGACTGGTTAAGCTTCCAATCCCTATGGAGCCTCTGTCGATGCCTCCTGTGTCGCAGAGATGTCCCAGTTTTGTATATTGAGTCTATGCTACCTTTATTCAATCACCATTCGCCATTATGCTCTTGTTTGAAGGAAGTTAAAACCTGAGCCAACCATTCCTCAGTTATCTTGACTTTGCATGTCGGCCATTCTCAGTACAGTTATTGGTTCGTGCACATTATGATCGAGTCCTTCCACATTATACAGCTTTGCTGAGTACCTCGTATTGGATGATGGGGGATGCCTTAATGCCCTCCTTCCAGCGGATTTCATCCCATCGACTTTAGATCATTTATTCTGGGATTGGAATCTAGAGTCATTTTTGAGTGCCTTGAGACTTGCAGTCATCAGTGGTAGGTTCTCTTGCCATCGACAATTTTTGGATACATCAATGTCCCCTGATCGATGGATCCTCTCAAGTGTTTGACCTCAACACATTTATTCACACTTGTTATTTTGCACTCTAGTACCTTGATTCCCATTTTCATTATCGGTGGGTGATCTCGCGTCTGTTAATGGTATACATCAATGATCGGTAATCAGACAATGGACTACTATGTTCGACCTCAACACCTCTATTCACATAGTAGGACATGTACTCGTAGTGGTTTGTGTAGAAGACCTTCTAGATTGGTGGCATCTCTTATATGCTACCTCCTTGATCATGCCAGTGATCATGAGATTTCAGCTCTTGTGACTTGCTTCCAGTATATGTCAGACATTTGCAGCTATTATGGAGATCTTGATCCATTATATATCTTCAGCCATTATGGAGATCATGATCCTTTGAATATCTTCATCATGGAGATTCTGATCTATGTATATTGTACGTGGCGATGACCACTTATGTGATATTTTGTATCATGCCTATTCATGGCCATTGTACTCTTATGTATCTGGGATTGCTATATGTATTTGCAGTTATGTGTAGAGTTGTATCATTGTACTATGCTGATTAGGTGGCTGGTCTTCCATTTGGGATCCTTCATCACTCCACTTTTGGGATGGACTTATAATGTATTTCAGCCATCGTATGACCCCTTTGACCTCACACATTAGGGGGCATCTGTTATAGTTTATTTTACCACTCTAGGTGAATTACTCTGGTATGGCCTTCCCCTGTCCCTCTGCAGACTCCTTAGACCCCTTGGACTATTTTTTGTCCTTTGATGTTTCCTAGACCATCCCTATAAACATGTGAAAATTGATACACGTGACTTTTAAACCCCTAATCATGTATATACACGGGTTTGACCCCTAAAACCGCGTACATCGGGATGTGTACAAAATCCAAATTCTTTTGGAGTTTTCCTTGACATGGATCCGACTCACTTGACTCTTGGCCTTCCATATTCCTTGAGATCACTTGGATTTGACCTTTTATTACCCCTTTAAAAAGCTATATAAGGAACTCTTTGGATACATTGAAGGCATAAGAGAATCGAGAGCAAAGAAACTATAGTCCATTGTTGCTGGAACTTGTGCTTGAGTCTGCATCCCCTTGTCCCTTGGAGCACTTTTGTGTTCTTCCCAAGCTTGCCTTTTGCTTGTGAGATTGCTATTGAGAGATGGAGGATTGAGGTGGTGGAGGCCCAAGTGGGGGATTCAGTTTCTCTGATTCGCAGACGTGCTGATAGAGGTTGTATCCATTGTAATCTTTGATTTTATATTAATAGAAATATCTTTTCCTGTCTAATAATGTATGTTTGAATGAATATTTTATCCATGGATGATTTCAAATGCTTATACATTGTTGATTATATATGCTAGAATAGATCTAACACCAATATATATAGTATGCTTGTCTTGTTTACTTATTGTTGAGGAAGTGATTCATCAATTCAAGCTAAAGTTGGAAACCTCAACGGGGATCTACTTCAACCGTCCAGAATAAGGTACGAGGTATGAATCTTTAGTGTTAGATATTTGATTTCTATTGCATATTGGAAAGGATTGATTTATGGAGTCAAGCTATCTATTGTGGTACCCCAAGCCATAGGAATTTCTCTCTGTAACAACACCTACAGTCTCTTGACAATAGGCGGTGCCACCGCATTTACCTCTTGTTCAAGGCGTGGTTCTGCCCTGTCACCGCTCTGTCATAGTGGAGTAGAAGCGATGCCCTTGGTAAAAAGTGAAAAGAGAGGATTCCACAAAGCTTATCAAAGGAAGACTTTGTGGCACCCTTATCCCTACACCTGAGGACCACTTAGACTCAAGATACATCCTTTTGGGATCTCCTATCCACCTCACCCACCATTTACTCAACCATCCCTATCCTCCCAAGGCCTATAAAAGCAGGCTCATACCCCATGGTTGAGAGAGAGCAAAGTTATGTTGTTGCATTGACATTCTGGCCTAAATCAGTAGGGTGAACATAGGAGGAACAAGTTGGAGATTTTGGGGACAAGAAATTGGCATGTGAAGGAGCATATCAACACCAAGGTGAAGGTTGTAAATTTCTTCTTTATTATTAGTGCAAAGTTGGTTCCTTTCCCGTAAAGTATGTTGTGTTTAAAGCATGTATTTTACTGTTGGATTCCTTAGTCACTGACATAGATTTGTGGATTATATTCTGGTCTTTTTGATCTTGTTTGATTGTTTCATGTGATTATGCAAGTACGTTTATGAAGATCCATCACCATAGGAAACAACTACACCACTACATGAAAGGTACTCATTCCAGATCTCCACAACTTCTAGGGGAATTCTTCCAACTATGTTGTAACTCGTTTGTTCTAGATCTGAACCATTCAGACTAGAGGAACAACTCTTGTCCGTAAGAGGTGCATTTTTCTTAGCAACAAATATGGCGACTCCACTGGGGAGGAACTGTCAATACATCTGAACTTCCTTGGTCTTCGAACTATTGTCCGAAACCCAAGCTCCAATCTTTTATTGGTCAAATCTACTAGCTGATCTAGTAACATCTTGTTTCAGTTGATCAGATCTACTAGCTGATCTAGTAACATCTTGTTTCAGTTGATCAGATCTACTAGCTGATCTAGTGAGATCTTGGTTTGGTATTATCAGATCTGTTCAGATCTGATTCATTCTTACCTTTTGTGCTTCATATTCCTATCAATTCATGATTTTAATGCCAGTATTACAATAGCTAATTTTTCTTTTTTCACCATTCTTTTGTTTTTTGACTTCTACAAGACACGCCGCTTGCAAAATGGACATTAAGAAGTGCCACCGCCTATGCACAGTATTCCAAAAGCGGTGCAACTACTCTGTTGCAGTGGATGAGAAGCAGTGCTGAGCCAGAACCGCTCTGTCACCAATCCTCGAGAAGCGGTGCTAGGTAGGCCTTTTTAAGACTTGTCATTTCAGAGTTTGGTTTGTTTTTTGCTTTTAGTTCTGAATGTTTGGGCTTCTTTACAGAGATTTGAGTAGTTAGATTCAAAATTTGGATGTGGTAAATGCTTGTTTTGTTGAATAAAAAATCTAGATTACGCTTATCAGTTTGATTGCATGTATGCCTGTTTTTCATTTTTGAAAAGGAGTGCTTGGAAGCTTAGTTCAGTTAGATCTCTTTTTGTTGATAGATAAAACTAAAAAGGAAGACTTTCTTGTTGGTTTTTTCTTTCATTTTTCGTTAAGTTTACAAAAGACTTCTTTTTTCTTTTAAAATAAATTTTTTTGTTGCGATTTTATTATAATTTTGCTCAAAGAACGAAGTATTGGGTTCCTTACTAGTTTCATAAGCTTTCAGATCTCCATATTCTTTTTTCTTTTACACTCTTGTCTCATCAAAAGAGAAAAAATATCATAGTTTTAAGTTAGATCTTTCCATTTTTTAAGAAAATTTGAAAAAAGTACTTAGTATTCCTTTGAGTGTTTTTTTCTTTCTTTTTAGGAAAAGAGATCTCACCTTATTTGCTTGCTTTCAAAAATCAAATTAGAAGTGTGTTGCTTGTTTGTATTCTTGGAAAGATTTGTTTAGTTAGACTGTTTGGGAAAGTTTTGGTTTTAAAACGAAATTGAAAAAGAAAATACTCTCCTTCTCGTAAGTAGGCATGCTTTGAATGATAAAGTGAAAAAATTTGCATATTATAATTGCATGGTTCTACTTTTCTGTCATAACTCCATGCATTCACCTAACCATTCAACTTAAAATTAATGGTAGTTATAGGCTAAAAATCTTAGTAACTTGAGTGATAGGTTAGAGACATGTTCTGGCATCGTAAAACGTAGGAGCTGTCGTTTATTGCCTATGCTGCAACCTAGAACCTGCGCGGTTCTTCCACGTACCGTCAGTATATAGAACGACGTTTCACGTACCCTTGAGGTATATCGAAAGGTACTTCACGTACTCGATTGGATATTGGAAGGCCCCTTGTGAATGGTTGTGCATTAGACAACACTACTACGGATTTGAACTCCCACATACCTTGTGTATATCGGGAAGCCCTTCTAGGATTCCTGAGACCATCTAAGAAAATCCCTTTTGATAGTCTTGTTGGCGCAATACACCGAGAACAACACTCGGGGAGATTACTACACAAGTGTCATCTAGGTAGTCAAGTATTCAGGTGAGGGACGGTTGATCCTCCTCGCCGCGTTTTATTGTTGGACCCTACGGTATATAGCAAGTTGCAAAAAATTGACAATCTTGGTGAGGAACCGGCTTGTTCAACCCCTTTTGTCACTTAAGTTTGCTTATGGCTTGTAGTTTGTGTAGGAGAAGTTTTGTGTGATTTTTCTAGTTTTGAAACCCTAGGTTAGGTTTTAGTGACCATACAATCTTGCTGAGTTTCAGTTGAGACGATCCATAAGAAATCAGGGCTTACCACCCGAATTTCCTGTTGTTACAGGGGAGATCCCAATGGAAGCCACAGATCAAGGAGCTACAACTGACTCCCATGTGGAAGGAAGAACAGTTGTGGAAAGAAGAGAACAATTCACTGCCTACATTAATCCCTTGTCCCAACAGCTTATTATGGCTGACACTTCCTTTCATTCCTCGATGGAAGGTCATACTGATAGTCCTGTTGAAACTGAATATGGCCCTAATGCTCCTTTTTGGAGAACCTCTATGGGTCAAGCCCTTTCTGAATTTGGGGTTACTAGACCTTCCTTTGATAATCCTTCACCAGGTGAGGATGAACATAGAAGGATCCAAGCTTCTCTTGATCGCGCTCACAATTTTCAAGAGAGAGTGGAAAGAATTATTCCCTCACCCATATCTCACAAAGAACCTATGTCAGCTCTTTTACCCTGTCTTTTGGATCATTGGCCTTTTGGATATCATTCGCTTGCGGAGAATTTATCTCTTACTGATGATCTTTCGGTTCCTTGTGTGACTCCTCATAATCCAGGTCAAACCTCCAACCCTACAGTTTCAAATCCTAGGTCTGTTTTTAGTCCTCCCATACACTCTATAGCTGGGGATCAATCCTCAGCTCAAATAGTATCAGTACATTCCAACACAAGGAGGAAACCCTCGGCGTGAGTTACATTATCTGTTAGTGGAGTTTCTACTAGTGCTAGACATACTTCTGCTGTAGGAAAAACCGTAGTGGTTGTTCCTCCCACCCACACCAATATGGTAAACCCTTCTTCAAGTTCAGGACAACCCTTAGGGGAACAACATGTAGTCAATTGACCTTCTTGGGGTTATGGTTACCCAGGGAATCAACTACCTGTAGGAAATATGAACTATCAACCTACATCTACAGGAACTATGTATCCTAGAATCCCTTACCCTGGAAACATGTATACACCGTGGGGGAAAACTAATTCATATTGCCGGAGGTTCTGTAGGGCCACCTTATGGTGGCCCACCCTTTGGAGGCCCACCTGGCGGAGGTCCACTTTACGGAGGACCACCATCGGGAGGACCACCACCCAGAGGCCAACCTTCGGGAGGGCCACCACTCGGAGGCCCACCTTCTCGAGGTCCACCACCTAGGGTTCCACCTTCTGGCGGACTACCACCACCCAGAGGCCCACCACTACCCAGAGGCCCACCACCTGGAGGCCCGCCACCACCAGGTGGCCCTCCTCCTAGAGATCCATCCCCTTAGGGAGGATCATCCGCCCATATACTATCCCAACAACCTATGTATCAATTAACCTATGGTCCTACTGCTATGCATATGCCTTATCAATACTACGAGTACGTCAAACCTAATCGACAACTTCTATTCCTAGAAACTTTGGACTTGCCTAATTTGTCCAAGTTAATTAATGATCCCATTCAGCACAACCCTTCATGGCCTACTATTCTAGTCAAGTTACCATCAGACATTCCAAAGTTTGATGGGAAGCAGGGAGATGATCCCAAAAATCATGTCATGACGTTCCATCTATGGTGTTCTTCCAACTCTTTGATGGATGAATCTATTTGTTTGAGACTCTTTTAGCATACTTTGACTGTTACGACTGCGAAATGGTACATTGAACTTAGACACCATTCGTTTGTGGTCTTTAGCACATTGGCAACTGTTTTCCTCACACACTTTTAGCTACCTATTCGTTATGAAATGGGTACGGACCTTTTAACTTCACTATGTCAAAACACTTCCACACATATATTGGACCATATCCATGAGTGGAGAAGGCAGAGACGACTTATTAAAGCTCCCATCCTGGACCAACTATTAGTTGATTGGTTCACGAAATCCTTGTTTCTTCCCATTTCCCGAGATGTGACTATGGGTGGTGTTGTTACTAAAGAGCAGGCTATCAGTCACGCTCAATATCTGGACTTGGTATATTCCCAATCTGGAACTCTGTATGACCTAATCCCTCAATCTCCTCATCCTAGCATGGACCCTACCAAGCCACCCACAGAAACTCTTTTTGATGGGGTTGCCGGTTCAATCCATCCCTCATCAATAGCCAAACCTGCCAAGCAACAAAATGCTTCTACTACTAATCCTTCGACTACTATGGTTTCTGTCGAGGTAAATGCTATCCAAAGTACACAAACACCCGACAATAAGAAAAAAGGTAAAGGCAAAAATAAAAAACCTGGAAACCAACAGGAGAATCCCAAGGCTACGGCCATGGAGAATGATAATAAAGGGAAGAGAAAGGCCAAGTACCCTTGCTTGTAATGTGGTGGTGATCACTTCACGAAGGAGTGCCCTCGTCGTGAAGAGATTAGTAAATTTTTGAAGAGTAACCCCACCCCAGCAGTGCTAACCGATCCCTTCTCATCTCAAAAACAATTGATATATCACATGTCTAATCAAGGGACCTCCAGTTCTATGGAAGAAATCAGAATGATTTCCTTAGATACCATCAATTTGAATACTTGTATTCATTCATACAACAAGACAATAGAGAAGAAGGATGAAAACCCTTCTTCCGAGAAAGTTCCTTCTACTAGTTCCCCTCCATCTTCGTCTCCTCTCGTCATCAAGAAACCTAATCTTGATTTGATTTTACGACCACCTAAGGCTACCCTCAGGAAGGTTGTTTTTAATCCCAATGCTCGAGCTGCATAATTCTACAATGTGGTTGAATATTTGGCTCAGGTACCCTGTGCAATGTCTACCCTGGAGGTACTACAAAGTTGTCCAACGCAGCATAAAAACCTGTTAACGTATTTGGGGGAATTAGACCCAGATAACACCAACCTGATCAATTTTAATGTGGAGAACTATAAGTGCAGATTACCTCACCAACTTGCATTTCAAATTGCCTCTAGAGTAGTTGGGAGAAAGGTCCATCGGACGATTCTGGATGAGGGAGCTTCAACCTCAGTTTTGTCTATATCATGTTGGAGAGCCATTGGTTCTCCTGAACTTACAAATTCACCTACGACCTTAAAATATTTCGATGGATGAGGTTTCCATCCTCACAGTCTGTTACTAGCCCTTTCAGTCGAGCTTGGGGGAAATACTATTTCCATTCAGGTGGAAGTGGCCGATGCCCCATTGGATTGCAATATTCTATTAGGGAGAAACTGGTTCTATGCTATGACTTAGTCGCTTTGGTAGTCTTTCAAACTCTCCAGTTTCCTCATTTGGGGAAGATTGTAACTATCGATCAACTTGAATTTTGTTCACCGGATGTTGCTACTCCCACCGCAAATAACATCCCTATGCTAGGTCATTCCCCTACTCCTTATCAATTGATTAGGGTAGGTATGATGAAGGATTCAACCCTTATGGGAGTGTTTCCTTCAGCCCCTCCTAGTACAGACGTAGCGACCGTGAACATGATTTCCATGACTGGCCATAGTCCTAAAGGAAAAAAAATTGTTGAGTCATCCTCTCTTGGCCCTTATGAGGCACTTTACGATGCTGTGCAATCTTCTTCTGATGTCCATTATGATGATATGCATCTAGTGGCTTCGGATCCTTACCACCTGCCCTACTGGATAGAACCATCCCTCCCTACTCTAGATTATCTCTCCCAGACTTTTCCTTCAAATGAGTCCATCATGGAGATTATGAGTACAGATGAACCCGTATGGGAAGATCACCATGACAGATCTTCTTTTCTTCCTAATGCTAGTTCGGTAGATTTTGACCTTATATCTCTTATTAGTACTGATATTTTCAATGATCTGCAAACGCCAGTATTGTTGCAAGACACATATTCTGAAGGAAATCTTTGCAATGTCACTAAGATAACCCAGATTGACATATCAGTCAAGCCCAGAACTGTTGAACACGTTCATGTAGGCCAGAACTACTCGACAGATGAAACTAAAAGTTATAGAGCTCTTTTCAAAGAATTATGTGATATTTTTGCCTAGACATATGAGGAGATGCCTGGGATCAATCCATCAATTGTTGTACATGATATTAGAACCTATGTCACGTCAAAACCTATCCGGAAAAAATTACGTCAATTCCATCCTAGGAAGGCTGCAGCTATTAAAACTGAAGTGGAAAAAATTCTAAAGGCGAGGTTTATTTATCCTGTACCCCTGACAGAATGGGTATCTAATATTGTCCCTATGGCTAAGAAGCAAGGCACTATTAGAGTCTATATCGATTTTCGAGACTTAAATAAGGATTGTCCTAAGGACAATTTCTCTACTCCACATATCGATCAAATCATCGATAATTGTGTTGGGAGCGTCATCTTTTCTTTCATGGATGTATTTTCTGGCTACAATCAGATAGAGATTCTGCTTGTTGATCAGCATAAAACAGAATTCATTTTCCTGTGGGGAACCTTCGCATATCGGAAGTTACCTTTTGGCCTAAAAAACGTCGAAGTTGCATTCCAATGAGCCATGTCCTATGCCTTTCACGATATTAAGCACATCGTGGAGTCATACCTTGATGACCTCCCAGCTCATTCACAGCTACGGGAGGACAATCCAAGGCACCTTAGAGACATTTTCCTTAGGTTTTGTCATTATAATATATAGCTAAATCCACACAAATGTGTCTTTTGTGTTGAGACTGTACGCCTTCTTGGCTTCGTGGTTTCCAAAGATGGAATCTGGATTGATCCTCTGAAAATTGTTGCTATCCTGACCTTACCCGCCACGACAAACATTACCGAGCTCCAAATTTTGGAAGGGAAGGAAAACTTTATTTGTCATTTCGTGTGCAAATTCGCAAAGAAAACGCACGGTTATATGCGTCTCCTGAAGAAGGACACTCCATTCTTCTGGGATAACCAAGCCCAATGAGCTTTTGATAATCTGACGCACACTCTGACCCATTCACTTGTGATACACCCCCTAGATTATTCAAAAGGATTTATGTTGTATGTTGTTTCCTACCCTACTACCATTGCAATGGTTATAGCGCAGTATAATCCCAATGGCCAAGAACACGTGATATATTACCCGAGTAAGAGTCTCATCGACTCTGAAACCTGTTACTCGTGTGTGGAGAAGTTAGCTCTGGATACGGTCATTGCTGTTCAAAAGTTTTGTCATTACATTCTACTTTGTACCACAACTGTACTCACAAATCAAAACCCCATGTACTACATTTTGACTTTTCAGGTGCTTGGGGGAAATTATTCCTGTTGGATTGTTATCTTACAAGAATTTTATCTTGAGTTTGCCAAGGCTACTTCGAAGAAATCCTTAGTTTTCGTGCAGTTGATGTGTGACCTTCCCTGTGATTTTATAGAAATTGAGCCCAACGATTCATTCCTGCATGAAATTTTGTTCTTGACAAGCACAACAGATCCATGGTATGGATATTTGATTATCTATCTCCAAACTCAGAGATTTCAGCACGCCATATCCTCTGACGATCGTCGTCATATCCATCACCATGCAAAGTACTATCTCATTTTGAATGATACATTGTACCGACGTGGTATCGATTCCATCCTTCGACGGTGCCTTACACATGAAAATGTTGAACAGGTTCTGAATGACTGCCACTCTGGAGCATGTGTCGGTCATATTTCTGGGATGGATAAAGCCTAGAAAATCCTTCGTGTTGGGTATTTCTAGCCTTTGATCTTTAAATATTGTCATGAAGTGGTTAAGAAATGCCCACCTTGTCAATACTTTTATCCAAAAAAATGCACCCACCCTGCTCCTTTACACCCCCGTCATTGTAGATGGCCCTTTTGCCAAGTGGGGTATTGATTTTATGCATTGTAAGCCTACCTCAGCCGAGGGGCATGGTTACATCATCGTAGTCGTCGATTACTTCACAAAATGGGTTGAGGAAATGCCTACATATGCAGAGGATGGTAAGACTGCTGCCCTCTTTTTATTCAACCATGTGATAGCTAGGTTTGGAGTCCCGTAAGCCATAGTCACTGACCGCGGATCTCATTTCCGGAATCAGATGATGGCTGAGCTCAGTGCTAAGTTGGGTTTTCGCCATGAAAACTCAACTCCATATTACCCACAAACTGATGGTTAGGTCGATGCCATTAACAAGGTTTTGAAAACTATGTTGCGTAGCATGGTTGGAGATCACAAATCCAACTGGCACTTGACTCTCTTCTCCACACTTTGGGCTTATAGGACTTCAGTAAAAACAACAACTGGTTTCACACCCTTTCAGTTGGTCTATGGACTAGAATTTGTCCTCCTTATCGAGTGTCAAATCCTGTCACTTAAACTTGCAGTAAAACTTCTCCCAGACACTTCCGCCGAGGAAGAGAGATTTTTGTACTTAACCAATCTTGATGAAAGTAGGAGAGATACTTCCTTCGCTAACGAGGCACACAAAAACGTGTCAAGGAACACAACCTCGTGTTTTTAATGAATGTGACCTAGTCCTGACTTATGATCAGAGACATGATAAACTAGGGAAGAGAAAGTTTGAATCTATGCGGTACGGTACCTTTGTCGTTAGTAAGGTCTTAGAGAAAGGGGCTTATGAGCTCGTAGACTATGACGGGATACCCTTCGGGCAACCTCACAATGGGTTGTACTTGAGGAGGTATTGTGCTTAAGAAATTTATGTATGGTACCTTGTACATATGTATATTTGACTTTTAGTGTGTTTTGGTATTTTCAATATGGTTTTGAGTTTGATGTCCATAATGTTTATACCATGTTTTGGTTATGCAGATTGGATGGATTTCTATGGTTTCGCTGATGGTGCATGGCGTTATACCTTGAACCTTGCTTCATCCGCTTGGGTTTTGTATTCCCCAGCTCGTAATTTATTCAATTCAGGAGCGGTTTGTATTGGTTCAATTACCAACAACATCACTGAGTATCAGGCAGTAATAGGTTTACTCACTAAGGCTACATCTCGAGACATTCATGATTTGGTAGTATTTATGGATTCTCAGCTAGTGGTTTGTCACCTAAATCACGTTTACACTATCAGGAACCCTACACTTCTTCGCTTCTTTTAGAGAGTGTGTTTGTTAGAAAGGTCTTTTGATTTCATTACTTATAGGCATATCCCTAGGTCTGATAACACGATTGTTGATTCATTAGCAAATTACATTCTAGATTGGTATATTGTCCATTCATAACTTTTAAAAATAAAATATGGTCAATCATAAAGTAAACCGTATAAGACACATAAAACTCATGTAAATATAATTCATCCATTTGAAGCACATGTAAACACCGGAATTGNATATATATATATATATATATGTATGTATGTATGTATGTATGTATGTATGTATGTATGTATGTATGTATGTATGTATGTATGTATGTATGTATGTGTGTGTGTAAAGTGTTTTTACAAAAAATATGGTCACGAGACCTCATCTGAAGCACTCTGGATTTTAGGCATACAAAATGATACAAAAATCATGAAGCTAGCAAGATTTCAGGATACATTATGTAGACCACTCTAATGGTGCTCATGGTAGCACATAATATCCCTTGCTACCCTACGTAGCAAGTTACTGAAGTGGCCCAAAACTTCTACAGTATGTCTATGAAACCTCCTAGAGAGGTCATCTATATTAGCATCTGGGATATCCAGAGTCAATCGATCCAGGTTCTCCTCCAGCTCAATGAGTTCATTGTCACCTCTATGGACAAAGCGAGCTCCTGCTCACCTGTCCATTGGGGAAGATCCCCCAGGCCGTGCGCCACCAACATATGCATGCAAACATTCGGTCTTGTTACCATCCATAAAAATCATAAAAAATAAAAATATAAAAAACACAATCAACATCATGGGTACTGCTTCTTACCGATGTCACCCCACTGAGCACCAAGTGGTAGTGGTAGATCAGGATCCCCTCGAAAGTCGGTCCCTGCATAGGCATATTCCTCAATCATGAGGATCTGATCATTCAATTAACAGAAGAAGAGAGCCTTGAATTTGACCTTGGCCTTGCCACCTCCAGTGCGGGCCATGATCTCCACCCACCGTAGCATGCAGGAGTCTCTAGCTCTAAGCTCAGTGAATACTACCTAGGGTCTCAAGAGAGGTACCCTCTCAAAGAAGAAACATGCTAGGATGGACCCATACCCAAACTGTTTCTGCTCTCCTTGTCGACACTTTGTCAATTGATCTTTGAACACAGGTAGCAATGCCTTATCCCAGTTGAATACTGTGGGTGCCATGGCTTCCAGGGCACACAACATATGTTCCTGGGATGCTTGGTGGGGCCCTCGGATCCCAGCCACCCTCTACATAGTAAATAAAATGGTATGAAGTGGTAGATCCCTCACAGCCTTTATTGGGATCTTCTTACCTGACATCTTTGTTTCTGGATAGCAGTGGCGAACAATAAGTTCCTGTGTAGTTATGTCACGACCTCGGGAACCAGTCAAAGAGATAGGTGCTCCTCATCTAGACATCCCAGTCAGGAAATAAATATCCTCCACCTCCACAGTCACAATATGAGGTCCCACCTCAAAGTATTGATGTTCTGGATTCCACATCCGTAGGATGTACTCCAGTAATCGTGCATGTGAAAGCATGCTAGGAGCACAGAAGAATTTTAAGAGGCCACTGTCTCGTAGGGAAGCTATGCAATCTGCATCTCTTACGGCAAGGGCATCATCATCATCATGTTGCCTCTCCTTCCAAGTCACAATTTTTTACCAAATGACCTGTCAAAAACCATTAATGAGCCATCTAGAAACATATTCAACCATTGAAATTGCTTAAAAAATTTTATTTTGACTAGGGGTTGTGTGTTTGGGGCATCATGACCAGAACCACACTTGTATCCTTAGAATAGAGCGGTGCCACCGCCCGAGCAAGCCTGAAAAAGCGTGGTTCTTATCGGGCATCGCTCTTCTCGTGAAGGCCAGAATAGGTACCCGACATGCATTTTTTAGGCTTGGCCTTAAGGCCCCAAAACTCAAAAAAAATGAAAAATGGAAACCATGGAAATAAAGAGGGGGATTCTAGCTCTTACCTGGATCTGACGGCTCAGAAAACGGATAGGTGACGGCCCCACAATCTCCAACTAAAATCTGCACTCCAATTCTCCCAAAATGCTCTCCAAGACTTGGTAAACAGTGAATGAGTTGGTTTTTACTATTTACTTTGGTTTTTATAAAAGACTTTTAGGATTTTATATTATTTTTAATATTTTTTAAATCATTTTAATTAAAAATACCCTTTATATAGTTTATAAAAGTCAAACCATAAACCTTTTTAAAAATTTTGCAGGGATAAAAATGTACAGTATTGTCTATGGGGAAGTTTATTTTTGACTTTTTCGTACTTCTGAAAAACGGAAAAGGTCCTTAAGCGTTCATTTCGACACTTTGATCATACTCTCTAAACCTAGTATCAAAGTTCTGAGTCTTTTTTCGATTCTTTTCAGGCTCGTAAAAACGGTTCATCATGAAAAGAAACTTAACGGAGTCTTCTTTAAATTATTTTCGGACTCCCTAAATATGAATAGATTATCGAGAGAGCTTGTCTTCTTCACGCTCGTAAAAGTACTTGAAGATGTTGATGTATTTGTAACTTTGGAATGTATTCATATATATATCTTATGTATTGTACCTCAATGTTTATTGCGGGATGTGTTTGTAATGTAATTGAGTCATATCATACCCCGATGTTTATTCCGGGAAGTTTCTATAATGTAAAGAAGTCATGTCAAGTCATTGTGGGTAACCCTCCTATTGGTCAAGGGTTAAAGTCCCCACCATTGTGGGGCCCTAGGGTTATTAGACTATCCTAGAAAATTCAACCCTAGGTGGGTCATTGTAAGTCGGGGCAATAGTCCCCACCGTTGTGTTAAGGATAACCCTCCTTGTTGGTCAGAGGAGGCAAAGTCCCCACAAGTTGTGGGGCACTAGGGTTATTATACACTCCTAGAGATGTAGGCCCTAGTAAGTAATTGTTAAGTGAGGCTGACATGTTGGAGTGGGTTTCAAGTGAACGAAAGAATATAAATAGAGACTGAGCCTCTCTATTAACACAGACACACTCACTCATTGGGGCGCATGAATGAGAGGAGAAGTTGTTGGGACAAGAGAGAGACTACTGCTGTCGGGAGATCATCTTTATGTTTTCGGATTTTACTTTTGGTGTTGATTCTATCCCTGAGGAAGTTGTGGGGTTTTCTTCATTTATGGTTTCCCCGATGATAAACACTATGTTCATTGTCTCTTGTGTTTGATTGTTGT
The DNA here is from genome assembly GCA_001517045.1 of Pseudotsuga menziesii. Lineage (NCBI taxonomy): Eukaryota > Viridiplantae > Streptophyta > Pinopsida > Pinales > Pinaceae > Pseudotsuga > Pseudotsuga menziesii. The sequence continues at coordinate 238,510 of LPNX010007848.1, read as the reverse complement.
GCTTGTTATTCTCTCAGTTAAATATCCTAATGTATTGCTAGCTTAATGATAAAAATCTAACATGGTATCAGAGCTAACCTGAGAAGAAGACATTGTGCAGCTACAAAAGCTAGGGCTTCTTACTTTTTGGGTCTCTCTCCACAATCCATCATCAAAATTATGCTAGGCTGACTCTCCATTGAAGGGCGCATTTTTCTATCGAAGCGGAATTCAATTTCGAGCATTTTCAGTTTTTGATCCAGGAAATTAGGGCTTCTTACAGAAGAGGAATTTTTGATTGAGCCCAGCATAGTTTTCTCTCCTCATCAAAATCGAAGTTTAGAGACCTGGATCAAGTTTTTTGGTTGGGTGAAACTCCGGGAAAGTCAAGCCCTAGTTTGACCCCGAGTTGGAAAAACCCTAAAATACTAAAACTGCTACGTTTTGGTACATTCGCTATATACGAAGATTCAAAAAGGTTCAGGATCTGAAAATTGCAGAGTCTGAAGATAAAATCCTAATTTACACTATGTCCAAAATTCAACCTCAGATTCGCTACATTCCGGGAGATATGATCCGTCCAAGTTAGGGTTCCAACCTCTTCCAGAATTCATCCCTAAACAGGACACCTGGAAAGAATTGCTATATCTTGGGCTACATATGTCCAAATGCAATTTCTGAATATGTTCTAGAAAGGGCACATAATTTAATTTATTTGGTCTAAGTTTCAGACTCAGAAGATGAATTAGTGACATGTGGCAGTTATTACAACTTCATTGTTCTGAACAGTCCTGTAACAGGTCACCTTGGGAAAATGATCATAAGTCCCAATTGGTGAAACCAATTCTAATAAAATGTGTGGTTTTGGAACAGGGACATGTGAGGCTATTGCAGTGGGAAGTTTCAGACACAAAGGAGTAGTAATTTCGGAGATACCGCAGAAACAGTAATAGGAATTTCTGCAGAAGAAATTGGAAAACTAGGGCTTCTTGTTCCGGGAGCTTCCCTCCACTGTTTTTAGAAATGGAGTACATTGGACAGTTCAATTTGAAGATATCTATATTTCTATCCAATAATATCTGAAAGATTCCAAGTTTTGAAAGTTAGGGTTTCTTTGAAAAACCCTAGATCAGCCAGCTCCGGAACCAAGACGGACACCTCAAATCAATAAGATCTAATCTTTTGCTATTTGTATTTGAGGTTCTCATTTCAAAGTGATCTATCACATCAGCTTGATGATAAGCTTGGTGAAGTTGACAAATTCCAAGCATGGAAGTATTTGATCTCTCTGAATAAAATTAATTGGACACCTACATGAGTAGAGAGGTTCCAGTTTTAGAGGGAGAAGAGGCTAAAAGCCTAACACCTAAAGAACTTGGTCAAGGCCAAGAAGATCATTGTTGATTTAATCATGGATCACCTTATACCACAAGTGTCTTCCCTAAAAGACACCAAAGATGTTTGATTCCTTGGACAAGCTATTTGAAGGGAAGAACATAAATCAGAATATGACCTTAAGAAACTAGTTGAAGAATGTGAAGATCCAGAATGCAGAGACCATACAGTCATACTTTACAAGGGTCTCTCAAATCAAAGACTCAACTTGACAAAAGAAGTGAAGAATGCAGAAGTGGTGATAGCCACCTTGAATGGCCTCCCAGGATCATGGGATTCATTCATTCAAGGAATGTGTGCCATAAGGAAGTGATTACTTTCAGAAGAAGAAGAAGCTCAACTAATAATAAGAGAAAAGAAGATGGGAGCAACTGAATATCAAGCTCTTACCATCCAAAGAAGATCCCTCAAGCGATGAGGAATATGAAGAACTCAACTCTTGAAGAATATCTTATCCACCTTAGCATTTGGATAAGAAATGATGCTATTATGAATGAAGAAGACGATGAAGTTGAAGGCTCAAGAAGGAGTCTACCCATGAAACAAATAAAGATAAGTATTCAATTGTCATTTCATGATATTGTTTTGTTATGCATTTGTTTATATTCAATTAATGTATTATGCATGATAGAATGTTTGCATTAATGATAGTATACTACTAATATGCATGTGATGGGTAAGTAGCTCATGGTGCTATACAACTCTCCATTGCTACTTATCTAGAAGGAAACCTCTTTGCTGACATATTGGATTAGTGCACAATCTCAATGTTGTCCTGGTAGAGATGGAAGGCATCTAGAAAAGATTCTGTGAGATATGGATGAATGTTGTATTGGTTAAAGTAGTTGCATGATCATATATTTATGCATAAGAGTTTGCCAGTATGAATATTCCTTATGAAATGTTTCTAACCATACAAATGCATTTGACTTGTAAGAAAGATCGCATACATAATCGGTTATAAGCAAAGAAGGATGTGACTTGTTCCGAAGAACAAGTGACGACATTTCAAAATGAAAAATAATATGATGAATGCAGTGACATCATTGATGCAGAACCTTCCAAGAAAAAAGGGAAGATCAGTTCAAGAAGAATGATGTATAGAATGCAGTATCGATACATGAAGGAAAGTTCATAGTTCCATCATGCAGTTGATGGAAACATCGTGGGATACAAAGCAAGATTTGTAGCACGAGGCTTCTCACGAAAAGAAGGCATAAACTACGAAGAGACATTTGCAGCCATTGGAAGTGAAGTCACATGACAGGCAAAATCATGTGTGCAAATGAAAGAAGGCCTTGTACGAGCTCAGAAGACACCCATGGGATAACACGTACATGAGGAGCTTGATGAAGATCTGAACTTGTGCTACAAGGTTGATAGAGGATGACAAGCTCACAGATGGGTGCGAGAAGAACTTTTGAAAAAGTTCAAGATAAAGGATCTTGGTATCCAATGACCCTAGATGGATACATAGAATATTAGTAGTAGAGGAAGCTACTTGTCACTCCGGTACAGAATGTTCCAGTGCATAGAGTACGGAAGACAAAGGGAGTATGATGCTCTGCTTCAGAGGGAGTGACTGCAGAAGATCTTAAGGTTCGACATGGTACGACAGGATGGACAGATTACTGATGACTCTAGGATTTACTGAGAGTAAAGTGGATTCCAACCTTTTCTTCAAGGTTGAAGGCAAAAGACTAGTGATGCTCTTGTTATGTGTCGATGCATTATTTTCTAGGCATGGAGGTGTGGACAAGGGAAGTATGCAGTAGAGATCCTGAATAGGTTCAGGATGATGGACTGCATGACCACACCTATGGCATCGAACCTGAAGCTATTGAGTGTTGCTTCATCAGATTCGGTTGATGCCACGATGTATCATCAGATGATTTGTTCATTGATGTACCTGACAGATACGAGACCAGAGTGAACACATTGAGACATGTTCACTTGATGGTTGCAAGTATGATATGAATCAGAAGATTAACCTGGAAGGTTATACGGATTCAGATTTGGCAGTGCCATTGATAAGAAGAGCACTTTGGGGTGCTTCTTCAGTATGAGATCATGTGTGATCTCTTGGTTGGCAGGATGGATTCCTGCATGGTGCTGAGTACAACCGAGGAAAAAGATGTTGCCATTTGCTATTTGGGAGGTAGTATGTTTCCTTTGAAAACTACTATTTGATTTGCTTGATCTGACTTGCATTTTTGGTATGATGCAGAGAGGAGCAGTGAAGTTCCAGTTTGTGATACAGATCGAGATCTCTCGAAAGAGGGAGTTCTAGCATAGCTGGTGAGAGAGGTTTTCTGAGCATAAATCCTGGTGAAGCTCATAGGTTGCTCAGACGTAAACGGTCCTATAGGTTGTCCTTGAATGTAATAGATCCTGGCGAAGCTCGCGGGTTATCCTTGGACGTAATCAACCCTGATGTGATTCTATGCTAGAAATGGCTAGAGTGAAGTTTGAGTACTTCAGGGAGAAGCTTGGTGTTCTCTAGATCGAGGTTCCTTCCAAGAGGAAGTGATGTGTCCGTGTTGTGCCCTTGTGACATGGTGAGAGGATTGGTTCCTTCCATGGTCAGATGTAAGTGTTGTGCCTTTCCAACATGGTGAGAGGATTGGTTCCTTCCATGGTCAGATATAAGTGTTGTGCCCTTCCGGGGTTCCTTCCATGGTCGGATGTAAGAGCTGTGACATGGTGAGAGGATTGGTTCCTTCCATTGTCAGATGTATGTGATGATGCCACATCCAGCATGAAAAAGGGATGGCTATGTGAAGACACATCTAGCATGAAAAAGTACTAGCTCTGTGTGGATGTCACATCCAGTATGAAAAAGGACTGGCTCTATGAAGAGACATCTAGTATGAAAAAGGACTAGCTCTGTGTGGATGCCACATCTAGTATGAACAAGGACTCGCTCTGTGAAGACACATCTAGTATGAAAAAGAACTAGCTCTGTGTGGATGCCACATCCAGTATGAAAAAGGACTAGCTCTGTGAAGACACATCTAGTATGAAAAAGGACTAGCTCTGTGTAGCTACCACATCTAGTATGAAAAAGGACTAGCTCTGTGAAGACTCATCTAGTATGAAAAAGGACTGACTCTGTGTAACTGCCACATCTAGTATGAAAAAGGACTAGCTCTATGAAGACTCATCCAATATGAAAAAGGACTGGCTCTGTGTAGATGCCACATCTAGTATGAAAACAGACTAGCTCTGTGATGATACATCCAGTATGAAAAAGCATTGGCTCTGTAGATGTACATCCAGCATGAAAAAGGGCTAGCTCTGCAGAGATTCCTATGACGAGAAGAATCAAGAGATAGATCCAGTGATGATGATCCAGCAGTGATGATCCAGATCGAGTGATGATCTAGATCCAGTGATGATGTCCAGTGATGATCCAAATCGAGTGATGATCCAAATCGAGTGATGATGTCCAATGATGATCCAGATCCAGTGATGATGTCCAGTGATGATCTAGATCGAGTGATGATCCAGATCCGATGATGAAGATGACTTGAAGATGAAGATGACTTGAAGACGAATATGACTTGATGATGATCCAGATGATACAGAGAAGAAGACTTGTGTTGATATATTGTGTCGAGAGAATACCTTCCTAGTTAAGAGGGAGTGTTGATGTATTTGTAACTTTGGAATGTATTCATCCATATATCTTATGTATTGTACCCCTAGTTAAGAGGTGATGCGGAGTTGCATCGCAGCAGTAAGATGTTTCCCCCTGCCACGTACCCAGTTTGCAACCGACAGTGGGCTAGTCAAGTCACTATCTGACAGGTAGTTAACAAAGAAATGACCGGTATCCCCTACTGTAGATTTGGCAGCAGTTTAATAAATTTTTCCAGATTTGGTAAATCCCCGATGACACCGGTGCCTGGATATGCACGCTTTGAGGGACACGTGATCAGATCTCAGCAATTATGACATATCAGAATGACGGGTAGGGTCTTGTCCAAGTAATTATAATGACCAACGGGTGTGACCCAGGAGGACCGTTGCGTCCGGTAGCATGCCTTCGGCATAAAAGCAGTCATCCTTCAAGTAGGAGGGGTACAGTTGCCAAATCTCGAGAGCCATGCAAGGCAGTGCTAAGCGTCCCCTGTGCAGAGCCAATTAAGTTGCAGAGTACAGTGACTTCCAGAGTTCGAAGCCACTGCACGCCCAGAGTATTGAGCCAAGCGAATTCTGACTGAGGCTGAACCTATAGAAGTAAAGTTTAGAAAGAACGTACTGGACGTGCGTTCGCCATGACGACGCCACCCAAGGTTGTGAAACGAGAGACATCACAAGTTAGACAGTCGCTAAGGATGAAGAGTCAAGCAACAGAAGTAGAAGTTGTCACTAAAGTCTCTACTAAGGAGAAGAAGAACGCCGAGCCGATCACTGAAGATAAGAAAGCAGAGTAGAAGACTGATGAGAAGAAATCTCCCGCTAGAAGGAAGGTGAAAATGAGAAAAAGAAAGCAACGGGAGAAGGTCACTGACCTATCTGATCAGCTAAGAAAAGAACGAAACATGGTGAAGGTACTGAAACAGAAACCTGAGGGTCAGCGGCAGCACGTGGATCTGGACCACTTCGAAGAGAAGAGAGGTGGAAGAAGACTGCAAGCCTAGCGGAGGGGAGACTTCCAGAACGAGGACAAAGGCTTGTTCTCGGAGCGGAGTTCATGGGTTTCTTCTTCTCCGTCCACGAGGCTCTAGATGGAAGGAAAGGTTTGAGGAGTCTGGAAGATACAGATTTTCCTTGTGATAAAAGTTCTAACCCAGATAAAAAGGAAAGGATATCTGTGGAACACTTCTCAAACACTAGAGCGCTCATACAGAAGAAAGAACGAAGAGAGCGAAACCGGGACTATGGGCAGAAAGGATATGAGAGCCCAGTGAGCTAAGTGACCGAAATTCCAAGAGAACGTGTAGATGTAATGAAGACTGAAGTCGAAGAACTTCGAAAGAAGTTGCAGAAGACTTCGCAGGAGGTGAAGGATAAGTTGCAGCAGGAGAAGCCTGTTGCAGGTGGCTCGAGGACGAGCCACAAGTAAGTGTTAGGGGACTGTTGGAGCAGGGCCCCACAGCTACAGAAGAAGCTGCTAGTTTTGGCGGAAAGATATAAGTTTTGGCGGAAAGAGGACAAGGCAGAGCTACGACGCCGTAGCACGTTTCCAGCTGGAGAGCAGAGCCGGAAACCATGACTTTTGGGATAGAAAAGTCAAGAAGGCAATGGTACCCGAGCGGCTGAGAGAAGAAAGCTCAACCACTGCATTGAAGGCAGCGGCGGAAGACAGGAGGGCTCAGCGACCCTCATAAAGAAGAAGGAGCAACGAGGCTCAAGCATTGAAGGCGAATGACAGAAAGAGAAGCGGTGCATAGTACCCATGGTCAGTGCCGGGAAGCATGGAAGACTGCAGAGAGCTGTGGTGTGACGGGAAGCGGCTACCTCAAGGACAGAGAGGACCGACTGTCACTAATTAGGTTTGGGTTACTGTTGGGACAGGCCCACAGTGTTATAATGGCGAGACCTTCAGGCCGCCTATAAAAGCTTGTATTTTGTATTGTAAAGGGTTGGTGGGTTGGTTGGTTGATTCATAGGATTGAGTCATTAGTTGGTCAGTTGATTATTTTTTTTGTAGACTCAGGAGTCAGTCAGACAGACTATGTTGTAACGATCCAGACACCTAGCTTGTCTGTGAGTCATTTGAGTCTGTATGTAACCATCCATAGAGAGAGAGCATAGAGGGAAGGATATATTGAAAGAAAGGCAATATAGAGATAGAAATAGGCCAGAGATCTGGAAGAGATCTCACACTGCATATGCAGTGCAACAGACTGTGCTAACTTCCCTCAAGATATATAATAGAAGCACAGTTTGGTGGACGTAGCTCCCATCCTGGGGGTGAACCACGTTAAATCTGCGTGTTAAGTGTTGCATGAATGTGTTTGTATTTGCTTGTCGTTACTGGTTATTATGCACGTAATGTTAGTTGCAGTAAGTGAATGTATGTATTGTTTGATTCACGGTAAGGAAGGAAGATAGAGATAAGTTGAAGTATTTTAGTAAGCTGCTTAAAGACTCCTTTACGTCTATTTCTAATGACCACTTAATCACAATATAACTTCTGGAAAGTAGAGTTTCGCACATCGGCACAGTCAACGCTAAGAGCGCAAGGTCGCAAGTGGTAAGATATCGCAGAGAGGCGATATCGCACCGGCAGAGGAGCTGCGGTGCGCGATACTGCGAGCTGAGGGCTTAGCGTTGAGGAGAGGTTAGGTGTTCCGCGGTGCGCATAGATGCGATAAGGTTGGAAATATTGTGAGTAAGTGGAAGTTGTGCGGCGCGGGAAGAAACCGTGCAAGTTGCGCGTGGGTAAGAATCGCACGGCTAAAAGTGCTGCGAGTAGAAGGGGACGTGCGATGCGCAGAGATAGCTGACCTTGTGATTCGCAGGAGCGGGAGAAAAGAATTAGGATGCGCAGAAATTGGTCCAAGACACTTGAGTCTTGGCCAACCCATTAGATTCACTTCGGGTGAGACTTCAGATCGCTTTGCGGTCTGTCACCGAAAGGGCCAGTGAGTTAGGGGTGTTGTTGATTGATTATAGTAAACCCGGGTCTGCCCATGCAATCAACACCCCTCTTTTCTCAGGTTCATGAAATATATGAGAATGGACTTGTCTTCGGATGAGCTACAATGAGTGTTTGTTAGCCTCTTTGAACTCATAAAAATGAAAAGAGGCACTCATCAATCAAGATGGGGAAATTAAGAGAAGGGAATCAATTCATTTTGTAAATAAAATGACAGTTTGTAGTCACCTTTGAACATGGCACTTGTCTGCATTTCATTCAGTCAATTGGGTATTCAGCTTGTCTCCGAGTCAATCCACTTTCATGAGTCATGTCACTCCTTTGAGTCTTTCAAAGAATTCATTGTCTGTTGTCGCATTGTGCTCTGCCTTGTCAAGTCAATGCTGCCAAGTCTTTTGTCGTTCTGCCCAATGTTCAAAGGGAAGTTGAAAGTTTACCTCTGTAATAAAAACCACCTTTTGTGTCAGTACCTTTTGAGTCAGTCCTATGGTTACATCATCTACAACATTCTAGAAATTTGTTCTGATTTTCGTGTCGTCAATGTGGGATTCATCATGGCCCTCCTTCGACGAGACTATTCATGTCGACATCAACTCATCATCTAAGAGTTAGCCTTAGAAACAAGTTTAGGACCTTGAGATCTGTATACCTCAATGACAGATTCTCTCACTCTTGACATAGGTTCACATCATTGACATTTGATCGATAGATTCGACTGAGTGTTCGACATCAAATCATCTCTTCACACTCAGGGGATTGTACTAGGCTACCTTGGGAATCATTGACATCAATGGTGATCTCCCCTGCACTTGTTAACGGTTCACATCATTGATCGGTAATCAAGTGGTTTATACCATGTTCGACTTCAAATCATTGTAATCACATGGATAGAATCGTACTTTGTGGAAGATGAAATGAAGACCTTGGGTATCTATTAAAAGTGCTCATTGCTTTCCCCATAGGTTGCGATGGAGTATATTGTATGAGTCCCGGCATGGATCCACATTTGTATGGTTGTGGCTATGCTCAAATTTGTGTTTTTTGACATAGATCTACAGTGTATTTTGGGTAGCTATGTCCCAAGTTTGAGTCCTCTATTACATGGATCTATGATGTATTCTAGTTGCCATGTTTGTTAATCTCTTTCATGGATTTTCCTTGTATTGGTATGCAGCCATGATGATGACACATTTGCTCATGAGTCAAAAGTATTGATGTATTTCAGATACCTGGTTTATGATGATCTTCGATCAAGCTAATTCTTGTCTCGAAGTGATAACTTGCTCTTTCAAAGCTCTCACCTATCGTATCCCTCTAGCCTCATGCTTTGGGGGGCATTCTGTTACACATAAATCCCGTTATCATCATGTGATGAGGTCCCAAACATTAGTATTTGCTCTAAATCCCAAGTTGTGAAGTGAAAATACTGGCCCAGACTTCAATCTTGCATATGAAAATCCAGCATCGCTTTTGCCTTTAAGTCAAGGAGTGTTACCTTCTTCAGTAACACCTACAGTCTCTTAACAGTAGGCGGTACCACCACCTTTACCTCTTGTTCAAGGCTTGGTTCTACCCTATCACCGCTCTGTCATAGTGGAGTAGAAGTGGTGCCCTTGGTAAAAAGTGAAAAAGAGAGGATTCCACGAAGCTTCTCGAAGGAAGACTTCGTGGCACCCTTATCCCTACACCTGATGACCACTTGGACTCGAGATCCATCTTTTTGAGATCTCCTATCCACCTCACCCACCATTTACTCAACCATCCCTATCTTCCCAAGGCCTATAAAAGAAAGCTCATACCCCATGGTTGAGAGAGAGCAAAGTTATGCTTTGCATTGACATTCTAGCCTAAATTAGTAGGGTGAGTATAGGAGGAGCAAGTTGGAGCTTTTGGGGACAAGACATTGGCATGTGAAGGAGCATATCAACACTAAGGCAAATGTTGTAAACTTCTTTTTTATTATTAATGAAAAGTTGGTTCCTTTCCCGTAAAGTATGTTGTGTTATAATCATGTATTTTACTGTTGGATTCCTTAGTCACTGACACATATTTGTGGATTATATTCAGGTGCTTTTGATCTTGTTTGCTTGTTTCATGTGATTATGCAGGTACGTCCGTGAAGAGCCATCACCATAGGAAACAACTACACCACTCCATCAAACAGACTCATTCTAGATCTCCACAACTTGTAGGGGAAGTCTTCTAACTCTGTTGTAACCCATTTGTTCTAGATCTGAACCATTCAGACTAGAGGAACAATTCTTGTAATATCCCAAACTGAGATTTTCCTATTTATGTGTATACTGTAGATGGCTAATAGACTTACTCCTTAATCAAATAGGAAAGCAAACCCAGAACTTTGCATCCATGCAGTTGCATGCAAATATGTGCCCTAGAAAAATACTGAGATGCTATAAAATAGGAGAAATCAATGCATGTACATACCAGTATATAGATCAGTTGATGGTGAAGAGACTAGTCCCAGCATGCAAGGATTCTACCGGAGGAATAAGGAGATACACCAAATCGTCCTCCACAGGTGAATGCGCCCTCCTCTCAAACTATATAAGTTCCAGAATAATAAATAAGTTGCTGCTGGAAGCCCAAATGATGTGCACTAGGGTTATAATACCCCTCTGATGATGATGGAATCGGCATGCAGAAGTTATGAACCCTGTAGGTAGGAAAACGAATTGCTTTGTCTCTAATCACGGTGACACGGTGTGATGGTGAAACCCTCTGGCTGGATGAATAATCAACCTCCCGGAATAACTGCTGAATGTAACTTGATGATGAACTAGTGCTAAACTTGGATGATCCAACCTGATGATAAACTAGGGCAGATAGATTTCACTGCCGAAATACACCAGTTAGTTGAGCATGCGCTCAACCCCAACTTAGCTCGCCAAGCTCTCCAATTCGACTCCACAAATCAATTATCACATAAGTGACTTCTCCATTCACTTTATCTTTCTTTTATAACTCTCAATTATGAAAACCCTAACTTTTGACTTAATTAGGTCACTTGATCTTCTAATTTGCAGTTGATTTGCATGCATGTGCATGGAGACTTAATCGGGTGCATGCATCATTAAATAATTCCCGGATGTCATCCATGCAGGTGGCCTTTGGCTCTAGTGGCCCTCTTCGACCCAATGGTGATATAATATTGATGCCCTAGATCTTCTATATATGGCATCAGTTTTCGGCTGATTCCTTGACTGTCAGTACCCGCTCGAACCTATAGGAATCACATAGGTTAGCGGGTTGGTCCTCAATGCCTAAGCAGAAGAGGGCATTACAACTCTTGTCTGCAAGAGGTGCATTTTTCCTAGCAAAATATGGCAAGAGGATGGACATGTTTTCCTGGGGAAAAGGAAAATATGCAACTGATGTTCTGAAGGGATTTCAGATGGAGGGTTGTAGACCGATGTCCACACCCATGATCACCAACTGGAAGAAGCTTCATGCTTCTGAGGGAGAGTTGGTTGATCCTACCTTATACATGTAGCTCATTAGTTCATTGATGTATCTAGTTAACACTAGACTAGATATATGTTTTGTAGTGAACACTCTCAGTCAGTTCATGATGGAGCCTGGGTAGTCGCAAAACATGTTTTGAGATACACTATTGGGACAGTAGACTATGGTCTAGACTACAAGAGATCATTGGAGTGGGTTTGATTGGCTTCACATATTCATATTGGGAAGACAGTGCATTGGACCGAAAGAGCACTTACAGAAGTTGTTTTAGTTTGGGCTCGGCAGCAGTGTCGTGGTTCAATAGAAAGTGAAAATCTGATGCTTTGAGTTCTATTGAGGTTGAGTATATGGAAATCAGTCAGGCTATTTGCAAGGCATTGTGGGTTTGTAAGTTGATGGTTGACTTGTTTGATCAGGAGTTGAGACCTACAATTATATATTGTGATAATCATAGTTGCATCAGACTCTCTGAGAATCCAGTATTCAATGATAGGTCTAATCACATAGAGATCGGATATCATTTCATCAGAGATTATGTTCACATGGGAGATGTTGAGTTAAAGTACATATCTACTGAAGAGAAGGTGGTTGACATTCTCACAAAGTCTTTAGGAAGATGAAAGCATATTCATTTCAGAGACAAGTTGGGAGTGGTGAAGAACAACTTCTTCAGTAAGAGGGAGTGTTGAAAAATACCAAGGAAGAGTTTGTTCACCTTGTGATGCCTTGGGATGGGCAAGAACACTTAAAAGTTGTGGACCCTAGTACTTTTAAAGTGAGAATGACTTTGTGTTTATAAAGTGACTTTATAAAGTGAGTTTGAGCTATTAAAATTTTAAATGTGACTTTATGAGAATTAAATGGTGGGTGAGTGATAAATGTCTCATTTATTATTTAAAAGTGAATTAAATGCTTTTATTGAGAAAATTGAAATTTAACATGAGCCTGATCTCGACAAGTTATGTTTTAATCTAGGCCATTTATTTTCAAGTGGTGGTTACTCGAACAAAAAGGCTAGGGAAAGGCATTGAGAGTTTGATTGTTGTTCACTTTCACAAAGAGATATTGGAGAAGAGGGAAAGAGAAAATAGTAGAAACCCTTAATTTTTGGAAAAACTGAGTTATATGCTGGAGATCAAAACCAAGGGCACAAAAATTGAGGTGAGGTCGTACAGTTCAGACCATACAATAGACAACTTTCTAGGCATCCATACAACATCCGTACAACATTAATTACAGGTCTGTACAACATGAATTTCGAGGTAGCAGAGGACCGCATTAATTGTAGGTCATACAGCATCAGCTCGACACGAATTTCGAGGCCATATGACAAGTTGTACAACACTAAAAAATCAGTCCATACAACACATAAATCGAGGCAATTCTTTTTGGCACATTTTCCAAGGTCACACGTGTGGATCATACAACTGTTTGGAGGGCACATCTTTCGAGATGAATTCTAGAAATTTTCAGCAGGTCATTCAGTGATTGTTTGGCACAAATTCCAAGGCAATTTGGTTGAGATAAGTACTACTGTAAATTTGTTTACCTAAAGAAATAAAAATCTCTCTCTGAAACAGGTTTTCCCTTCGAGGTTTTTCCTGGACCATTTTGGTCAAAATTCTGAGTCTAAATTTCATTTGTGTTGGTTGTTATAATTTTCTGAGTGTGAAAAAGTTGGCTGTCATTTAAATTTCTGAGTTGTTTATGTTGAAATAATTCCATGTGTTTCAAGCAAAAGTGAAATTTTTTAAATATAATATGATTATGCATGTTGGGGTTTGGGCATTACACTACATGCAATGAAACTAAACCTGAAACTGGGTTGGGGTTCCAAAATCAAGGTTTCTAACTTTGTTGTCTCCTTGTTAACTTTTCTTCAACCCTCAATGCACACTGATATGCTTCAACCTCTAACCGAAATTTCATCACACAAATCTTGTCTTGAATGGCAAAGCTATCCCATCCACATATCTAACAATCGACTCTGAATTCTCCTTGTTTTACCCCAACCTTTTAGATAATCTATAATATTCTTCTGCATACTCTTTGACTCCATTTCTTTTCAATTCTTCAACCTATGTAACAAAATCAATTCAAAATCATAGTGCAATACTTACTTTTAGCTTGTCCACCATCCTGATCCAAATCTTGATCTTCATTTTTTCTGCTTGTCTGTTTAACTACAGCCTATCCCACCACAATAAAGTGTCCTTTCAGCTTTGTGAATGCAAATATCACTCATTGAGGGTCTTTTATTCCTTGAAACTCAAAGAATTTATCTATTTCACTTACCCAATCAATCAATTCATTTGGATTTTAATTTACCCAGTATGTTGGGATATCCATTCTAAGTCCTTGCAGACTGGAAATAGCTATTATTATCTGGTCCTTGGGGTTTTGAGCTCCTTCCAATATCACTTCTCCTTCTACCTCACTTCTGTTGTCTTCACTGTCATAATCTACTACTATTGTTTTTCCCCTACTATGAGAAGCTTCTGTAGAATCTAAACTTCTTGTTCTGGCTTTCAACATCTCCGTGATATCCTCATTATCCACTCCTCTACATGGTCTTCCTCGACCTCTCCATACAGGAAATCTTCCTCTCTGTGCCATACTATTCTCTCTTTGCCCCAACTATTTGTAGTTGTGGATAGACTTTACCCAGTCCAAACGCTAGAGCTGTCCTCTACCTTGACAACTCTACCCAATTATCTCCTTGGCTGGAGTTGTTCTCAAAATAGGCTCACCCTAGCTGTGAAACCACTTAATGCAGCAACACCCTATGTTCAAAGTGCACAATAACACATGGAAGCAAATGCAAATGTAGCCTATAATAACACAATGGAAATATAATCAAAGTTAACAACTAAAAGTCATAGTCTTTCATTAAACCATGGAACATTACAAAAATTTTAACCTTATCACAGGAACGGTTCAGGGATCAAATAGAACCCTCTACATTCAAGACAAGTATTGGAACGGAGGCTCAGTATTCTCTGGACTCACTACACTCAGATCAACAACCTGATCTCTTGTTGCTTCAAAGTTTGAACCATTGAATCGGAATCACAGGTCCCTTGCCAAATCACTAATCACGGATGCTTGCAATGTTCTCTCACAACTCACAAGTCTGTGGACTCTTCTTTTGGACACCAGATCGAGTTATGGCCTCTAGAAAAGGAATTTGCATATCCTTCACTCTTTTGAACCAACCTCTTGTTAGTTTTAGAACTTCTTTCCTTCTCTCACTGCACTAAACTCATCTCAACATCCCTTTATATATCTTCCAATGGTGGTCCTGCATTCCATAGTTGTAGGATAATATCATAGTTGACCATGTCAACAAATAGATCTTGGAAGACATTATCTTTTATCCTTATTCCTTGTAGTAAGGAGAAACCATAATTGGTAACTACTGTTCCAACAATGTGCCTCCAAATGAAGACTCAGAAGGATTGCAACCTATGATAAATAACTGAGATTAAAGATCTTCAACGAACAGTCATGACCTTGATCAAATGATCCCCTACTCAAAACAAAACATGCCGAAATCGAAATATTTTTGAGTGGTGCAGGATTGCCAGCTACCCATTAATGCCCCTGCATCAATGGACTCATAGTACTTGACACTCAATTGTCTTTCCAGTATTTGGCTCTCAAAATGTCTAGACTTGATTCTCAATTGTCTTTCCAGTATTTGACTCTCAAATTGTCTTTCCATAGAAGTTACTCACTTATTTGCTGTTAAGTCTTCTATAAAGAATGATAAAAAATATATGCCAAAGTGTATGCTTTACACTGAATTTTCTCTTTTCGCAATGCACGAGAGACAATCAAAGGTAGATAAAAATGGTTAAGTGCATGACATGACGTGTACACCCCTATATTATTATTATCATGGGGAATGGAATTGCATATTTACATGGACTATGCACTGCACCAAGAACCCTGTTAAATTGCTTAATACTTTGCCACTACTTGCAAAATTATGCTGCTTCCATGCTTTGCTTCTGTGGACTAATCTTTTCACATAAATTAATCGGTGAAGCATAGTGATGTTTGTGATGTACATACTTATTTATCAACCTGCTCCTGTACAACAAAAAGCTTTCCCGCTCCTCAACCATATAAGATTATCTTAAATATGAAAATAATAATAATGATAATCAAAGGTTGATGCTATACAATTTAGGCATAGAACAACAACTAATTCTTGAGATAGCACAATCTGAAAGACATTTCAATCTTCTTCTTCACAAGGAGGATGATATTCTCACTGGCAGCTATCAATTGTCTGGTTTCAGTCCCTTTTTGGTATTTTTAAATAGAAGAATATTATAGGAATACTCTTCCATTAATATGATTGACAATGTGATCATATATCAATTTACCAAAAGTGTATATCCTCTGCTTCCTAAATTGTCAAAACCCCAAATTTTCTGAAAAATTTAAAATTTTCAAAATACAGATAAATTTCATAAATGCAGTCACTAATTGTTTAATTAGTTATATGTTACTGAATTCATTATTTGAATTATATTTTGATTAAGTTTATCTTTATAAAACAGTTTCTTTTCAGTTTATTGACTTGTTTTCTTCTTGCGACCACAAAGTGGAACTGTCATGAAAATATGGGCTTACTTAGCTTTCGAGTTAACGCAGAAGTTTTCCTTCTCTTACAGATTTACAGAGAATAGGTTCAGGTGCTGCTTAACAAAATTCTAAAGTGTTCAATATAAATTCGTCGCACAAAATTTAATTCAGTAGAAGAATATACATGCTAGTCAGTTTCCAAGCTTATCGAGGTAAAGCATTAAACTGTTCTTCTTTTTAAGATGTTATGGAAAGAGATTTGATTCTACTAGTATTGACGACAGCTGTTTCCTTCTTAAAGGCGTGATTTAATATTCTTACTGAGTATTAAACTCTTTGATGTTTATACTAATCGCCAAGTGTAAAATGGTTTAAATATTTCTTTACAAGCAGAGTAAGAATGGTAGAGTTATAAAATCAATGGTTTAAATTTTCAAAGGTGCACAATACATTTACATCATGGTGGATTTGGTTACTGTAGGTGATAAGTACATAATGTAATTTGAAAACTTTGAAGTTTATTGGGTTCACATCTTTATTTCAAGCTGCTCTTTGAAAATGATATACTAGTGTTGATGCATAAGGTTTTTATTTATACAACAACTGCTCCAAAGCATATCCTAAGCTTATCTTTCATAAGAAAGGTAGCTTACTATAAACAGGTTTTATACCATCACTTTCATAGAGATAAAAGGGGCATGTCCTTAATGGAATATAATCCTGAAGGAATGCATATCAAGATAGTTTCATGGCTTAACTTTTATCATGTTACAATTTATGGGTTTAAGAACAACTTATTTTAAGCAATACACTAGCCAAAAATACATTGTTACTTTCTTTTGTATTTACTATCAAACTATACCATTTTAATAAATACACAACAAGGCCAAAGAGGTTAACATCAATGATAGGTTATTTGCTATAGTTTGATTTTATAAATCTCTTGATATCAACCAATAGTATACCTTTATAATAAGGTTTTAGACATTGGTGGAACAAACACTTGTTGTAAGCAATATTCTTTCTTAAATAACAAAGGTTATAAATTCTTTTTTTTTTAAACAAACAAAGTTACAAAACCTTATGTAACTATTTGATGAAAGAAATAATAACAAGCCTAGATAGAAAACTCATGACAAGGTCCATGCCATGATATAAATAAGTTTAAACTTGACTTGAGTTTGTACATTCCATAATTTATATGGTAAAGGGTCGTAACCCTTCCCACGACCTTGATGATTGTTAAGGTGATGAGTTTATAATGACAATAGTCTTATGTTCCCATGCAGCGTTTACATGGATCATGGGTAATGTGGAACCTTCGAATATCATTGAGTGAGAAAATGATAATACTCGTGGAGAGGAGATCTCCGGAACTATACACTCGAACCCAAAGCTTGCCAATTATTTAACTGGGTAACGTGGCGTCGTTGTGGCCAAGAGCTGAATGGATAAAAATGACTCTCATTCGAACCCTAATCTTATTACCCTTACCGTGGTTCTCGGCCTCTTGCCGCCTGCAATGGTGTTGGTGCACCCTTGTCGCGCCGCTCCTCTGAAATGTTTTCTCCCAGCTCGTTATCTTTGCCTCTCGTCCATTGAGAGCTTACTCTAAAACTCACAGAGAAGAGTTGTTGAACCCTTGAGTCTGTTGGCAAAGAGTTGGGTTAGTTTTCTCCGGGTTTAACTTTTCCTACTCGCTCAGTTCAGTGTTTTAGTAGTCTGCAAGGCCCTTAATTCTTCTTGGAATCAAAAATGGAAGGCATGGCCTCGTGACTTGAAGTCTGCTGGTTTAAGGGTTTGCGGTAAAGTAGGTTTTTCTGCTAAAAACGACTGCGGCACAAGCATTTATGCTCGCTTGGCTGTGGCTTTCACTCTTTGTCGCAGTTGTCTGATGTTGTTAATGATCCCTTTGGGACAGTCGTGGGTTGGTCTTCATGGCCTGTAACCCTTGCGGTTTTCTTGGTTCAAATAAGTTGACCCTTTCGCTGTTGTTTTAAGAGGTTAAACCCTTCGTTTTTAAATATGGGACCTCCGGCTGAGGCCGAGACTAAAATTTTGTTTTTATTTTGATTACTGTGTAAAAATATATATAATGTACAGGCTGTAAAGCCTCGCTGTGTAGATTTTGTCTACAGCCGTGAGTAAATTACTGAATTTAGACTCCAGTTGTTAACTCTGTTGTATTTTGGGATTTGTAGGGTTTTACCCTAACTTGTCAGTTTTTAATAATATTTACAGCTTCTGTACTTATCTTTAAATTATAATATGCTTTTGTAAATTGTTTAAATGTTATTTATGATGTGAAGTAATTAATTAAGCTCAGTAGGTTGAGCATGATAATACCTTGATGGTTATTCTCTGTACGTTAATGTACTGGGTTTTCACCCTGTAATTTTACTTAATCTTCAAATATACTAGGGTTACTATACAGGGTTTTTATAATAACTTATTTTATTACAAAGAATTATAATAGGTTGTTATATAATTTATTTTTAACCTTCAGAGGTATGAAGACTCCATGTTTTTACCGAATTATTTATGTATCTGCTAGACAGAGATTATATTTGTTTACTGTGTATTATAATGGAATAAAACATTGCTTATCTTCATATTATACTGTTCTTATAAGAATATATTTATTACCCTTATTCTTTGTTTATTTATAATCATAAAATAAATTAGTATTTTCTTACTGTGTTATTGCACTTAGTGTACTATATACTTTACAGAAGTACTCTACAAGTTAATATTTATAAAATAAAAGTAAAAGAACTACATACTGCATTTGTTGACAGCTTAAAAGTATAGGTTGGCAATTGTAGAATTTGTTTATGCTTAACTAAATAGAACCAAATAAATGAATAACATGCATTACTATCCGCAAGTAAATCTAAAATTCAATAGATTTTCTGTAGAAGTAAGTCAATATTCTAGATATTCTTTCTTTCAATTTGATTTATTAAACCTGCAATAGTTAAGTAACCTAAACTGGAAAGAAGTAAACTGTAGAGTTGTAAAGCATCTCTAATATCTTAACCCTACTCTAGTTTAACTATTTTACTCTTTTCTTAAACTCAAATAAGCAATAAGATTTCTGAAGGTAAATACTGTATTCAGAACTGTTTTATCTACCCACACATGTTACTGTCAGTAAATAGTATAGCTTCTTTCTCTGTATCTAGTAAACTAACAATCTCTGTTCAGGTTTAACACTACTCCTGATAAAAAAATATTTCTTCTAATAACAAAAAATAAAAGAAAATAATCTATAATTCCATTAACATTCTATTCTGTATTTTTATCATACTATTTTTATTTATAATTTCACCCTTATGCTGGAGTACGGTCTGGATCACTTCAGATGAGGAAAAACACAAGTGGGGTTTTAATTCTCATAAAAAAAATTCTGTTACAAAACAAACTAAGAACAACTTCATTACTAAACCATCTAAATCCTTACATCATAAGCTACAAACATAACATTCAATCATACACAGATATTAAAACAAAGATTATTAGATGGCAGAACCTATTCTTGAGCTTGGACGACAACAGCAATGGGAGGTCGTTCCTCCCTACCAACTCCTAGAGAGCGCTCAAACAGTGACTCTTCAGGACCCCCGAGCTTGCTCTGGTCTCCCTGGCTGGAACTAGGTGCAACAATAATCAAGTACCAGTCTTCAGACTCAATACAAACCCTGAACTTATCAGTAAGTTCTCTCAGCTAGCAAGCTGTATCAGACCAAGTTACTACAGATTATCTCTCAAACACTTTCCTTACAGTTTTCCCTTTTCCCCAATGTCTTCCTTGAAGAGCATTCCTCTTGAATGATTCTTCTCCTGGAAAATATCTGATCAACCTCAGCTCTATTCATTGGGTACTTTTAAAAGATTGCCTAGGTCTTTTTGGGTTAGTTGTCATTTATTGAGCCACCTGCTCTAATCCCACTTTTTTGGGGGATCATGACCTCAAATGTAGGGAAGTTGCCACCTGCAACATAGGAAGTGTTTGAGGATGCTGCCACTTGTCTTTTGCTCTCCACCTAGTTCCTCCACCAGTTTGACCAGTAACACTCTTATTAACAGCTCTCCCATGTTGTTGTCTCCACTTTTTATTTATTAAAAATAAAATATTCAGAATTACATTCCACTTCTTTTGACTCTGCTGAGTTATAAGTTCCTACTTAGCATTAAATTTAACATAATGTCTTAGGAAATCTAATTAAAACATTTAACATTATTTTACAAAATTGGGGTATGTGACATAAATTGTCAAACCCGTAGTTATGAATGCAACAGATTATGTTTGTTTCCTTGTTTGATTTGCATCACCAATAATCCCCACAGGAACATAACCCATCCATGAAATGGTGATACCGATTGGAATCCCTAACAACAATTTTCCGTCCAACAATCTGGGAGATCAACTTAATGGCAGAATGGCAGTCACCACAAATGCGGAGATTTTTAATGATTCGGATAGGTGTCCCAGCAGGTGTACGAATAATCCCAAAAGCAATGGCCAACTTCTCACTGTGGTAAGAGAGAAAGTGCTCCTTCTGCTCCTGCTCCACATCATGTAGCACAAAATTTATATCAGGAATGTATCCCATCACCTTCATCTGTTCAGTCAAACATGCCAGTTTTGCATAAATCTCCTCTGTATGTGGATGTGATGTGTCCCCTACTAGAAATGCATGCATTTCATTCTTCAGCTTAATCCAGCTGTACCCAGGGTCCTTTTTCACCCCCCTCTCTTTCATCATTGTTCTCACCTTCACTGCGTCATCCCATTTACCAGCTGAAGCATAGATATTTGATAGCAGCACATAACTTGCAGCATCTTGTGGTTCCAACTCAAGAAGGCAATCTGCTGCCCATTTTCCTATCTCCATATTACCATAAACTCGGCAGGCACCAAGTAAGGTCCTCCATATAAAAGGGGTAGGTTTTATAGGCATTTTGTGAATGAAATCCTCTGCCTCAGCTAGGCAACCTGCCCGGCCAAGAAGATCAACAATACAGGCGTAATGCTCCACTTTTGGAGTGACACGATGAATTAAGCTCATGGAATCAAAATAGTTTCGGCCCTTGTCCACTAGACCTGCATGGCTGCAGGCAGATAGGACACCAACAAAGGTGATGTGACCTGGTTTCAGGCCTTCCAGTTGCATTTTGTCAAAAAGTTGCAAAGCTTCTTCACCATGCCCATGTCGAGCATAACCTGAAATCATAGCATTCCATGAGATATCATTTCGCTTAGCCATCTTGTCAAACACATGGTGTGCATCCTCTATACTCCCACATTTAGCATACATGTCTACAAGGGCACTTGCAACAACGACGTCTGATTCAAATCTAGCTCTTATGATGCTGGCATGGGCTTGCTTTCCATGTTCTAAACTTGCTATGCTTGCACATGCACTGAGAACAGTAGCAAAGGTGAAATGATCCAACTTCATCCCTTCCTCCTGCATTTTGCAAACAAGTTTCAAGGCATCCTCACCGTGTCCATTAAAAGTATATCCTGCAATTATAGAATTCCATGTGACTCCATCTTGTTTTTTCATTTGGTTGAACAGTTTGCTCGCTTCAAACATTCTTCCGGCTTTGGCATACACTGCAATTAGGGCATTTTCAAGGCAAACATCTAGTTCTAATCCAGATATGATCATGTGGGCCTGGACCTGTTTGCCGTAGGAAAGTGTTTCAGGGCATGTGAGTGCACCTAAGATGCTAACAAAGGTGACACTGTTCATTTGCATACGTATCATTTGCATGCGCTGAAAGATTTCAATAGCGTCCGAAGTAAGCTCATTCTGTGCATATCCTCCAATCATAGCATTCCATGATATCATGTCTAGTTCTGGCATTCTGTTAAATACATTTCGTGAATATGCAACGTTTCCAGATTTAGCATAAAATGTAATCAGAGAATTCCCTACAGACACATCTAACTCCAATCTAGTTTTGAATATGTGAGCATGGATCTGCTTACCAAGTTCCAGAGCTTCCAAACTTGCAGCTGAACTGAGGACAATGGCAACTGTAACAGCATCTGACTTCCGGCCTGCCTGTTGCATTAGATTAAAATGTTTCAAGGCTTCCTTGCAATGCCCGTTATGGGCATATCCTGAAATTATGGCATTCCATGAGATCAAATCTAGTTTGGGCATTAGTTTGAACACTCTGCATGCACTCTCTATGCTTCCACATTTGGCATACATGTTGACAAGACCATTACCCACAGAGACGTCCAACTCATATCCAGTTTTAACAGTATGCGCATGGATTCGTGTGCCCAGGTCAAGTGCTTCGATACTAGCACAAGCACTGAGGGCAATGGCAAACGAATTTTGATTCAAGTTTATGCCTGCCAGACGCATTTCATTATATAGCTCAATGGCATCCTCTCCGCAGTTGTGCTGGACATACCCTACCATCATGGCTGTCCATGAGACCACGTTCCTGTCAGGCATTCTGTCAAACATTTGGCGTGCATTTTCAGGACTTCCACATTTGGCATACATGTTCACAAGCGCACTCCCAACAAATACATCTGAAATATATCCAGTTTTGATGGCAAGGATATGGACTTGTTTGCCCTGTTCCTTGGCCGATAGATTCGCACATGCAGTAATGACAGAAGCAAAGGTGAACTGGCTCGGTTTCATACCCGAGCGCTGCATTTGGCAAAAAAGCTTCAGAGCATCATCGTCACAACCATGTTGAACACAAACCGAAATCATTGCATTCCATGAAATAGATTTCTGTTCAGGCAATTTGTTAAAAACTCGGCTTGCATAAACCATATTACCACATTTTGCATACATATCAATGAGAACGTTGTTTAGAACATCATGTGACTGGAGACCCACTTTGACAATGTCCCCATGGACTTGTTTTCCCCATTCGAGAGCTCCTACTCCTAACAACGCACAAGCTCTAAGCGCACTGCCATAGGTGAAGCGTGTTGCCTTCACACTTGTTGTTTGCAATTGACGAAATAGCTCGATGGCTTCCTTCCCACAACCATGCTGGACATACCCAGTCATGGTTGTGGTCCATGAAACTACGTTTCGTTCAGGCATTCCATCGAATACTTTGCGTGCATCCTCCAAACTTCCGCATTTAACGTACATGTTAATAAGGCAGTTCCTTTGAAAGAGATCTGGTTCGAATCCAGCTCTGGTCATGTTAGCATGAACCCGCCTGCCTTCTTCCAATGCCATCAAACTTATGCATCCTTGCAAAAGACAGATATAGGTAGCAGAGTCTATAGTTATGTCCTTTTGGTTCATGTCATGGAAAATTTTCAGAGCTTCATTGAATCGACCCGTCTTGCATAACGAGCCCACATTCACACAATAACAATTCACCTCTTTGCTTTCGCATTCAACTTCTTCTTCTATGGTCGGAGCACTGGCAATAGCAGAGGAGGAGGTGAGAAAACAAGCTGTTTTCCTTCTGTTATTACACAAGTGACTGGAAACAAGTTTCCAATCCCTTAAACTAGTGTCTTTCCTCAAACATGCTTGCAATACATTATTTAAAGCCTTCATTGTTCATCCATGGATTGTTTCAATAAAAACAGAAATGAAAAATTACTTTATTCTACACCAAGCTGGCTGTTGGAGCAACAAATACCCGCTGCCCATTTGCCTCCTGATCGCAACAATTTCAAAGGCCGGTTACCATCAGCCATGGGAAACTGGATTTCTTCCCTGCTATATAACATTATTTGACTAAAACACCACAACAGATAGTAAACGTGCCCAGGAAATAAATATGCAGATTTCTATATTCGAGTATTTTTGTCATATTATTCCGACCAATTTGCCTTTCGAAGAATGGGTTGCATACCGACAGAATCTTTCGATTGCCTTTGAAAAATGGATCGTGTCATAACACCGTATATATGGAATTTAAAGAAATGAGTTCTTTTTATATATGTAAGGGGATGCAGGAGTGCATATATTATTGTTGCTGTGGGATATGGGGAAGGGAAGAGCTAATATTATTGCTGCTGTGGGATATGGGTAGCTATACGTATTTTATGGCTTAAAATTTAAAGGTAGGATTTACATTTGGAAAAGTATGAGGAGGACCAAGTATTTTGTAACAGTGTATTTATTGATTAAAATGGAGAGTGGAGCATAGTCATCATTAAGCATTTTTGGAGTAGTGTATTTTGTAGGGTGTTTATTGTTTGTTAATGGTAAAGTCAAATACATTACTGTGTGTTTATTGTTATTGGTACTCTTCCAAAAGTAATCTAAAGATTTTATTAACATCCTCATAACAATAACAATCAATGCATTGTTGTATGGTATTCATAGCTTGCCATAAAAACTCTATTTTATAAAATAAATAACAAGCATGTACTCCATTATCATTTACTTTAATGTAAATTTTTAATCAAAATAACACCAAAAGTAAAGTATTCTATATGAAAATGATGCTCTTATTTAGTTGATCATATAATTTTTATTAATTACCACATCAAAATAAAGAGTAGAAAAAATTCATAATGGATTTTATTAATAAAGTATTTTAATTTTTATAAATTAGAGTAGAAAATAATAAAATGTCTATTATGTTGATATATGAAAGAATAAATAAATCATCCCATAATTTAAAAAAAAAACATAACAATAATTTATTTGTAAATCATTTTGAAAAGTATTTTTCATATATATATATAATCACTAAAGTTCATGAAAATGTATATAAATATGATATAAATTATATTTTTTTATACCATTTCATTTCCATTAATTATGCATCAAACATTAATCATGAATAACATGACTAAATAGTGGGTTGTCCACTAGCAAGACCTCACAACAAATAAGAACAAAATTACAAACAAAGGTTATATAAATTTCATATAGAAATAAAATGGGCAACATCGCCATTTTTTGGAAGCATATGAAATAAAAGAAAGAGTAAGGGTTTTGTGACAAAAGTATTGGTTGGATTTGTTGTGTTTTTATAGCCTATGCAGTTGCTTTCTGTTGAGGCCTGGAAAATCGCAGGTAACAACAGTTAGGGATTCTCCCCAATAAACGTTCTCAATTAATTGGCTAGTGTTTGGTATGGGGAATCCGTCCGGTTTACGATCCGGCTACCATAGGTCAAGTAACAAATTAAAAGTTTTTACCGGTTACGGCCCGGTCCACCATGTATATTTTTAGTTTGTTGTGTTTAAGTTCTGATTTGCAAGTGTCTATCTAAAAATGCAGATTGATAGAGATAACGAGTGTCACAATGTGATGCGCAGGTTCTTACCTCTCGTATTAACTCTCTCGCATCTAAATCACACACAGCAAGAAACTAAATTTAACTAACTAACCTATCCCTAGGGAGCAAAATTATCAGTTATCAATGAGTAATGTATTTATGCGTATGCATTAAGAAAAATTACAGATAGTTGTTACTTATTTCAAAACACATGAACATTAATAGAAATATGAACAACAAGATAGCTTATTGTTTATGACAACCTTCATTACTCACAGTGGAAATTTCACAGAATAAACTAGAGTGCATTCATAACATGAACAGAGATTCAATGAGTTAGAACGATCTCACAGTTAATGGACATAAGCTGAAAACAAAATAGTTCACATTCAACTGATCCATAGCAAAGCATTTGAAACATTCCACCAAAATTTCTCCAGCAGAAACTTGCAATTCTTTATTGTAAAGGGAAGTAGTTCTTCTTACAATATACTCTCACAAATGGCCTGCGAAAGAAGTCCCTCCTACATCTAAACTCTCCTATATTTATGCAAAAAAGCAAAACCTTTGGGCTTCCTCAACCTTTCAGTTCCAAAATTTTGTCTTGTAGTATGTGCTCATAATTTATGCATTATGTTACATTTTAAATTAAAACTTAAGAGCCCTTTATGAAGAGGGACCAGCTTGGTTGCTGATGAACTTTTTCCAAGCCTGGGCCTCTGCTGCTATCAATCTACTCAGTAATCTGCTGATCTTTTTTGAGATCCTATTAATCTCAAACCTTCACTTTCTTCTTTTCTTTTCTTTATCTCTTCCTTCCTTATTGCTTCTTCATTTCTCTTTCTCTTCCTCCCTTGCTACCTCCTCTACGGCTCTCTTTCTTTCTTCTTCTTCATTCTTCAGCCAACTCTCTGTCATAAACATAGCATGCTCTTAGGCCATTAAGCTTTTACCAAAATAACAAAAACTGTATCAAGCTATTTACCTCCTCCATATGCATTCTGTAAAAATAAACTATACACAGTCATAATGCATGAAAAGAAAAACGACAAGGAAAAGAAAACCCTGCAAGTTTGTGTCTTAAAACCCTCTGAGTCCACTATCTGTAATCAAAATCATAACCCTAATAGAACAGACTCCTCATCTTAATCCAGGTCGCATATGAACTAACTCGAAATCTTCCGATGAAAGCATGAACCACATTGCCGCTACTGCTAATCTCCAAACCACTAGACTCTATACTATGCTCCTCATTGTGGAAAACCCTCGATAAAAGATATCGACGGGAAAAAACCTTCATCGGCGGGAAAAAACCTTATCGGCGGGCGAAAGCACTAGCCGTCGGGTGGATAGTTCACTAGACAGCCGCAACGGCGAACGCCAAATAGACTACGGGTTCCGCGAATCATAATTACAGTCAGCGTCAGAGACTCTTAATGCTAAGTATCAGAGCTTTAAACCTTAACATCTCCGCAGTGTCGACGATGCCAACGACTATTATCGCTGTGATTGTGTATCGGCGATCGGAACCGTTAACCACTGTAGCATCGACAAGGAAAAAACTAAACGTCGGGCATATAGTCTGATCGAAAGCCGCAACGACGGACTCACAAATCACTACGATTCCGTGACAAAATACAACCCGTTAGCGATCGGGAGTTCTAACTGCTAAAGGTCAGAACTCCAAACCTCAACGTTTCCGTAATGTCGGCAATGCAAAAGACAAACCCTCTGATCAATGTCAAAAATCATTTCGATACCGATAAAACACATGATCACCGACAGTCAAAACAATCAGTCTGAGAAAAATAAAACAAAAAGGAGATAAAGCGCTAATAGACGAGAAACAGGACTAATCATCGAGATGTTCATGGTTTGCCTTCCGAAACGGCGGCAGCATAGAGGACTAATGCCCCGATTCCTTCATCAATAGACTTCCGACAACGATAAACAAAATCATCGAAAAATGTTAAGTGTTCAAATAAAACGAAAGGCTCTTTGGCTGGGCAACGAAAATATTAGTTCATTCAACCTCCGACACAGCGGAAACAAAAAGTCATCTCATCATCCAACCTTCAACAGTGATAAAAAAATCATCAAAATCAGACCTTAAGCTCCGAGTAATAAAACAAACTCCACAGTCTTTATGCATTGGCTAGACAACGATAGTGCCAGATTATTCAAATCCCGAAATGAAAGAAAAACACTTGTCCTTACTTCTGACTTCAAAAGATCAAAATTTATAGCAGAGGAAAGGCAGATTTCAGGAAACCAAACAATCCCAGGCTAGATAAAAATAAAAGCAGGGTCCCAAAAATTTTCAAAAATTTGGGAAAAGTTTGCAGCTGTAACAATTGGCGACTACCTGGTGAACACAGATCTCTATACAATTTCTTCTTTAAGTAACAGACTGTTTGACAATAAATACCAACATGTTGAATTCTTCTAGATGTCTGGATTTCCCAAATGGCAGATGTATGTACTTTTAATCATTGATGATAGTCCAATTTAGGGAAAATGGAAACCAAGATTTCAAAGTCTAGATAACTCTTTTGAGGCTAGGGATATGAATTTCATTTTTTTACCTCTGTCTTCGGGTAGCTCCCAGCTTGGACACCACATGATTGTAACATATGGTAAACAGAAATATCTGTTTGTTCCTCATTCCCATGCCATTTTGCACTTTTGTGCTTTTGGACTTTTGTCCTTTTTTTTGAGTCCTCCTTTTTGCCTTCTTTCTGAAATTTTTATTCAGGCTCCTCTATCCATAGTGTCATTTTGTGTGAGAGATGTATTTAATTTTCAGTTCACGGATGGAGAAGGACTTTGGCAATCTTGTATTAATATGGTTTAGTACTTTGTTTTGATACATATTGCTTTCTTAGGAGATTTTGACTCTTATTTGCCTTTTGGCTTTCAATTCTTGGCATGGGATCATTTAAATATAATATACTGTTACCTTGCTTCCTCTCCATGGGTCTTTGTTGTCACCCCCTAAGACATTTTTAAATGTGATATGGATGGAGCCTTGAAATAGTATTCCAGGCCTTTTGATCCTGAGTTATTTTACAAGGATTAAGTAGGACTTCAATGTGTTCATAGCCATTTAGGAAAACTGCTAAACTAGAAGAAGTTCTTTCAAATAAATCAAAAGTACGTAGTCTTATAATCAAGGATTTTAGTTAATCCAGAATTTTGATGAACTCCATGCAACCAAAAGTTGTGCTTCTTTATTAAAATCAATTAAACCCTAATAAACCTGAAAAAACAAATAAAAAAAAAACAAAGCAATCAGTTTATTTATGTACAAGATAACCAAGAAATAAAAATCAATACAAATAAAGTTTGAGAACTAAACCATTAACTGGTAAGTTCTCTTCTCCCCCTGTAAATCTTGCAACTTGTGAGTTGAGGCGCTAAGATTGGCTGCAATTTGAAAAGATCCTACCCATTATCTGGCTCTACTGAAATTGAATTAAAAATTACATCTGAAACTAAATCTATTATTTTACAGTCAATCTCATCAGCCCGTGAAAATCGAAGGAGATCGGGTTGGGTGTCAGATATATTGTTGGCTTCTTCAGCTTGGTAATTCCCTGGTTCCAATTCAATGAAGTAATTTCCCAACACATAATTCACTGGTTCATTTTTTCCCTCCAATTGAGTAACATTGTACTTCATTTGAGGCTCTCTTAATATTTTTATCTAATTGGGACTTCCCTTATGAGGCAACCACAGATGTGGCCAATCTGATGCGAAGTATCCATCTAGCCTTGCAGACCAGTCTCGACTCAAAACAAGTCCATAAACATCAGGTATGTCTGCTACTACAATATCGATGTACTGACATACCTTCTCATTTGCAGATAAGCGAATTAGAACATCTTCCATTTCTCCTATTACTTTCACAGCTGTCTTGTCTAATTGAATAACTTGCCAAGTGGATGGTTTAGGCTGTCCATTAATTCTCTTGCAGACTGAAAGTGGCATAACATTGATTGATACCCCTGATTCTACTAAACAGTTGTGCACATTATAGTTGAAAATCTCAAAAGTTAGGAGAAATGGTGGGGTTTTAAACTTAGACTTACCTCCCACACTTACTTCATCAACTTCTTCTTCAGGTTGGTTGTCAGTGGGAAGCTCTTCTTCTGGTACTTCAAGTTCTTTTAAAAGTTTCTCTTTTTGCTGAGGTAAATTGCACATTTCAAATAATGAGATATTTGCTTTATCCTTTTTAATGTCTTCCACAATATCATACCCCATCTTAGGTGCTTTGATATTCTTCTTGACATTATCAACCTTGTCTTCAATAGGCTGAACAGACATGTTAATTTTCTTAGGATCTTGACTTGAAATGGTAAATTCAGGTATTTTATTAGTTGTAGTGTTCTTCTGTATTTTCTTCATATTTTCTTGAAGTTTCTTTATCTTCGGAAGTATTGAATTGTCTTCTTTTAACAAACTCTGACTTCTTGTTGTCACATTGGTTTCTGATGTTTCCTCTTGTTTTAGAGAATCTTCCTCTTCTGCATCAAACATTGAGACACAGTCCCATAAAACCAGAGTATCCTCCCCTTGTTTTTCTGTATATTGATTATCTTTTTCATCCTCTTTACCACTTTCTATAAGTTTGGAATCCAAATGTCATAGAATTTATCCATTGGGGGCAATTCTTCTCAGAATGAGGCTACTGATGAAAAGTGCAAAAATTATCCATGCCTACATCAGTTAAATTCATTGTTGCAGGACTATGTGGAGGAGGATTAGGTTGACTGTTGTCTTCCCTTTCCTTATAATAAGGCTTATATGATTTGTGAGCCTCTCTTTCCCTCTCTAAATCTATCACTCTGTTGGATAAATTTTGCATCATCTTCAACATCCCTTCGAAATCCTATGACCGCTCATCCTTAGGCTTAGTCAGTAATAAAGGTTTTTTGCTTCCAAAAGTCTTTTCTCCCGACTGCTCAGGATATTTTTCTATGCTTTCCAACTCAGCCTCCACTTTCTTAGCTTCTTCATAAGTTTTTGCTAATGTAGGTCTCACTGATCTCTTGGCAAACATGGCTAGATCAGGCCCAAGAGCTGAGATATAGTATTCTATTAGAGCATTTTCAGATGGCTTATTTACTGCAGTAAAGTTGTTTAGGTAAGTAGCAAATCTTTGAGTAAAATCATGTACCTTTCCTTTTCTTTCTTTCTTTAGAGCACATAACCCCTTCATTAAAGCTGCATGAGTTTTATGAACTGCATATTTACTTCTAAACATTCTCTCAAATGTGTTCCAATCTGTGATTGAATTTGCAGGAAGTGAAAAATACCATGACGATGCTTTTCCTTTCAGAGTGTGGGGAAACTATCTACATACTACATCTTCATGCTCCCCAGCTCGTAATCCTTCTATAGCCAGGTAAAAACTCTGTAAATGATCATCTATCGAAATTCCTTCACCTGGTTCAAACTTGGGTAACATTTTGTCAAAACCTTGAGGCAAATCATGCAAGGGAGGTGTCAAATTTAAAGGTGACCTAGCTCTCCAATTAGGCGGTGGAGGTGGTTGATTTGCATTTACATGAGCCATGATTCTGAGTGGAGAATTAGGTGGTGATTGAACAGGGGTCCGACAAGGTGAACAGTAAGGTGAATTTAGGTCCAATTGATTCAAACGTTTGTCAACTTCTTGTAAGGCTACTTCTACCAGTTCTTCAAGATCTTCTACCAACACTGAGTCTTCTAATTTAGGGAAATCTTTATTCTGATACTCTCTTCTAGGTAAGACAAAAATGATAGGTAATCCTCCAATCTTTTTCACATATGCCCTAGTGATTCTTCTTAAATCATCAACCACTTCATTATCTACAGGATACAGATACCCTTTCTCTTTATCTTCAGGAGTGGATTTGTGAAACAAACTACTTTCAGAACTGTCACCGGTGGAGTAATTTCGAGGAAATGAGTTGCCTCGGCCAGCCATGTACTGGTGGCCCTCCTTCTAGCACCAAAAACTATTGAGGCCTGGAAAATTCCAGGTAACAACAGTTAGGGATTCTCCCCAATAAATGTTCCCAACTAGCCTGCTACTGTTTGGTATGGGGAATCTGTCCAGTTTACGGTCTAGCTACCGTAGGTCAAGTAACAAATTAAAAGGTTTTACCGGTTATGGCCTGGTCCACCGTGTATATTTTTAGTTTTTTGTATTTAAGTTATGATGTGCAAGTGCCTATCTAAAAATGCAGATTGATAGAGATAATGAGGAGTGTCACAATGTGATGCGTAGGTTATTACCTCTCATTTTAACTCTCTCGCATCTAAATCACGCACAGCAAGAAACTAAATTTAACTAACTAACCTATCCCAAGGGAGTAAAATTATCAGTTATCAATGAGTAATGTGTTTTGCGCATGCATTAAGAAAAATTACATATAGTTGTTACTTATTTCAAAACACATGAACATTAATAGAAATATGAACAACAAGATAGCTTATTGTTTATGACAACCTTCATTACTCACAGTGGAAATTTCATAGAATAAACTAGAGTGCATTCATAACATGAACATAGATTCAATGAGTTAGAACAATCTCATAGTTAATGGACATAAGCTGAAAACAAAATAGTTCACATTCAGCTGATCCATAGCAAAGCATTTGAAACATTCCACCAAACTTTCTCCAGCAGAAACTTGTAATTCTTTATTGTAAAAGG
This sequence comes from Pseudotsuga menziesii, assembly GCA_001517045.1. Taxonomy (NCBI): domain Eukaryota; kingdom Viridiplantae; phylum Streptophyta; class Pinopsida; order Pinales; family Pinaceae; genus Pseudotsuga; species Pseudotsuga menziesii. Next base: position 206,495 of record LPNX010007848.1, on the reverse strand, counting down.
AAGTAGTTATTCTTACAATATACTCTCACAAATGGCCTGTGAAAGAAGTCCCCTCTACATCTAAACTCTCCTATATTTATGCAAAAAAGAAAAACCTTTGGGCTGCCCCTCGATGACCTTTGGGCTTCCTCAACCTTTCAGTTCCAAAATTTTGTCTTGTAGTATTTGCTCATAATTTATACAATATGTTACATTTTAAATTAAAATTTAAGAGCACTTTATGAAGAGGGACCAACTTGGTTGCTGCTGAACTTTTTCCAAGCCTGGGCCTTTGCTGCTATCGATCTGCTCAGTAATCTACTGATATTTTTTGAGATCCTATTAATCTCATACCTTCACTTTCTTTTTATCTTTTCTTTATCTCTTCCTTCCTTGCTGCTTCTTCATTTCTCTTTCTCTTCCTCCCTTGATACCTCCTCTACGGATCTCTTTCTTTCTTCTTCTTCATTCTTCACCCAACTCTCTGTCATAAACATAGCATGTTCTTAGGCCATAAAGCTTTTACCAAAATAATAAAAACTGTATCAAGCTATTTACCTCCTCCATATGAATTCTGTAAAAATAAACTATACACAGTATTAATGCATGAAAAGAAAAACGACAAGGAAAAGAAAATCTTGCAAGTTTGTGTCTTAAAACCCTCTGATTCCACTATCTGTAATCAAAATCACAACCCCGATAGAACATAATTCTCATCTTAATCTGGGTCGCATCTGAACTAACTCAAAATCTTTCGATGAAAGCATGAACCACATTGCCACTACTACTAATCTCCAAAACACTAGACTCTATATTATGCTCCTCATCATGGAAAACCCTCAGTCAAAGATATCGGTGGGAAAAAACCTTCATCGGTGGGAAAAAACCCTATCGGCAGGCGGAAGCACTAGCCGTCGGGTGGATAGTTCATTAGACAGCCGTAACGGCAGGTGACAAAAAGACTACGGGTTTCGCAGATCATAAAGTCGGTCGGCGTCAAAGACTCTTAATGCTAAGTATCGGAGCTTTAAACCTTAACATATCCGTAGTGTAGGCGATGCCAATGACTATTATCGTGCTGATTGTGTATCGACGATCAAAACCGTTAACCACTATAGCATCGGCGAGGAAAAAACTAAACGTTGGGCATATAGTTTGATCGACAGCCACAACGACGGACTCACAAACCACTATGGTTCCGCGACAAAATACAACCCATCGGCGATCAGGAGTTCTAACTACTAAAGGTCGAAACTCCAAACCTCAGCGTTTCCGCAATGTCGGCAATGCAAAAGACAAACTCTCCGATCAATGTCAAAAATCATTTCGATACCGATAAAACACATGATCGTCAACAGTCAAAACAATCAGTCTGAGAAAAATAAAACAAAAAGGAGATAAAGTGCTGATCGACGAGAAACATGACTAATCATCGGGATGTTCATGGTTTTCCTTCCGAAACGGCGGCATCATAGAGGACTAATGCCCCGATTCCTTCATCAATAGACTTCTGACAACGATAAACAAAATCATCGAAAAATGTTAAGTGTTCAAATAAAACGAAAGGCTCTTCAGCTGGGAGATGGAAATATTAGTTCATTAAACATTCGACACAGCAGAAACAAAAAGTCATCTCATCATCCGACCTTCAACAACGATAAAAAAAATCATCAAAAATCAAACCTTAAGCTCCGAGTAATAAAACAAACTCCATAGTCTTTATGCATTGGCTAGACAATGACAATGCCAGATTATTCAAATCCCAAAACGAAAGAAAAACAATTGGCCTTACTTCTGACTTCAAAAGATCACAATTTACAACAGAGGAAAGACAGATTTCAGGAAACCAAACAATCCCAAGCTAGATAAAAATAAAAGGAGGGTCCCAAAAAATTTCAAAAATTTGGGAAAAGGTTGCAGCTGCAACACTTTCATTATTTTTTTGTTTGGTATATGTGGATATGATTCTCATTTTGAGCATCCTATGGTTGGAGTCATATTGTTGTTGTTAATAGTCTAATTTTGCTAACATATCTTGTCATGAGCACTTTCACTTGGACACGTCACTTTAGTTTCCTTAGCCTTCATTCCCATTATCATGTGACCTCACTCTTGTCATAATGAGCCAAGTCATTTCCTCTTCTTTATATTGATTGGGTTGAGGTTTTGGTTTATAGTTCAGAGTGTTGATGTTTTACGACATTATTTAATTAATTTGCATGTGACGACAAGAGAATGCACAAACCCTGAAATAACAAAAGCTTGGATTCACAATGAAATAAACTACAATGGCATACCAATATTAATAGCTTGAGTGGTTTAACACTTTGGAAGAAGCATGCATGACATGCAACAAGAGTAAAGATGAAAACGTGTTGCTTCTTCAAGGATAGACACCCATGCAAAATAGCTATGCCCTCTCTTAATGATGATCTTTTGCAATAGCTTCAAGGAGAAGAATTGAGTGCTAGAACTTCCCAGATATGGTGAGATGACCCCTCTGATCAATTTGAATGAAACACACAACTATTTGAGGCTCTCTTAATCAATAGAAAATGGTTCTTCAATGGATAAAGTCGCCCATGCAATTATTACGTCCTCCCTTCTTTAAGATGAATTTGTTGTTGCTCAAGATGGATGTGGAAGAGCTCTAAATTCGCTAGGTAAGATAATATGCACCCTCCAAATCCAATGGAAGTGACATGTAGATGAACTGGTGCCTCTTAGATCCAATACGAATTGTCTCTTGACTGATCAATGCACCCCCTAGTGAATATGTTTTTCTCTTATGATGTTGGATATTGATCTTTGGGCCTGGATATATTGTTTCTCTTTGTGATGATGAAAAAATGTGAATACATGTGATAGGCCTTGATGATCTATATTTGAAAGTGATTAGGGAAGATATATTTCATTACCAAAAACACTTGCTAGTTGAAGACTCACGCCCTCAACCCCAACTTGTTGTCGAGCTCTCGAAAACCAATTCTCAAAGTAAAATAATAATCACGGATACCCTTTTGGTTTGAACTATCTTCTTCTATAGCTTTTAGGGTTTGTGTGACTTGACTTTGCATGCATGCAACCTAATTTCCTAGTGTCGCATGCAAGGTGAATTAAGGCCTGCATGCTTGTTGATATCCACTTTAATGGACTTCTTTACTCTACTGATGACATAATAACATTGAAGTGATGTATTTTTTGCTCCCGGTACTATTAGTCCTTAGTGAATTCCCTTTTTCATTAATACCCGCTCAAACCTATGGGAATTAAATAGGTTAATAGGTGTCTTTGGTGCTTAATTAGAAGAGGAGATTATAGTCCTCCCTGATCGAAATTGCTTTTCCTCAAGCAATTGTAAACTGGTATGTTGCAATACTTGTTCTCCTTCCCATGTGGAATCTCAATACGCATCTCTTTCCATTGTACCAAATATTCACGAATTGCTTTGTTCCTGAGCTTTCTTTCTCGGACATGTAGAATATTTTCTGGAATCAGAACTAGGATCCTCTCGTCATCTAATGGAGGTATCTCAATAGATGGAGTGATATGTTTTCCCCACATTTTTATTAAGACTTGATACATGAAATACATTATGGATTTTACTTTCCTCGGGAAGCTCAAGCTCGTAAGCCACCTCCCCAACTTTTCTGATTATATTGTAAGGACCATATAAGCGATGCTTCAGTTTCTCTGCCCCCTTTTTCTTGAGTGAGAATTGTCTATAAGGTTGTAGTCATAGGTGTACGAATTCTCCCACCACAAAACTACGTTCGATCATGTGTCTATTTGCATACAAGTTTTGTTGGTTATGTGATGTCTGTAGATTTTCTTTATGTATCTTAAGAATATCTTGATTGTCCTATATCCAAGCCTTTGCCTTAGGTTCTCTACTATCTCCAAAGACTAATTCTGCAAATTTTAACGCCTCATAGCCATATAATGCATTGAAAGGAGTCATCCCAATAGACATATGGTGTGCATTTTATAACAATACTATCCAAGATGAAACCATTTAATCCAGGTCCTCTATTTCCCTGCTACATAATTTCTCAACTATCCCTCAATCCATTTGTTGACTATCTATGTCTTTCCATCACTCTGAGGATGATAACTTGTGTTGGTAGCTAATTTAATCCCCACCAACCTGAAAAGATCCTACAAGAAGGAACTGGTGAACTTGCTATCTAGGTCATTGACAATAGTCTTAGGAATTTCATGTAATCTGAAGACCTCTCGGAAAAACAACTATGCTACATGTTCTACGGAATAATCAGAAGGTATGGAAAAGAAATGGGAAAACTTTGTTATACTATCCGCCACTACATATAAGCAATCTCATCCTTGTACCTTGGGAAAACTTGTAATGAAATCCATCGAGATGCTTTCCCATTACTCCTTGGGTATGGGTAATGGTTGAAGTAACCCTGCCGAATGAGTGTGATCTACCTTATTTTGCTAGCAAGTATTTCACTCTCGAACATGCTACATCACATCCTCCTTGAGGCCCTTCCATGAGAATATTTCTTTGATATGTCTATATGTTTTTAAGAAGCCTTAATAACCTGACAATGGTGAATCGTGTGAAGCCTCTAAAATATTTTTCTTGAAGGATGCCTCAGGAACTAAGTAGATCATATTATTGTAGTAAATAATATCATCGACCACCCTATATCCGTTGTATTGTATCTTCCCATATAGTAACTCACAAGTAAATTTGTTTTTAGAATACTCAACCAAAACATGAGACCTCCAGTTTATAGATATACTCATGAGAGATAAGGTGGCTGGCCATCTAGATAGTGCATCTGCTACAACATTGTTCTTCCCCTTTACATATTCAATCTCGAATTCATAAGCTTGGACCTTGCTAACTCATTTTTGTTGTCTTCATTTAATTATTTTTTCTCCATAAAGTACCTGAGGTTGTTGTGATATGTCTTGATTTTAAACCTGCTACCCACCAAATACTGCCTAAATTTTTTTAAGGCGTGTAAGATTGCTAGCATTTCCTTATCATATATAGAGTAGCAGCATTCATAATCTTTAAGTTTTATGCTTTCAAAGGTGATTAGATGGTGGTTATGTATCAATACTGCTCCTATTCCCTCTCCTGAAGAATCACACTCTAGTATAAATGGTTGAGTAAAGTTAGGTAAAGCCAAAATAGGACATGAACTCATAATATTTTGTATCCTCTCAAATGTTTGTTGTGCCTCTTCTATCCAACTGAATGCCCCCTTCTTTGTAAGATATGTGAGGGGGTTTTTCAACTATGATAACCCTTTAACATATCTCCTGTAGTAAGTGTAAAGGATAAAAAATCCTTTCAATTTTCTTATAGTTTTTGGTGTAGGCTAATACAGAATGGCTCTAATATTTTCCATATAAATATGTACTCCATTTTCTCCTATCACATGCCCTAGATATAGAATTTGTTGCATTTAAAACTCACGTTTAGACATTTTGGCATATAGGGATTGTTCTTCCAGAATTCCTAACACTTCATATAATTGTATCAAGTGCTCTTGCCATGTTATATTGTATATTAATATATCATCAAAGAACACAAGTAGAAACTTACAGAAATGAGCTTTGAAAGTGTGATTCATGTAGGATTGAAAAGTTGTTGGTACATTAGTAAGCCCAAAAGGCATGACTAGAAACTCATAATTTCCATAGTGGAAATGGAAGGTTGTCTTTGCAATATATTGATCCCTCACTCGGGTCTGATGGTACCCTGATTGGAGGTCAATATTAGAGAAGTACTTTCCCCCCTCCAATTCATCCATCAACTCATCCATTCTAGGAATGGGATATTTGTTCTTGATGGTTTTTTTGTTAAGGGCCCTGTAATCTATGCACATTTGTAATGTGCCATCCTTTTTTTTTACCAATACCACCGAGGATGTAAATGGGATGGAACTTGGACGTATGCAACCCAAATCAAGTAGCTCTTTAATTTTTTTTTTCTATTTCATCTTTGTATCTTTTTGGATTCCTGTAAGGAGTGGTGATAACTTCCTCGGTCTCCTCCTCTAGCTCAATGATGTGATTGAACCCTCGGCCACAGGGTCTACCTACTGAAAGATCTCGGAATACCTTCTCATGCTTCTCTAGTAATTCCTAGATGTCTAAAAGATGTTGTGTATTGCTATCTGGAGGCTTTTGGAATGTGACTAAGCACTCGGTTTCCCACTCTATGTCTCCCTATATGAGCACTGCCTCCATCCTCTATGATGATACCAGCTTGGGGGGGTAATTGTTCACACCCCTCGAGACTACTTTCTTTTGATTCTACCCCTGGAACTCCATCTCCATGGTCCAATAATAAGTGGTATACTTCCTCATAGAATAAATCCACTGAACCCCTAGTACTACATTTGTATCTGCTACATTTACCACATGGAAAGAGTATGTCATATTGTAGTTTCCCAGTGTGACATTTAGTTTGAGAATCCAATGGTTGCACTCCATGTTGTTATTACCTTCCACTACTACTATGAACCTCATGAAATCCTCTGTTTGAATTCCCCACCTAGCCACCCATGCATCATCTATAAAGTTGTGGGTTTCCCCACCATAAATCAACACACCTACTCGATGGCCCTATATTACTCCCCTAACTCAGAGAGTATGAAATATAGGTACTCCTAATAATGTAGCAATAACTTTTCCCCGGGCCTCTCCCTAAATTGACTACTCCTATGCCACCCTAAGTTATTATGCTTGTCCCTTCTCCTATTCATCCTCATCTTCCCCATTGTCTGAATAAATCTCTATATAGTGTCCCTTGGATTTCCATGTGCATATTTGGCTTGGGACCCATGGCTCTTGACAAGTGAAACACAATTTATTTCTTTTGAGTTCTTTTCTAGTATCGTCATCCAACCAAGTCTTTTTCATCCTTTTTTGCTGGAAATGTTTCTTATCCTTGTCCTTGATTGGAAAAGTTGTTTTAGGGGGGAATCCATTTTTTGGAACTGAGTCTTGTAAGTCTCTAGTTCCGCTGATGAAATCCTATAAAGTGGGTGGTTTGTATTCTTTCACCCACCCACATAAGGGCTCCACCAAAGGCTATGTGAATAACATAACCAATCTGCTCTCTGAAATATCAGTCACCATGTCTGCCACTTGCTAAAACCCCAATATGAAGGTCTCTGCACTTCATGTTTGCTTGAGCTAAGCTAACTCTCTGAAATGTATCTCAATATCCCTCTTATAAAAGCACTTCATGAGCCTTTGTGTGAAATCACTATATGAAGTGATGGTGTTGTGACCCGGTGTCACTAGCCCGTGGTACCACCACTCACGGGCTTCCCCATCCAAATGTAAAGTGACCATTTAATTGCATCTGCTTCTGTCATAGGGTTTAGTTGGAAGTAGGTATCCAACTTATGTACCCATATTCTTGCTAAACAACTACATGTCCCATCAAAATTGGGGATGGTTAACTTCCCTGCATTTTCTCTAATTCATAGTTCTAATTGAATCCCCTCGTTGAATCATTTTGGTCTGTTCCTAAATTTCATATTGTAGAAGTCAGAAAATGACATAGCTGAATGAAAATAATCCCCCAAGTCCCTGTATTCCTGTAGATATGCCAAAAAGGGTTCATTCTTCTCAACTGGCAAGATTGGTCCTACGTTAGGATTCTCCAAAAACTGAAGCATAGTGGGTCTGGGAGGCCTGTTGTATATGTGAGGAGTGTTTTACATAGTAGTATATTCATGTCTCCCACTGCTATTTGTGGATACCTCGTGCTCCTACGGGATCTGTAACTTATTATGATATAGTTCTATTTTATCAACCAACCTGTTTATTGCTTGTAGCATCTCCTTTTAACCCTTGGACAAGTCATTTAAAGCACTAACGAGGCTATGGTATGTTATCCTATCATCTTCTTTTGAGGTTCCTTTTCCCTTATCAGCCTGTGAATCTGTCATATCCTCTGACTTCATATCCTCTAGGCTGATTTCTTCTAGATCTAGATATTATGTGTACCTGACCCATCTTCTTTTGTATGTCACAAAAGTAGTGTCTTATATATTCATCTAATGTTCATGTTCAAGCCCACATTTGGTGAGGAACATGATCTGATACCACTATAGTATCCCAAACTGGAATTTCCTCTTCTTTATACTGATCGGGTTTAGGTTTTGGTTTATAGTTCAGAGTGTTGATGTTTTATGGTGTTATTCAATCAATTTTCATGTAATGACAAGAGAATGCACAAACCCCAAAATAACAAAAGCTTGGATTCACAATTAAATAAACTACAATGACATACCAATATTAATAACTTGAGTGGTTGAACACTTTGGAAGAAGCATGAATTCCATGCAACAAGAGTAAGGATGAAAACATGTTTCTTCTTCAAGGATAGACACCCACGAAAAATAGCTATGCCCTCTCTTAATGATTATATTTCGCAATATATTCAAGGAGAATAATTGAGTGTTGAAACTTCCCTGATATGGTGAGATGGCCCCTCTAATTAGTTTGAATGAAACATGTAAATGTTTGAGGCTCCCTTGATCAATAACGAACTGTTCTTTAATGGATAAAATCGCCCATGCAATTATTACATTCTCCCTTATTTAAGATGAATTCACTATTGCACAAGCTAGATGTGGAAGAGCTCCAAATTTGTTAGGTAAGATAATATGCACCCTCTCGATCCAATGCAAGTGACATGTAGATGAATTTATTCCTCCTAGATCCAATACTAATCGTCTCTTAACTGATCAATGCGCCCCGAGTGAATATGTTTTTCTCTAATGATGTTGGATATTGATCTCTAGGCTTGGATATCACTACAACAAATTTGAATTTTAGGGGCAGTTATCTTCCGCCTCCAAAAGTCACTTTTGGGGGTGGTTTTGGATTTGGAGGTGGTCTTTACAAAAATGCCCCTAATATCACCGACGCTAAAAGTTTTGAATTTTAGGGGTGGATCTTGAAGAGATCAAAACCACCCCTAAAAGTGACTTTTGGGGGCAGTTCTAAACACCCCCGCCCAACAAAAAAAAGGTGACTTTTAGGGGTGGTTCTAACCCCTCTCCCCCAAAAGTGAATTTTAAGGGAGGTTACAACCCCCCCCAAATTCCTTATTAAAAACCTTTGGGGAGGTTACAAACCCCCCTCGTAGGTACCTACATGGGCGGTTTCAAACCCCCCTCGTAGGTACCTATGGGGGCGGTTCAATCCCCCCCTAAAAGTATTTATTACAAAACTTTGGGGGTAGTTATAAACCCCCCTCATAGGAACCTACAGAGGCAGTTCAACCACCCCACTAAAATTTTTTACAAACCTTTGGTGGTGGTCATAAACCCCCCTCGTAGGTACCTATGGGGGAGGTTGAAAATGCCCCTTAAAAGTATTTATTACAAAACTTTGGGGGAAGTTATAAAACCCCCTCATAGGTACCTACGGAGGTGGTTCAACCACCCCCCTAAAACTCTTTACAAAACTTTAGGAGTGGTTATAAAACCCCCTCGTAGGTACCTACAAAGGCAGTTCGAAACCACCCCTAAAAATATTTACAAACCTTTGGGGGCGGTTATAAACCCCCCTCATAGGCACCTACGGAGGCGGTTAGAAACCCCCCCTAAAACTCTTTATAAGCCTTTGGGGGTGGTTATGAACCCCCCTCATTTAAACTTACAGGGGGGGTTTTGAACCCCCCTTGTTGTAACATACAAGGGCAGTTTTGAACCCCCTCATAGTGACATATGAAGTCAGTTTATAACCCCTCTTGTAGCCATAATAAATCATAATAAAATATATTTTATTTAAAATATCAATATTGCAATATCATTAGGGCACAAAGGAATCGAACCTTCAACCTCCTGCTTTTAAAGCATGTGCTCTTCAATTGAGTTAGAACCCTTTAAGAATTGGGGAAAGGGGCAACATTAACACCAAGATTGCATCATTTGTAATTATAAGAAAATACTAATAATATCAACATTGTGTCTAACTCGAGAGACCTAAAAACTTAGTTTGAATGGCTTTGACCTTCTTTAGGTATATGCTAACGACTTCAAATCCTATGATGTAATCAAGATAATGTAGATGTATGTTAGGAAATTCACATTTAGACTCTTAAACATATAATTATGCATCTAATTGACCTCAAGTTGGCATTTAAAAAGAAGAATAGCATGCCACCCAGGAAGAATATCATGCCACTGTATAACACACAAAGTAAAAACAAATAGATGCGTTCTGGATCTCTATAGATTTGAATCTTATGTTGTTTTATGACAACAATTTTTATAGAATTTTACCTTTTATGTATAGGGCTTAAACTGGGAAGAATAGGGGGACTAGTGCAATCAACTATGGACCTGTTTATTTATTCTCAGACTTTATATTGTTTGTTGGGCCAATTGTGTCTACTTTCTTAGACAAATGAGTTATTATGCATGCATGATAATTGAAAATACAAGGTATGGAATATACACGCATAATGACGTTATGACTGTATCTTTCTATGTTCAAAATATTTTCTTGAGAATATATTTCTTGTCTATTTGTCATATGCTTTAATGATTCATGAATCCATGTAGCAAGACGATTTCTACAACAAACAATGTCTTCACTTGGAAGTTCTGACATCTTTGGAGGTCATATGTTTTTCGTTTTGTTATTTCTTTTCATGAAGAAACTCTACTAAATTCAGTCTACTAGGAATATTTTTGGGAGTAACCTTGTTGAAAAGGATAAATGCAACATTACAAGATTTGTTCCTCCTATTTATTTCTTTATTGCTTATCAGATTGGTGGAGACTTCAATATGGTTATATGGGAAGATGATAAGAGTGGGAGGAAGAGCTTGTACTCTTGGGTCCATGGAAAGGAAATGTCAGTCTCCTTGCAAATTTACCCTTAAGCAGAAGTCTTTGGAGGCAGGAGGTAGCACACTCGGTCAAACTACCAATGTGGCCAAGCAATACTTCAAACCTAGGTAGATCACATCTATGCAAATCTTAAATGTCCACCTTCTCTAGTAAGTCTAATGATTTGTTGTCATTATTTGTTCCATTATATGTTTATATGATCTTCTTGTTTGTAGAACTATGCTTGTTAGTGGAGGGCCTTGTATATTTCCCCTACAAACTGAATGCTTTTCTCTTAGACTCACCTAAGTGCATCCAAGCCATTGTGAGAATTTAGAACCGTGTTTCTTGGATGCACCATATTTCAAGGTGGATTCTATGGTAGGAGGAAACAATTAAATTTCTTAGGGGATGTGGGCTATAATTGCTCATAGTCAACATGTGAGGGAATAGAATAGAACATATTTTTATTAAAATGTCCACGAATCCAGTAGGAATTTGGAGAAAACAACCTAAATCTCATAGTATAATTTCTTTATAAAGGTAAAAACATTGGAATGTGAGGAAGCGAGAGAAGAGGAAGACCCTATATCAGGGTCACCATTGATAGCTTGAAATATTTTTTAGGGGGGCATTCTCCTCCCAAACAAATAGAGATAAAACTTTATAACAAATTTCCTATCCAATTTGGAATGGAATTTAAAAACAAAATTGACTGGATGACTGTTAACATCCCTAAAGACTGTTTTTTGCGGAAATGACATAACTAAACAACACTCAATGTTTTTTAAAGATCTAGAGAATATGGTGAAAGCATGTCACTTTCTACACATCAAGAGTCTTTTATGTCAAAGATTTACTTATGAAGCTACAATAAAAACATGGTAACATGAAACTTATAGCCATAAATTAAAATAAGATGGAAAGCCAAAATAAATAGCCTAGAAAACAAAATGTTTACCTGTATCGTAAGATCCTGCAAAAATATCTTGTGGCCAAATGGCAATTGAAGGCTAAATTTTATGGAAAGAACTTTCAAATAAGCTTCACCTGTATTTTGAAAATAATGCATTCATTAAATCTTTCTAAATAAAATAAATTTTTCAATCAATAAAGGAACCTCAATAAGTCTAGCTTTGCAATTGTTAGTATGTCCGTGATGCCAAAGAAAATAACAAAGAAAATTCTTTAAATATCAATAGATATAGCTTAAAAATAAATGATAGTAGTAGTTTCCAACTTGCCAGTAATACCATATAGAGGCAAAACCAAAACTGAGAGAAAGCACAAGGCAAAGAAATTCTTAGTCATTCAATAAGCTCATATTTGAAACTAGAAGTCATCATCATATGTGAGAAAAGATTACCATCATTATTTATTCCAACAAACAGTTTTTTTCCTCTCCTACTAGAAGCACTGCAATCCATAATTGAATATTAGAATATCACAACATATTACAATGCTATTATGTAACAACCTCTTTTTGCTCTCATTGAGTCAATCACAATCATTAAATTATCAGTTTATAGAAAATCCAATTTACACACTTAAATTTCAGAGTGTTTTGGGGAACTGTATCTACTCTAGTTGTGATTCTAAAGACTGCATCCCCAAAATCCTGGACACCATCTCCAATAATTCTGAGCTCCCCTCCCTCATGTTGGGAATACCCACCTTCAACAAATGATGCCACCTGACATGTGCCTACTGTTGTATTGTGAGTTAAAACAAAGAAGCATCGACTCAGATGGAATGCACAAGACTTCTTGAATACAAATACCATGACCTAACATCCAATATATCTGTGCATCGAATAAAGGAAAATGATATAATAAGAAGCAATGCAAAGTATTTATCTGACACTTATGGAAATGGTTAGTCTAAATATCGTTGTGGCCTCAATTGGATGTTCATTCTTATGTTTTGTACAAACATTAACCAAACGTTACAGTCTAATCAATATTAGTTCCATGAGGAAATTAAATCAAAGGGAAATGAACACAGACAACAGAGTAGCAGAGTGAATTTGGATAATTTGGTTATTATAATTTAGCAAATGAATCCTCCTCACAAATATCAAAAATGAAATAAAATCAAATGAATCCTCCATAAATGCAACCCAGGAGATACCTGAATTGATGTCGACTTAAGTAAGGGGTTTACTAGTTCCCCTACATAGCCTGGCAAAAAATATGCTAATGACTCAACCAATATTCTGTTAATGAAAGCTTCAACAATCAAGTGCCAAATGTTTTCACCTGAAAGAAAGATGAAAGTTATCTGCAGGCAGAGAAGTTTCCAAACAACACCTTGAAATGATGCTACAAGGCTAGAAAACAATGACGATCAGGATTTTTTCAAGCCTGTAGCTCATTTGCAACTAATATAAGGTAAAAACTAATGTCCAGTATACAAAGGTCTTAGGTGTCTTCTATTCTAGGCATGCCCAAAGTTATGATTTTTTCCTGGACTTCTTTAAAATGATCAGAATTGTTTTCAACTATCCCTATTCATGCTTAGAATTCCCCATATTTGAATACAATCTCTTTCATTGTTGTTTGAAAACCTGTCCACAAAGATTCCTTCAATACAACAGAAGAGTAAATATTTGAGAATTGTTTCCAATTCTAAGATCTGCTATATTCACTCTGTAACAAACAACTCGGTAATAGGACATCTCGGTAGTATCGTGAGAAAATATTAAATAATGATCATGAGTTTCCAAGCATTTTATCACATGAAGTAGATTTATGAACATTTTTGATGATAAGAACTCTGAAATGTAGAGCTCTAGCTTGAAGGTTTTTGTTGTCTGACATACTAGTGAAAAACAGGATTGATTTTTGCAAACACTTTGAAGAATGTATTTATTTTTTGTTATGAAATACAAATACAATTTTTCCCAAGCAAAAAAAGGGTCTAAATGTATCATCACAATAGTACTGATATCCTCATATTCTTTTGAAATATGAACCTAAAAACTTAATAGAAGATGTTCCTCAGAAATTATATGTACAGGAAAAAATTCAAAACAAGAAACATGCAACATCCTTCAAGCTATAACAATAAAGAACACAAATCATGAACCGTGTGAAGGACCAAACATGTAGAAATAGTTGGCCAAATAATGCGAAACTGTTTCTTGGAAAAATTACAAGCCACTCATGCATAATGGTCACATAAATAATGCAATCATGAATTGTTAGATTCTAAAAGAAGCATAAACATATTGTATGTAGAACAAGGGGCCAATGAGATTCAAACCAAGCATAATTGCAGCATATTGAAAAAGTATCTGCTAGACATCATCCGAGAGGAAACACGATAGTGAGGATAAATGGGCTAAAACATGCCAATATATGGAGGATTACTAGAAAGGTGCCAAGTGAGCATAGAGAAATAAATCTTCTATCCACCGTTCCCTACTTACTTTTGTATGGTAAGTGCATGTAGTATATTACCACCATGAGAGAATGTTACTAAACTAGGAGTACAGAACAAAATACAAGTAGATTTCAGAGATGCCTTGGGCATATTTTTAATATGTTCTAGGCCTGTATCTTCAATTTTGGAAATGGAGATTGATGATTGGACAATATGATCATTTATCCCATCCACATTTTTTTCGTATTATTTTAAATCTTAATTTGAATCTATACAAGTTGCAGCTCAAAATATGGGTTGTGGATGATGGATTTTGGTATGGGTTTCTAGTGATTTAACTATTGTACTTTTACCAAACATTATTACAAGCAACAAAGACTCCATATCAACAAACTAAGAAACAAAACAACTCAAGGGTCTGATCCTTCTAGGTATTGCTCTTGTTCTTCTCATTTTTTGGGTTCTTTTAGCTTTTACATATAGTACATAGATGTCCAGTTGTTATTCAAGTCCAACTCTTCCTCCATCCCAACCTCTAGCATTGTGAAAATGATTGGAAAATGAATATTAAAGACTTAGATTGGGTACTAAACATTTGAATAAATTCTTATTCAATGTCCTTCTTAATCTAAAATATGAATCTAATTTTTTTACAGAATTCAAGCATGAAGCATGTATATCCCAAATCCCAACCTAAAGCATTGTGAAAATGATTAGACAATGGATAGTAAATACTTATATTGTGTACTAAACATTTGAATAAATTCTTATTCAATGTCCTTCTTAATCTAAAATACGAATCTAATTTTTTTATAGATTGCAAGCATGAAGCATGTATATCACAAAGTCTTTTGTAGTGGTTTTCAACACATCTGTAAAAATCTACAGAACCTGTTCAGAAGGGAATTTTTTTTTAAATAATAATCATAAACAACACACATGGACAAAAAGTTGTTATAGAGACAAGCATTATTCTCATAAACCCTTCATGGACCTTAATGCATATTGAAAATAGTTGAACTTAAATTTCTTAAAGGTAAATTGCATTTTCCGCATCTTCAAGTGCCAATAATGGAATGTCACTCAACCCTTTTCTTATTTTCTTGAGCTTTTTCAAAAATAGCAAATGTAGGAGATGTGCATAATATCATATAATATAGAATATTGTGCTTACAAGCAACTACAACTGTTTATGGTGAATTCTAACTTTTTAGAGTTTGTTAATATATATATATAAATAATTTCCATCCCCAACCTGTTGTCCCCTGGAAAATTGGGGGAGCACTCTAGCCATCCCATGGACTTGTCCCCATCGTTCCCCATCATGAAAGTCAGTGCAACATAGGTTATCACTGTGCTTCCAGTCATAGTGAAGTTATTTGAGTTATTCAGGTTCTCTCTTCATTTGAAAGAAATATTTACTCTAGACAAAAACCGTGCACCAATTATGAGTCAAATATGTAAAGCTATATGATGAGTAATAATAAGAAAAAATAGGTACTGCAATTCAGGGAAAAGAACTTAACAAGTAATTGGATAATAGAAACTAAGGGCCATCATATATAGCAAATCTTATTACATCCCAGGTTGTAACAGTTTCCATCCTTAAAATATCATATTAATTAATAATTTATTATAAACAATTTGATTTATCCACAAAATAATGACTACAAGGAACATTCATTATGTAGAACCATAAACTCTTCTTCCTCCCAGTCTTCTCTTGAAGAGTAGACCGATTTCTCACAAGGTTTAATCACTTTATGTCAATGGACATAATGGATTATCTTATTTTCAATGCCCCAATCTACTATGAGATCATGGGGGATAACACTGCCTTTTTTCATTTTGTGATTTAGGGAGGATTCATATCCACCTTCATCCGATATCATATTAGTAATGCATAACTCTTTACATGTGCGAGGCAGTGACTCTCAAACAACAGAACCTGCAAGCTACTTCCAGGTCTCACCCCATCAGATTGATTAGCAATTTAGCGCCTTTTTCACCCTTATCTCAGCACTTGGTGGTGCTAAGAGACATGAAGATATTATGATGGATAGCAAATCCAACATCAGGTCTATGAGACCACACAAAGAATCTCATCCTAGAGCTAATTGGGTCTTTCCATAGAAACTAGGCACAAATGTTCTCTTCATAGATTCAATCAACATCCTAACCAAGGCTAGAGTTGTATCATGAGATTCCTTTCCATGATGTCAATTATTGGTAGAGGGTCTACTCCTGTTTCCTGGATGCCTCTCAGAATCATACAGCCATGTCCTCTATCCCTCAGCACTCCCTGGACATCATCATTAGAAAGAGCATTAGCTCCTTCTCTATGTTTGATTCTGCAGAGGGCAATTCCTCCTTACCTTCTGCCTCTTCATCTCGTCTCACAAACTTCTAAAAGACTCTTTTGCACTCTCTACTCTTTCCTCCTCTTGGATTTAATAAGATTTTGTTCATGTATTATTTGATCATGTTATATTTTTATTTCAGCTTAGGGAACACCCACAGATTGGTATGACTGATTGTACCTTCTAGTCCCATTGGCCTTTCTTTTAGTCAGTTGTTGGACATTAATAAACTTACCGTATCTTATCACATCTTATTTTCCAAATTTTATAGTAGATAATAAACCATCATTTACTTCTCTACTTTTTATATCAACCTGTTATCACTCCAGGAAACTCCTCTAGGTTGTAGCTCGAGGATGCCTGGTAACTTACAATGTTTTTAGGGTTTTCTAATATGGATCAAGGCAGGTGACCTATATAACCTTTCCACTCTCAAGGCATGCATAAAACTCACTTATTTACAAGGCTTTTAGTTTCAATTGCTCAGAAGTTCGACAATAAGGTGCAGGGATGGAGAACTCACCAGGATGGTAGACTTACATACAAAACACGTGCATATAAATGGATAAATCTTGATGAGGATGGTACTTATAAATCAAATAACACTAATAAACCAATAGGATGACAGCTATCAACTTTTAATTAATATGAAAATGACCTAAATACACATTCAGGCATAAATACAGTAAAGAAAGAGATGATGGCTGAACAGATCACAACAAAAGAGCTTATATCATTAATAAGTAAAATGAGAAGCTTGAAAGCATTATCAGCTCATAAATCTCTGTTGCCAAATTTCTGTGGTGATAGGTTTTTGTCATTTCGATACTGTGGTTTCTCCGATTACATCAACAAAAGCTCATAAATCCTTGAATTTGAAGCTTTATTATAAAATTGATCATGGGCTTTATAGCCTTCTACAAAAAATGACAGATCTTGAAACTTCAAACTATTTTCACAAAAAAAACTCAGAAGTGATAGTTTTTTTCAGATTAGGGTTTAAAACCCTAGCTAATTATTTGTCTATCTATTTCGAAGATCTAGTTCATTGAGCAAATACTAAATAACTGCAGTAGTCACTGATAATCACCACTATTGGTTCAGTGTAAAATTGCCGCCAAAATCTAGTGTTTCAGCGAATAACTAACGTGACCTTTCTTGTTTAATCCACTAGAATTTTCTACCTTGTCACCGCGGTCTTCGATCAGAAGCTCTGACCTCTAACCCATCGACACCCAAAGCCTCAATGCTGCTATAGTGTTGGCACCTCAAATGACTAGCGTCGTGATGGTTTCTTCATCGGTGATCAAAAGCTCTGTCCTCTAGCCCATCAGCACTTTATATCTGAATGTATCGGCGCTTTCCATCACTAGCTTGTCGGTGATTGAAAGCTGTAATAACTAATGCATTGGAACCTCAAGGATGAATGCTACCATGGTTTCTACATCGGTGATCGGAAGCTATTTCCTCTAACCCATCGGCGCCCCAAGCCTCAATGCTGCCACAATGTTGGAGCTTTAAACCATTAGCTTCATGATCGAAAATTAGAAGCTCTAGACACTATCCTATCGACGCCTTAGATCGGAACCCTGCCACTATTTTGGAGGTGAAACGAACTAATTTTGTCACTGTCGAAAGTTGTTTGATGAAGGAGTCAGGACATTAGTCCTCTATGCCACTGATGGACAGTCTTGTTATTCACCAATGTGCATTGTCTCTTTTGTTTTATTTTTTCAAAACTTTATATTTTTAACTGTCGGCGATTTTGCTTTATTGCTATCGGAATGATTTTTGTCATTGATTGGAGGCCTTGTCCGTTGCCTTACCGACACTGCGGATATGCTTAGTTTTAAACTCACCAATCCGTAGTCCTTAGTTCTTTCAATCGCCGATGATTTTCTATTGTCGCAGAACCCGTAGTCAGTCTGTCTCCCGCCGTTGCAGATCCTTAGTGAACTATATTGCCGATGGTTAGTGTTTTCAAGTTCCGATGCTTTATTAAGTAGTGGTTCTGATTTTCGATACATGACTTCGGTGGTATTTAGTGCTTTATATTACTGACATTCCAGAAACTTTCAGCTTTGCCTCGTCGATACGTAGTCCTTAGAACCTCCAATCATCGAAGTTTTCATTTGATTGTGGAAGCCGTAGTCCATATGTCTGTCAGTGGCTACTGAGATGTTCTGATCCTCGCCCAAGCCACCGAAAGCTACAACTTTGTGAAATTTTTCATAAAAAACAGAGGCTTTCAAAGTGTTAGTTATATTCATATCCCTCATTGTGTGAATTGGATTCTTCATACTATCAAAATAAATTATTTTGGGAGATAACATCTGGCTCCTACTTGGGGATGGGAACCTCCCAATGAGGTCCCAAGAACCCTAGACCAAAATGCCTTTCCCTAAAAGAAACTAAGTAACTTAACACTATCCTTTATTGTTCCATTAGGCATGGACTTTATTATGAAAGCAAACAACCTACTATCTACTAATTTACAATCATAAGGCCTTAGAGCCTCAAATAAAATAAAGCTTCAAGAACCGCCCATTTACTGGGCCATCAAATACCTCTTCACCTTCCAGACTCTGCAATTTGAAGGTGTTATTCTGATGTACCTGGGCTATCACAAAAGGGCCAATCCACAAAGAGTCAAATTTTCCACGTTTCCCCTTGTCTTGTCTGACAGCATCCCACTTGAGGACCCAATCTCCGACCTAGAAGTTGTCTGCCTTTGCTCTTTTGTCAAACATGCCCTTTATCCTCTGTTGATGAGCTTCTGATTTTCTTACAACTTGCTCCCTTATTTGCTGTAATTCTTCCAAATCCATCATCCTTCTTACCATATCATTTGGTTCATCCTGCTCTTCCTGAAAGAAATTTTCCACTGGAAGGATGAGCTGGATAGGAAAGATGGCCTTAGTGCCATAAACTAGCTTGAATGGAGAAGTCCCTATGGATCTTTTGTCTGTTACCCTATCATCCCATAAAGCAAACTTAAGCTTTGAATCCCAGCTTTTCTGATTTATCTCTAACAGTTTCCTGATGATTCTGACTAAGCTTTTGTTGGATGACTCAGCTAGGCCATTTCCTTGTGGGTAATAGGATGTGGAGTGCACCAGTTGAATACCCATTGGTTCACACATTTTAAATAATGCCCCATCCTTAAAATCTAGTGCATTATAAGTTACTAACCTTACTGGGCAACCAAACCTGCTGAAGATGTTCTCATATAAAAATCTCATGATGACTTGATGAGTGTCATTTCTGGTGGGTACTGCTTCTATCCATTTGGTAAAGTAGTTAGTGGCTACTAAGATCCATTTATGCTGTCCACTGGAAGATGGATTTATTTCACCTATGAAATATAGACCCCATTGCTAGAAAGGCCCATTCATTGTAACAGGCCTAAGGGGCAAGGATTTGAGTTACAGCTTCCCTACAAATATTTGACATTGGTCACAAGCCCTTACAAAAGTGCATACATCAGCAAAGAGGACTGGCCAATAGTATCCTGCTCTTAATATCTTGTGGGCTGTGGTTTTCCAGTAGTGGTGGCCTCCACATGTACTGGAATGAAAGTGATGCATGACCTGCTCTACTTCCTCTTTATCTAGACACCTTAACAAAATTACAGACTGATCCCTCCAGTACAACAGTTTGTCAATTATGCAAAACTTAACAGATTTCAACTTAAGAGCTCGTGCTTGGTTAGGAGTGAGATCAGGAGAAACTTCTAATTTTTGCAAGAATTGAATGATACATGAGTACCACTTACATAAAGATATGTTCTCAGCTACTGATGGACTATTATTCTGATCTTGATTTACTTCTGCTTCTGTTGCTACCACAGTCTACACCCTTGCTGATTTGACACATGTGAAATTTATTCCCATCAGTTCACAATTTTCTTTGGCCATGAGTTTGGCCTGACATAATCCCTTTACCAGCTTGGTGGGTTTCACCTCTACATCAAACTCAATGATTTTGGCGATCCACTTAGATATCTTCCCATCAATGTCAGGCTAAGTCAAAATATCCTTCACAGCAACTGAAGGGACATATGCAATGACCTTTTCATGGAGAATGTATATTCTGAAAGTCTTCAAAGATTTTATGAGAGCATAAGCCTACTTCTCAATTGGGTCATAATTCAGCTTAGCATCTCTCAGGGTTCTGCTGAAGAAAGCAATTGGATGATCAAGACCTTCATCATTCTTTTGTAATAGTATGGCTTCCACTGTGTCATAAGACTCAAAAGAGAAAATGTAAAAACCCTTGGTGTAGTTGGGACTAATTAGGGTTGGGGCCCCCATGATGGATTTTTTAATGCCTTCAAAAGAGTTTCTTGCCCAATTAGTCCATTTTATTTCTAAATCCTTTTTTAGCATGACTGTTATGTGCTTTACCAGCTCAAAGAAATTAGGAATGAATATCCTGACAAAGTTTATCTTGCCTGAAAAGGACTGAATGTCTCTTTTTGACCTTGGTATTGACAGCTGTTGAATTGCTTCCACCCTCACCGGATCGATCTTTACACCTTCAGCTGAGACTATGTGGCCTAGGATATTTCCTTCATTGAGTGCAAACTGGGACTTCTTGGGGTTCAATGATATTCCATACTTTCTGCACTTCAAAAATACCTTCCTTAAATGCTGCAAGTGGTCATGATGGCTGTGAGAGTAAACTGTTAAGTCATCCAAGTATATTAGAACAAATTTATCTTTTAGCCCCACAAAAGCTAGGTCCATGGCTCTATGAAAAGTAGCCCCAACATTCATTATCCAAAATGGCATTTTAGCATACATGAAGGTGCCCCAGGGGGTGGTAAAGGCAGTCTTCTCTTGGTCATCAGGGTGCACAACAACTTGGTTGTATCCAGAGAAGTCATCAAGGAAGGACATAACTCTAGCCCTCGATACTTTCTGCAATAGGTGTTCCATCTTGGGCAGTGGATAGTTGTCCTTCTTGGAACACTTGTTCAGGTTTCTAAAATCCACACACAACCTGATTTCTCCATTTTTCTTTCTTACCACTACCAGGTTTGCAATCCACTTGGAATATCTGAGGGGAACTATGATCTTGGCTTTAAGGAACTTGTGGATCTCTTTTTCAATCACTGGTAATAGGAGAGGGCTGATGGGTCTTAGCTTCTGTTTGAAAGGAATGGTGTCCTTCTCCAAAGGAATTATGTGCTGGATGATATTGGTGTCATAAGTTTTTAGGTCACTATACTCCTAGGCAAAAACATCAGAAAACTCTTTTATCAAGCTACAAAATTTAGAATTCTGATCAGCATTCAACCCCATGGAAATATTTATCAGTTTAGGATGGCTTTGGCTACCTATGTTTTGCTCTTGGATAGCAGGGTCTAGCTCCTTTTTGGCAGGCTTGAGAGGGATGTCATTGTGATCAAACAGTTCTTCTAGTGGTACTAGACCTCGGGGTATGTAGTTGCTGGGCAATTGGACAATATTCTGCTCAGTCACTTTATCTTTTAACTTGAGCTGTTTGGATTCCTCCATGTTAAGGTTTTGCTAGTCTATGTGTATGTCAGAGAATTCATCTACTAACTGAAGGAATTTACTAAGCTCCTCATCATTCTCAAACACCCTCCAAAATTTTACATTATCTGGGAGAGAGGGTCTGTACTTGACCTGAACATCATAACTGAGCTTAAGGGGTAAAGGAGGAACAAACAGACTTGAAGAGACAGCCATGGAATCAACCAGGTGATTCAAAGCCCTAGGAATATATGACAGTTCAAAAAACATAAAGGAGTCTCTAAGTTTCCATACCTCATCCCTGTAGGCCTTCAATCTGATATTTTTTTTCTTCTAAAAAGTGTTGTTGACATGCTGTATGATGATGTCTGCATCTCCAAAAATATTCATGCACACGATCCCCATTTCCTTGGCAACTTTAACTCCTAGCAGCAAGGCTTCATATTCTCCTACGTTGTTAGTGGTTTTGAAGTCAAGCTCTATGAGAGGTGAATGTTTTCCTTAGATGGGGAGATCAATACTACACCTGTGTCTGCTGAGCTTTAAGTGCTAGCCCCATCAAAATACATGGTCCAAATTGATTTTGTTACTTCTTTGGGCTGCTGACGGGTGGGCTTAGTGAGATGAACTGATGTCTGCTGATTATCATCTATTTGCAAAATGCAAGACCCAAAATCAGTGTCCACTGTGTAGATGGGGTGATTCACTGAGTGGCTCTCCTTGCTTATTTATAATGTATGCTAGCTGATTTTCCCTATATAGCCTCTTAGTCTCCCCTCCAAACATGGGAATGGTGGCATATGTTAGATCCATCTGAAGGGTGCCACCTAGTCTTTTGCTCCATGACTGAGACAGCAAGAGGCCGAATTTTGGAGGAATATTAGCCACTACAATGTCCATCATTATGCTTTTCGAAGGTAGCTCAGTTAAGTTTACAACAAGGTATTTGATGAGGCCCAAGAACTTGACCTTCCTAGAGTCAAAGGAGAATGAATCATGGTAGGGCTTGGTGATGCTGAGGCCAATCTCATCCATCACAGCCTTTGGCATTAGGTTATGAGAGGCTCCTAAATCCAGCAGACAGTTATGGAGAATTTTGTCATGGATGTTCAAGGATATATAGAATGGTGGGAAGGAGTGCTTTAGGTCTTCGATCATGGGGCCTAGGGTTACAAAAGGATTGTCATATTACAGGTTCACAAAGTCAGTGTCAATGTGTACCTTGGGATGAAGGGAATTCAGAATGGAGATTTTGAATGCATCATTCTTCATTAGCTCAATTAAAGGGAAAGGGATTTTTGAGTTTTGAATTTCAGACTCGAGGTTGAAGGAATAATGTAGCCTATCTGGAAACCTTACCTCATGAGCTATAGTTTTGAGTTGGACTTGATCAGGTGTGGCTGAAGGTGCTAGTTTATGTAATGCTTTGGATGGGACAACCACTTTCTTTGGTAAAACAACAACCTTTCTAGCTGGTGTAGCAGGCTGCTTGATAGGCACAACATTCTTCTTGAGGGGAGAAAATAGCTTAGACCTCAGTTTGTAACCTCCCTAACCATCAGCCTGATAGACAGCCTCTTCAGTGATCTGCTCATCAATCAGGGCTTCCTCATATTCTGCCTGTGTCAGAAAAGAATAGTCCACCTCATCCTCCATGCAGTGGATATTGTCTTTAGTTTCTCCTTCTTCTTCAACAATGAATTCTGGCTCTTCTTCTAATATGACATTTTGAAATGGAGCTCTTATCCTCTGATCTTCCCCTTGATTTCTCTCCCTTCTGAGAATCTGAACCGGGGGGTTTCCTCTTCTATAAGGAACAAAATTTGGGTTTCGAGGAGCAAAGTCACTTGTCCCTTTACCCCTCATAGGTAGGTGTCCTTGGTCCTTCAACTTAGACATTTCAGCAGTTAGGTTATCTAAAAGTTTGGTAATTTTGTCAATCTTGTTCTCTGATGCTGAAGCCCCACTATAGTCTGTTGCCTTCTTTTTCCTGTCTATCTTCCCTTTTACCTTCTGAGATGCCAGAATGTTTGACTCTACCTCTAGGGAAGCATCTTGCATGAGTGATAAGCAAGCATACCTCCTTTCTCTAAGAAGTAAGCAGAAGTCAGAGTCAAAGGCATTTGCATAATTTATCCTAGCTAAGGTATCAGTGGGATTAATTTCAGTAGGGATCTTGCTGTACATATTGTTGAATCTCTTGGTAAAGTTGGAGATAGACTCCCCATTTTCTCTTTTCAGGTTGCTGAATTCTATGATATAGTAGAGGTGGTCCCTCCTTTCTCCCCAATGCTTTAGGAAAATGTCATCTAGGGCCTCTATGCCTACCATTGATCTGACAGGTAGTTCCTTAAGCCACTTCCTAGCCTGGCCATCTAGGCTTTGCACAAAAACCCTAGTCCATACATCTTCCTGTTCTATATTAATATTTTCAGCATAGCTATAAAAATCCTCTAGATGTTCTTGAGTAGAAAAATCCCCTTCCCCTGTAAACTTAGGCATATACTTGAGATAATCCCCAGTAGGCATGGCTATGAGGGGATTTGGCAAAATTAGGGGTGCATACCTAGATACTAGGATCCTTTCCATCTTAGTCAATTGAGGGGCAACCATATTGGAAATGGGTATGGACAGGGTTTTGGAAGGCAGCACTCATGAAGATACTTGCTGAGAAGGCGGTGGTATACTTATCCCAGTGGAGTCACAAAGGATTGGATCTTCACAAGCAGAATTGATTGAAGATGCCCAACCCCTAGATTTTCTGATGTATCTAAAAATTCCTGGGAATTAAGAGTTTCAACAGAAGAAATAATAGCAGAAATATTTCTTGAAATACCTGATGTATATTTTTGTGCAGCACTGGTGGTCTGTCTTAGTAAAGCCCTAGCTTTCCTCAAAATTTCTTCTGGATCTGAAATAGGTGTTGCTGGTTGCCCCTTTGGGTTTTCTCTAGTACTTGGTCTTCTTGAAGCCACCTTATATCAATGGAGTCTCCAGATAGATGATTACAACCATAATAATTTCCAAGCTTTGTCTATCATCAAAGTATGGATCTATGTCGTCTCCTAGGGAAGCTGAGCTTCAATCTCCTCTCCCCGGCAACATCGCCAATTTGTTATCACTCTAGGAAACTCCTCTAGGTTGTAGTTCGAGGATGCTTGGTAACTTACAATGTTTTTAGGGTTTTCTGATATGGATCAAGTCATTTGACCTTGTTGTGCCCCTGCTCAATAGCCTTACAAAATACATATTTCATCAAACAAAATCCTATTTTGTTTGATGAAATGTTCGAATTTTTCAAGGACAAACTCGAATGAATCACCAGCTACTGAAATGATAACATTCTGTGAGCTACTGAATCAGTAAAATTCTATGTTTTGGTTAAGCAGCCTTTGCAAACTATAGATTATTTGACAAAATCACCATTATCAAGTTATTATTTTGGATATATTTACATTAACAATCAAGGGATGGGTATTAATAATTTCCATATCTTTTTCTCATAACCTAATCTTGAAATCTTATCTAAACAGTTATCACTTGATTTTTCTATTTGGTTTTATTATTATAGATATTGATAAGGTTGCGAAATTGGATGATTGGTCACAGTATGGGTTGGCACATTATCATAGGCTTCATTTGGATGTGAATTTATGGGTATGCATGGTTGGTTCAATGTAAGTGTGGCAAGGTCCTAGAGTATCCAAGGACTAATATTTTATACAAACATGCCAGATCCTAAGTTACCTCTCGGATTCCAAACCATAATCAATATCACCATAATAGTTTAATGTTGATTTCTATAACATGGTCTATATTGCAAAGTTTGGTTTTGATTTGATCATTTTTTATTATGTTGCATGGCTCGCCACCTTCGAAGGTTAAATCAAATCTACAGTAAGGGTGACATAAGATTATTGTTTAACATCAGCTTAATTTATGTCGTCGCCTCCAATTCCGATATACCTGCTGTGAAATTGATATGGCATCATTGCATAGGTACTTAGTTCTGTCAGTCACATTCAATTCCGAGTACCTGTGTGGTGTCGTGGCTCCATGATCGGTCAAACACCTATATTATATGCAATGAGTGGTCTCATGTCAATAACTCAGGATAAATGATGGCAAGATCAGTTCAATATGGAGTTGTTTGCCGTCATTTCTTATTTCGATTGCCTTGTAGTGTTATCATTCTCCTTCATGCCGAAGTTTCAGGGTTATGGGCCGCGGCTGTTCATGTCACAGTCGGTTTATGAACGCATAGGGTTCTGTTGCCTAGTTTTTCTCCTCGGTCTGCACCCTGAGTGCTCACTCTCAAGTTCACTATCATTTTTCGATCTCTGGTATCTTTTCCAGGTGAGGTTTCATGCATGTGCACTATTAGTTATGGCGTCGATGGTAAGAGTCGAGCCCTGTGAGATGAAGCTTCTTGATTCAAACCCTGACCTTTTAACCAAGGTCGAAGCTGTCAGGTGGTTTCCGTTTACCAGTAATTTCTCGGATTCAAACCCTGAAGTCACGAGGGTGTTTGCTGTGTCTTTGGATGACTTTCAGGTTAAGGTAGGTGATATTCAGTTTCGAGTGGACGAGCGTTCGATTGCGCTTGCCACTGGTTTTCCATTGGTAGGCGAACGATGGTTTAAGTACCAACGAATGGATATAACTGAATGGAGGAAATTACTGAAGAATCCCTGTCAAGAGGTATCATTCAGAACTGGAGTGGCCTGGAGATACTTTAAGAAGGAGTGGCGACCAGTATTGGACCTTATACACAGGTACGTGACCTGTGAAGGTCGCCTCTCTTCAGCCTATGTTTACCATCTGCGGTTGATGTCTGTTTTTATTGGCTTTTCTTTGAATCTGCCTCATTACCTAGTCCAGAGTCTGTCTAAAATGTCCTCCGCTATTAAAAAGGGTCCGAAACATATTAGTCACAGTCTCTTTCACCACGGTTTGGTGAGGATGTTAATAGAGAGGGAATTGTTAAAGTTTAACAGGTCGTGGGATGAGTTTATTGAGTCTAATGGCTTCTCAGCCTTTTGTCACTGTCAGTTTGACTGCCCGAAAGAATTCTTAAGGAATCAAGAACCTAATCAAGTTTTGGTCTCGCCTTTATGCAAGCCTTTGTCAAGCAAGCCCGTGTCAAACCCTACTAGTCGAATGAGCCCCAGTGTCTGTAATGAGTCGATTCCTCCTCCTATAAGTAGCCCCGGTTCCTTTGTGTCTACCAAACGTATGAAAAAGTCTTCGGGTTTGTCTCCAGTAACCCCGAAAAGAAACACTGATACCTGCAAACAAACGGGTAAAAGGCCGAAAGCTAAGTTGATGGGTAGGTTTACTAGAAGCATGGCCAAGGGTAATGTTGTCAAACCACCCGTGAGCGATAGTGTTCATGTGGAAACTGTCGTGATAGACGATGAAGAAGGAAACCCTGTGTTGCCCGATGATGATCGTAACGTTGGGCATGAGTTCATTTCGAACCTTGCTGATGATAGCCCTCCCGCGTTTGATAAGGATGTTCGGGTTGATCCTGTTGTTGATCCTCAAGCTAAAGGGAAGACTGTAGAGACAAACTTACCTGGTTTCTATCAAGATGGGCATATGATTCACCCGATGTTTGTTAACTGTTTGTTAGACAAGATACATAGGATGGAAGTAAGAGTTACTGAAATGTTAGCTCATCGCGATATTATGGAGGTTGAGAATCTTAAGTTGAATGAGAAGGCGGTTTTAAACAACAAGTCTTTGCTACGTCTTAAAAAGCATAAGAATCGGTTGATCCGTAGGGTCCTGAAATTGCAGAATGAAAATAACAAGAATGAAGAGAGAGTATGAGAGCTCAATGCTCAAGTCACATTAATGCAATTTAAGGGTCAGTCGTCGAATCCATCAAAGGGCGTAAACATTCAGGTGTTTAACGCCCCTGTGAATTTATGATGGGTTGTAGTGCACTTGCTTTTGGTTTCAGGTTTGAAGTTATGATAGATTAATAATCAAGTTATTTCCTTAACAGGTATTTGATTTGTATTAATTCATTTATTATTTAGTTTATTGCTTTTTCCTTTTGTGTGTGTTTAATTATATTTCTTTTTTGTGCAGTATCGCAGGTGATGATTTGGATCTTGTTTCTCGGATTTTGATGATTGTCTACGGTCTGGATGATCCCTACATAATCGGGAACAAATCGATTGGCGAGGACTATTTTCCAGGTGTCATTATGCAGTTAGTGCCTTTGTCGATTTTATGATTTTGTGCTATGAACTGAGTCTATCCAATTTCAAAACATTTAATGTATATTAAAAATGACATGTTTCACTTGTCATTTTTAAAGGAAATTGGGTATGATTTCGATTTTATGGTTTCCGGTTGTTTAGAACCATTTCTCTATGAGTTGGTTATTTAAAGAGACATGTGGGTATAGAGAGGGGGTCGATAGTTTTGGGAAAGAAGGACACAAGACCACTGTTTGATTTGCCTGTGACTTATGGCAGTTCCCTGTCAGCAGCTACAGTATTTTAAACTGGTGATACTTATATATGTTTACAGTATTTTTAATTCGCATATGTGTTTACTGTATCGATTGGTCTTGTTATTTTTTTCATATTATTAATGTTTGTCATGATCTCGTTAATGAATTATGCAAATATATTATGTATAATTATCGACTTATCCTGATTTCGATTTGCTGATGTATGTCATGTTGTAAGTTTGATGTTTGAACATCATAATATATATGATAATATCTACTGTGTGATCTTGTTTAAAGTTTCTGAATTTATTTTGAATATGTTCAAGATTATTTACGTAGTAGTCTTGTTGGCAGATTTGATTTCAGGTTAACATTTTCAACGCTCCTGATCAGCATAGGACTTAGAGTAGGTTAATATAATTTCTTTTCCGTTAATTATATTATTTAAGAATCCATTGAATCAGATGTTTATATTTATATCACATTCAGATTATTCTTCTTATCTTGTGATTAATGTATAGGTGTATATAATGTATTTCTGTAAGTTATTAACTCTGTTAATAGTTATTTAACTTTTATTGTTGTAATATAAGCAGATTTAATCTAGCTGATTTATATTGTAATTAATAATGTTTTTTTTAACTTGTTTAGAGATAAGTATAGATCTGACCACTAAGATTGTAGTTTTAGTTTTCCCTTTTTGAAATCCTTTCCTGTAGCTGGTAGTGATTTAGGAAAGGCAACGGGGCCTTATTCCCGTCAGGAACAGCTATTTAAACGATTGAGAGCATCTCGAAAACTCTTGGTTCGGGTTGTTCCTCGATTGACTCTTGTGCCTATTTTGTCCCGTCAACAAACCTATATAACCTTTCCACTCCCAAGGTATGCATAAAACTCACTCGTTTACAAGGATTTTAGTTGCAATTGCTCAGAAATTCGACAATAAGGTGCAGGGATGGAGAACTCACCAGTTTAGCAGAATTACATACAAAACACATGCATATAAATGGATAAATCCTGATGAGGATGGTATTTATAAATCAAATAGCACTAATAAACCAATAGGATGACAACTATCAACTTTTTAAGCAATCTCAAAATGACCTAAATGCACATTCAGGCATAAATACAGTAAAGAAAGAGATGATGGATGAACAAATCACAACAAAAGAGCTTATATCATGAATAAGTAAAATTAGAGACTTGAAAGCATTATCAGCTCATAAATCCCCGAAGTTGAACCTTTATTATAAAATCGATCATGGGCTTTATAGCCTTCTACAAAAAATGACAGATCTTGAAACTTTGATCTGTTTTCACAAAAAATACTCAGAAGTGATAGTTTTTTCAGATTAGGTTTTAAAACCCTAGCTAACTATTTGTCTATCTATTTTGAATATCTAGTTCACTGAGCAAATACTAAATAATTGCAGTAGTCGCTGATAATCACCACTGTTGGTTCAGTGTAAAATTGCCACCAAAAGCTAGTGTTTCGGCGGATAACTGACATGACCTTTCTTGTTTAATCCCCCGAAATTTTCTACCTTGTCACCGCGGTTGCCGATCGGAAGCTCTGACCTCTAACCTGTTGGCACCCCAAGCCTCAATACTACTGCAATGTCGGTGCCTCAAATGACTAGCGTCGTGACAGTTTCTTCATCGGTGATCATAAGCTCTGTCCTCTAGCCCATCGGTGCTTTATATCTGAATGTATCAGCGCTTTCCATCACTAGCTTGTTAGTGATCGGAAGCTGTAATAACTAATGCATCGGAACCTCAAGGCTGAATGTTTCCGTGGTTTCTACATTGACAATTGGAAGCTCCTCTAACCTGTCGATGCCCCAAGCCTCAATGCTACCACAATGTCGGAGCTTTAAACCACTAGCTTCACAATAAAAAATCAGAAGCTCTAGACACTATCCTATCGACGCCTTAGACCGGAATGCTGCCACTATTTCGGAGGTGAAATGAACTAATTTTATCGCTGTCGGAAGTCGTTTGATGAAGGAATCGGGACATTAGTCTTCTATGCCGCCGATGGACAGTATTGTTATTCACCGATGCGCGTTGTCTCTTTTGTTTTATTTTTTCAAAACTTTATATTTTTAACTATCGGCAATTTTTCTTTATTGCTATCAAAATGATTTTTGTCATTTATCGGAGGCCTTGTCGTTGCCTTACTGACACTGCGGAGATGCTTAGTTTTAAACTCGCTGATCCATAGTCCTTAGTTCTTCTGATCACCGATGATTTTCTATTGTCGTGGAACCCGTAGTCAGTCTTTCTCCCGCCATTGTGGCTCCTTAGTGAACTATCTTGTTAATTTTTAGTGTTTTCAAGTTTCGATGCTTTATTAAGTAGTGGTTCCTATCTCCAATACATGACTTCAGCGGTATTTAGTGCTTTATATCGCTGACATTGCGGAAACGTTCAGCTTTGCCTCGTCGATACGTAGTCCTTAGAACCTCTGATCACTGAATTTTTCATCTAATCATGGAAGTCGTAGTCCATATGTCTGTCAGTGGCTAATGATATGTTCTGATCCTCG
This sequence comes from Pseudotsuga menziesii, assembly GCA_001517045.1. Taxonomy (NCBI): domain Eukaryota; kingdom Viridiplantae; phylum Streptophyta; class Pinopsida; order Pinales; family Pinaceae; genus Pseudotsuga; species Pseudotsuga menziesii. The sequence continues at coordinate 175,410 of LPNX010007848.1, read as the reverse complement.
CCCAAGCCACCAAAAGCTACAACTTTGTGAAATTTTTCATCAAAAATAGAGGCTTTCAAACTGTTAGTTATATTCATATCCCTCATTGCGTGAATTAGATTCTTCATACTATCGAAATACATTATTTTGGGAGATAATAGAACCCACTATGCTTTCATTTCAATTAATCTCAGTGAAATCCTGACGATGGATCTGGAATCATTTTACAACACCAAATGCCATATATGTAGCCTGCATATTTGCTAAATTCTCTACAAAGATCATTTTGCATGCAATGTTATTTATGTTCTCCATTGAATCATTAGTAATACTCAAATCTACTAGATTTATTAAACACATTGACAAGACTTCTCTGACCTTGTTTGCGTAACATGTAAAACATACTGACTTGAACAACAAGAAAAGCTCCATTCTAACTATACATTTATATGTCAAAAACATTACTTTTCTGAGCAACACAGTAAGCACCACCCAAAAAATCATGCAGGGAATGAGATATGGAAGCCTATATAGAGGACAAGAAGTGCAAGATATGTTTATGAAAAATAAGTGGTGTGCTTCTTGAAAAAGGGTGTTTCTCTTTACATTTCTTATTTTGATGCAATAATATATAGCTGGAAAGCATATGTTTGCATTCTCTAATGAGCATCAGGTATGGAGAAATTTCAGATCATGAGCTAACTTTATAACTGCATGAAAATCATCAGAGAATATAATACTCCTCCAACTGCTTGAATAAGTTTAATTTTTTTGAAAAAAAACCATCATCGATCATGAGCTTATTACAGGTCATTGTTGAAATGCACACATATATAGAATTGGAAAGCTATGTTACTGGATCTGCCAATAGAGAATCCAGGATCCACACTTACATGGATATGGAATGATCTATCCCATATACACTCATGACCTAAAAACTCTATATATTTCCTATAAAATAGTTGCTACACCCATTCTAAAACACATAAATCTGAGTTTTCTACAGCAGTATGCATTTATAATTTTGTGAGAGTGATTTTGAGTAAAATATATTTGGTGATTTAGTTTTCTATGTTTCTGGTTCATAGTGATCTGGATCCTAATATTCCAAAATATATGATGGATATGTATCTATTTCCATGCAACTTTGGCAAAGTTTATTATGATGCAACATATGTTTATATGTGATGAAACACAAGACATTGGAAATAGAGAAATTAGTAAATTACCAATAATAGATCCAAATGGTAAGTGTACAAGAAATGATGGAAAAAAAATCACCAAATCCTAATGATATAATTAAATTGTATTCTGGAAATAATCCCCAGTAAATTGTAATTCTTCAAGGGAAGCCTTTTAAATTGTTGGGGCATCAAAAGCCAAAGACCGGTATTTGACATTTGTGTCAGAAGTGCTATTTTTCTGAAATAGATTCTCAAGAAGATACCCAAATGCAAAGGAAGAGAAACAAAAAGGAGATAAAAATAGCTTTGAAGAACATTATGCATTGAATTTGGATCTTTCAATTATAATATGAAAAATATGTTTGTGAACCTAGTGTTGGTTGATGCAACCAATCTTTAGTACTTAACATTTAGAAATAATATAAAAGGGTTAGAAGTGCCCATCCTTAGATCCAAATTTGCATTTAATACTATAATTTATCATTAAATTTATAACTCAAAGTCCCCCCCTTCTCATGTGATATTTTCAATATATTTTTATGCCATCTCATGTATCCCCACACAGGCCACCTAAGCACCCTTTATAGCCTAGCACCATCAATTTTGACCCTTCTAATTGATGTTTTATACCCTTATAGAGGTATTCTAGACTCAATACCCCAAGAACTCATCTCCTAATCCAAAACCTCCCCTTCTAACCTCACACGTGTGAACCATACTCCCTATTTCCTCACACATGTGGCTTGTTTCTTCCTTTCTTCAATTCAATTTTACATTTATTTGTCATGTTTGACCCTTCCATAGTCCTTCACTTATAGGTATGGTTTATTTTCTTCCACTATTCCACTATTTCGAAATTTTGGTTCAGGGTTCCGGTTTCCACTTCCATTTTCTGTTTTCAATTCAACTTCTAGTTTCCAGTTTATTCATGCTAGTTCAGAATTTAATTTGGTTCCGAATTTGTGCATCAAGCTACTTCCATTTTAATTTAATTTGGTTCCAATTTCGGTTTACTGGTCAATGACCTCTGACAGTTTGGGAAAGAGTTTTCCCTTTCCTCAAGATTGCTCATAATTGATAAATATGCCAAGAAACAACTCAGATAGCTGATTACAGCCCCTCCCTGTCCGATTTCACACATAAGCATCCCCATAAATTTGTTTTGCACATGAATTACATCAATTTTAGGTCCTAAATAAGGGATGTATGTATTGTCTTCTCATAAACGAGGGTCTTCTTATACATAAAAAATTAAAAAGCTAAATCTTTTTTTCTGACAAATTAAATTTCAAAATTTCAAAATAAAAGATAAGATTACAAACTTAAAGCCATGATGATTAGCCTATTAGGATAAAGGACAAGAATATTGAAAAATAAATTGATCTAAATCATGTTATGATCACCACTAGCCTTTGAAATTTCTCCCTTATAGTTCTATGGTTAGGAGGCCCAGGTATGAAAAGACTAGAAGTTTCAAGATGAATACGTTAGTGACCTAAAAGACAATTATCCAGGTCATTGATAGATGCACTTTATGTTTCACTTTCACATAGTCACATTGAAAGAGAGAATGAATAATCTGGTCTTAGTTGTAACTTGTTTTCCTAGTCCACTAGGTTATTGTTTTAGGGCTGATTATTGTTGCTATGACAGTGACTCAATGGACTGCTTAGATTTACAAGGAACGTCAGTCCATTGTTTTTAAATCGCTGGAGGAATGCACTGTGAGTCTTATAACTATTTGTTAAATCCTGGAACCATATTGCAATGTTGGTGTTGCTTCAAAACATGCCTAGACTATAAATGATGAAGCTGCAGTGTTGTTTCCATCCACAAAGCTGTTCACAATGTTATTGAAATGCGGTTTTACAGTTGATGATAGAGATCTAGTTAATTCTAAATGATGAATGGTAATCTAAAAATTGATTTTTTTGTCTCATGGTTTTCAAAACTTTTAATATATTTATATGCGTGTGTGTCTCATGGTTTTCAAAACTTTTCATATGTGTGTGTGTGTGTGTGTGTGTGTCATTTCTCCACCGTATTGTATCCGACCTTTTTGAAAAGTTGCCGCATTCGTTTCCCCCTTGTATCTGTATCCGCTTCAGTGCAAATTAGTTTTGAAGCCCTTAGCTCTGAGGGGAAATATATGTATAGGGGTCTAGTGGTAGGGTGGTATAAGAATCTACAGGTTAGGAATGCTTGTTTTCTCCAATTTGGTATCTCTATGGAGTTACTCCACCCAGAGTTAGATAGTCTTTCATTTTATCAAAGACTATGGTCCTTTTTTGGTAAGGGAAGTTTTCTAGGCTTCCTGTTTTGAGAAAATAGAATTGAGTAAAATGTAATAGTGGGAGGGGCATGAATTTTATCTTGATATGAGAGATTTGGGGTGAAGCTGGAAGAATGGGCCCTTTGTCAGATTTCCTAGTTCAAAAGAGTGATGACGTGGGGATTTGTGCTAAAGAGCCTTTATTAGTAAGACATACTTGGAGGATTAATAAGTTAAGGGATGGATCCATCTCCAATAGATTAGTTAGGGTTCTAGTTATAGAGAAACAATTGACAACAGATCTTGGATAGGTAAAGGAGGGACATTTGACATGTCCATATCTTTTTGCAAGTGGGGGAGACTATCCCAAAACCCCTTGATCCTTCCAAATTCAACTCTCATTGGTTAAAGGACTCTGAGTTCAAGGATTTGGTTAAAAAATAATGGAGACACTTTGATAGGAAGCTGTAGGATCCTGCAATGTTTCAATCTAGTGATTATTTAAAGAGAATCAAAAGAAGAACCATTGAAAAAGCAAAGACAAAGTTTAAGGATTATCAAGAACTGGTCTGGGATGTCGAAGAGGATATCATAGATATATTTAAATAAAATATGAATGGAATTTTCATTGAAGAAAAGTTGAGAATTTTAAAGCAGAGGGAAACTACAAAAAATGAGCTCTTAGATTGGGAAGAAGCAAAATGGAAACAAAAAAATAGGACATGGATAACACAAGGTGATGAAAAAACTTTATTTTTTTCATACTTATGACAAAATGAGAAAAAATAATAACCATTGTATGAGTATAAAGGATCATAGAGGGGAGAATGCCCAAAATTTCAAGGATACAATGGAGGTGGGAGTCAACCATTTCAAAAATCTTTTCAAGGAACGCCCTTGAACTAATATTGCAAATATAGTTCAAATGGCATAAATTTTTCCTAATTTTGTGATCCAAGGCTCCTGTAAAGGAGGTCACAATGGATGAAGTACAAAAGGTTATTGAATCATTCCAAAAGACAAGACCACAGGCCCTGATGGGATGGCCCAAATAACTCTTTGAAGGATTTCTAGATTTGGTGGGTAAGGATTTCTTGTTGGTTGTAGAGGAATCCAGAAGCTTTGGTAAGGTTCTAAGGGCAATTAATTCTACATTTTTAAATTTGATCCCAAACAAAAATGTCCTCGAGTCTTATGGAGATTTTAGGCCTATCTCTCTATGTAATGTTGTGTATAAGATCATTTCTAAGATCAGTGCAAGAAGACTCAAGCCTATACTATCTCATCTCAAGTGAGAAATTTGAATTCCTATATGGTAGAAAAATACATGAGACTATAGGGATTGTTCAAGAAGGTTTAAACACTATTAAGGTAAAAAGGAGGTCCTCCTTTATTACAAAATTAGATTTATCTAAGGCATATCATAGGGTCATATAGTCTTACCAAAGAAGTTAGCAGTGATTTGAATTTTTATTAAACTTAGAAACTTTGAAATTTGCATGGCACAAAAAGGAGATCAAGACTCCTTACCTTTATAAAGGATTCACTTATGCAGCCATCTGATTTATCTCAAAGAGATTGAGGGATTAAACCTAAACTTGTGCCACACAAACTTGATCCACTGTTGCCGTCTGAACATGGAAAAAATTGGCACCCTTCAACACCCTGTCTAACTGACATTCCTGCTGAACTTTCTTCCATGTTATCAGAAGTAGAGGTAGTCATACCATTTTTTTTACTAGTAGGATCAAGGCACTCCATCATACGGATAACACTAGCAATAACCTCTCATTGAAATTCTCTTCCAAGTTTAGTTACGACATTTTTACGTGCAAACAACTTCTCCTTAAAACGTCTTGTACTCGTTGATTTTGATTCCTTGTACCTATAGAAGTGTTAAAAAAAACATCACCCTTGGTACTATTGGGAAAAATAAAAAATACAAAACTTTAAAATTAAGCACTCAGCTTTCAACAAGAGATTCAAACAACAATCACAAACCTTGTAGAAACAACATTAAATCGAGATTTGAATGACTCAGAAAAGGACTAAAAACCATAAGTTTTGATCTCTGTTGATTTTCAGGGGACTGTTGCCCTGCATTGTTCATGAATGAATATTGGTGCAGAATACAACACGGTATGAAAATGAAACATAGTCTTTTGTAGCACCTACTTCATTCCATATGATTGAACCAAGGCCCTTGTGGAAATATTAAATGCAAAGTACATATATGAATAGATTTATTCTACATAAGACGCTAGAAAATTTATAATCCAAAGAAACCAAAACATTATAGGAGAAAAGAGATTGATAACTAGAATTAAAAGGCTTGTAGTTTGAAATTCAATCCCAATATCATCACAAAACTTAAACACCTTGGTGTAAAGGGTTCACTCCTGTTGTCAAAAACTGGTGCTGCAATACCACTGTTAATATTTTCTCTTGAATTCATTTGTCCCGGTGGGGATGGAAAAGGCCCCTGATGTAGATGCTCTTCCCTTGTAACAGTCATAGGAGGTTTCATAGAATCAAGTGAAGTAAATGTTGGAATATTTCCCTCTCAAGCTTCAATATTGTTAGGTGAAATGGGAGGTGCATTGGGATGAGTAGAAAAAACCAGATACCGTGGATGAGCTTGACTAGAAGATCTATGCCTTAAATTTTCTCTTATGCTGAAATGATGTGCTCTTCCCATTGTAGCAACTGCCAAATGCTGCATAATTCGTTCCTCAAAATCAGGGTCATTAGTATACACCGAAACCTGCAAATTCCCATTGCAACAGTTATCCCTTAAAGAAAAGTCCTAGATTATCAGAACAACATGGAATAATATTTATTTGAAATCCACTATATCCCTCCCAGTCTGAGAGAGAGGAAAGGAATACAAACATGTTGGAATTAATTTCATCAACATAATTTTGAGAAAACATTGGAGAGTTCAGAGACCGGCTTTGTTAACACTTTGTTAAATTTTGGTCATAAGAGATACTCGTGTACTTTAGCCTCGTTGAGAAGTGTTGGGATGGTGGCACAGTATTCATGGAAGGGGTTGATGGCACAAACAAGATAGCACTCAGCCTTTGGAATAAGATTCAACGAGGAACGTCAAAAGCAACAAAACATTCTATGGATCAGAGAAGCGGGGTAAAGAAGAAAACGTTGGGCGCGTTGAAGGCGTTAAAGGGGGATCATGATCAAAGGCTGAGGTTGATCTGGTGGTAGATCAATGGAAACAAACCATTTCGTACAGTGAAAATGCTCGACCAAAGCCACTTTTTCATATTGCAAAATATTTTATTAGATGAATGCATCTAATGGTAGAGAATGGGACCCAAGAAGATCTATGGTTGAAAGCGATTTCACATCCCAAACTAGCAGGGGCAAAGCAACAATTTCAGATTCCCAAAAGTGGTACGGGCCATTTTGTTCAACGATACATATGAGAATGGAGGTAGATCCATGGTTATAGTTCATTTCACAATCTGGAGTAGCATGGAGGGAAACAGAACCTCACTTTGCGAAGAATGGTGGGGTCTGCCCAGATCGATGGTTGTGAAGAAAATCGGTCTCGATTGATGGTTGAGCTGCATGCATGCGAGGTAGAGGAAGATGTAGCATAAATAACCTCACATACCTACGGGTTATATCGCTAAGATTAATATCTATGGTGTAAACTTCCTGGGAAGGGCGCGAAGGTTATGTTGCGTGAAAATCTATAAAGAGGTCCACACGAAGTTGCAAAGATTTATCTTTTCTGAAACCTTGAAGCCGTCAAACAACCAATCACATCTAGAGCACAAACACAGACCAACCAGGAGGTTGTGCTACAGAACAAGGTAGCCCTTGACACCCTCTCAGTACTATTTGAAGATGGACAGAATAGAAGTGGTAGGGGTGAGAGACGATGTCGAACCTGAGACCACAGATGGAAGGTCAGAAGAAAGTCTGGTGGACAAGAATGCTGAGATTTTTGATACCATCCTGGTAGGAGAGGCCATTGAAACCACCAGGGACAAATTGGAAGATCTTAAGAACCGAGGTGGAGATACCTGTGGTGTTTTTAAATCTTTCTTTCATTTCTTCTCTGTTGGCCAAACCCCCCATTTCCCTGAATTTGTCGAATGGTGTGTAGACAATTTATTTGCCACCGAAGGTGTCATCATGAATAAATCAAAGTCTAAATTACTTTGTTCAGTCCAATATTTCGTCATCCGCAAGACCCTGGATATCCCCAACAAATTCGTCCATATATCCCAAGAATACCAGGAAGAGAGTATTATACGTTGTTTTAGGGAGTCTACAGTCAAAAGTAGAGAAGCCTTCTTGAAGGCCTGTTTTAAACCCTATAGTGAACCCTTTGACCTGTCTTACCCTGTTGAACTCAACCAATTCAATGAAGAAACCCGGTGGTGTATATCCCTGTCCAGTCAATTCCTAGGTCTAGATACCGATGCTTACATCACTGAATCATTATTGAGTCTTTTGTTCGTCCTAAGTACTTGTCCGACTGAAACTGAATTGCCTGGAAAATCTGGTCAATCGTGCTGCCTTAAGTTTGATGAGTTCCTGGTCGAGAACATCCATTCTTAGTTAGCGAATTTCCACGTCACTAGAATGTTCAGATTCTAGTCCTTTTTGCTGAGAATGTTTATAGCTTATAATGAGGAAGACTTGCAAGTACAAGAGCTGGAAATCACTGTTGAGATGGCCATTGATTATTGTAAATTCATGAATCAACTGATGGATGAAATATACGAACTCTTCTTCCAAGAAAGGTTTCCTAGGGTGTTTCTTGAGATCAGGCAAATGTTACAGCTGTCAAATAGCAAGATGATAGAGGGCTAGTTCCTCACATAATTTGGAACAACCATAAAGTTGTATGGATTCATGCATCCTCCCTAGATTCTGCTCACTTTCCTAACTGCCAGGGTTTTCTACGTGGAATTGATTCGACAAAAACTCATTGTTCAAGAAGAGCACTTCTTGAATTTTAAGAAAAGTTCAAATTTAGTTTTCCCATGGGAAGTAGGACCTTACACAGTTAGAAACAGGGCAACTTTGCCCCTTATTACCAATTTTCTTAGAAGCATGGAGTTTTCCCTAGGAGAAGCGGTAAATTATGACCCTCACCAGATAATTTCCAAAAGGAGAAAAGCTCACAAATGTAGGCCTTTTGAACATACTGAAATATCCGGACTTAGAGAAGTAGAAAACTGGGACGATTTCCCTAATCCTGTCCCGATGGAAACCAACATAGAGCAGGACACTGGCTCACAGATACCAGGGGCAACTTCTTCCCAAAGATAATTGGCTCAAGTAGTTGTAATAGCCGGGGAATTCTCATCATTGGTCAGTTATTCATAGAGTTCAATAAAAAGAGGGGCTCTAGAGCCCATGGACACTGAAGAAATGGACACGACCAGCATGCCCAAGAAGCAGAAAACAGAACAGGGACATCAATTGGTGTTGGTTGAAAGGGGTCAGGAAAACGGACGTGCGAAGAAGAAGGATTTAGTGGAAGAATAGCAACAAAAAAATCCCAAGACAGCCGAATTGTAGGTACAAGAGTATATATTTTATGGGAAAAATCCAATCAAGCATGCATCCAAAGAGGAATGGCTAGGGTCCTACCAAGAGAGGGCTGACAAGACTTTCCTGGAGACAACAGAACTATATAGTGAGGCATCATGGTTGCCTTACCCTAATGTGGCGCTGAAAACTGTAAGAGATCATGCTACTGACACCATCAGTCTAGCCTTGGCAATGGGGAACAAGGTGTTAGAGGTCAGTGTGAACCTCTCAAAGGTTCCCACTCCTGACTAAATTCACCTCAATAAAGAAACTGGAGATATGTTGAATACCAAATTGCTCAAGGCTACTATACAGGTGTCCAAGCCGGAGGAAAGTAAAGAAAAAAATTTAAACCTTTTAAGGAAAGTGAGAGTGGAGAAAACAACACTCAAAACCCAAATCAATATTCTATAGAATGAAGCAATGCAAATGGAAGGACCGACACATAAAGGGAGTTTGGCTTAGAAATTGCTTGATGACAAAGAGAAGGAGATCCAGACCCTAAAGAAGAAGTTAAAAATACCTGCCACCTAGCTCGCTCAAGTGGAAGAATTGGCTGACTTTGAAAGAGAAAAAGAGAAATTGAACGCTGAGCTTACCGACTGCAAAGCTAAGCTACTAAAGCTCGAAGAAAAGGAAAGGCAGTGAGAAGCAGACATTCAGCTTTTGAAGAAAATAAATGCAAGTTAAAGGCCAGATTAGCAATGAAGGAAAAGGAAATTCAAGGAAGAAGTGCAGAGAATACAATTCAATCCACAGGTGTGGCTGGAGAGATAGATACCAGTTCCTTCTCTAGAGCAATGTCCCAAATAGGCCTAAAAGATATAGAGCTCGTTAAATAAAAACAACAGATCGAGGAACTGGAAAAAGAAAGGGTCAAAGAGAAATAAGAGAAAAAGTAGGAGAGAAGTGCCGAGAGCTGATTCAACAAAACGCCAAGTTGAGCCAACAGGTGGTTGGTAAGTTTGCTTTGCAAGGTGCTAGGCATTTGATCTGGGATCAGACCATCATAGAACCTGACAAGTTCCGGCCTTATCTAGATTTCATTGAAGACCAAGAAAACACTATGATAGAGGCTAGAAAAAAGGTCCATATACATTAGGAGAAGTACAGAGAAGGCCCTTGGCGACAGCGGAGAATGCCATTAATTTCCCAAGCTCTTTTTCAGACGATTTCGCCAATTGATACGGTATCCAAAATAGTGTTGCTATTGTCTCCGAAGCTAGAAAGGTAGTTGCTAAGCACAAGATGTTGGAAGTTGTACAGGCCAAAATAAAATTTATTGAGCACAAAGTCTTGGAGGTCATCAAGATATTTAGATCACTGGTACGCAGAGGACTCCCCTTTTTCTGGGAAGAAAAAGGCCCTTTATTGTCCTTGAAGGCCGATTAGACAACAAAAAATTTGCGGATATGCAACAATCGTTGTCAGGGAAGGTCGTTTTTGATAAATTGACCATGGATTTTGAATTGTTGTTTGATTTTAAAGCCACATGTGCCAAGGTCCCTGAGACTTCATACCCATAAACGATGGAGCTCAAAGTACAAGCATACGACATGGCCATTGCACTCCTGCCCAGTCCTGATTTATGGAAAGTCATTCAGCAATATGGGTCAACCAAATTCAAAGTGCATCAGTAGGTGTGGCGATGATAAAACACGGGTTGTTTTCTCTACATTGCATGCCCATCCCAACTGTCTCCTCTCTCAGGACTTTGTGCAGTTGGCACCCGCCAGATGGAAATATAAGGAACTCTCGTGCTTATTCCCTCCTGCATTCCACATTTCATTTTTAAGCCGTTTTATGTAAACCACAGTCAATGTGCCACCTAAGAGTTGGTTAGAGGATGTCCTTTTATTGTAACAAATTTTGATTCCCAAATGTCAGTCTGGGAAAATCCCAATGCTATAAATATACCTCCTGAAGAAGGAGAAAGGGTTGAAACAAATGTGATTTTTGTTGTGTATGTTTTTCAAGAGAATTTTAATATAATTGCAGAGCCGAGGTCGGCGTTTTTCATACAGGGATTCATGTGTCGTTTGCACTTATAGTTTGTTGCTTCTTTTCTTATGTGAATGTTATTCTAGTTTATCTTTCCCATTTTGTTTTCTCTCATATCTGAAACTTAGTGTATAACAATTCGAAATTCATACTTGCTATGCTCCGTCTGTTGTTTTAGATATTCACCAAAGTTTTCTTCTAAAGTTAATATAGAATTCGTTTTTCAATGCCTCATGTTGATGGTCTGTTCATGTTTCTCTTTTCCACCAGACAATTATAAATCGGCTGTGATCGAGTGGCTACCTTGTCCTTGCATTGAAATCACTTACATAAGTTCTATTTATTTCTGTCGTATATCTTGACTCCATCGCCCAATGGTTCAGTGTTTTGTTTCAGCCAATATTACCAACAATTTATAGTTTCACTTGTATATATATTTGGCATTGTTGAAATTTGGTGAGAGATCCCTCTCGGAAGAGTAGAAGGCCAGTTCTCTCTTTGAAAGTGGTTTTGATGTTACCTGGGAGCAAGCCTTCTGCAGCCTTTGGTTCAATTCCAGTTCTAACAAACTGGCGCCATTGCTGGGGACCAAATATTGAAGATAATCCTTGGGAAGAATGACAAATATTCAAAGGATAAAGAATTTCTATGGGAAAATAGAGATTCTTACATGTAAAGAAGGTTCTATCATTTGCCTTGGTGACTCCACTGAAAGATTCTGGAAGGTGACTCCACTGAGGAGATCGGTGGTCAAAAAGAAAGAGATTTTTGGGGGTAAATGAAAATTTATGAATTCATGAGAAGGTTGTATGTTTGTCCTGGTGACTCCACACCTGCTTCGACCAGTATTGCACTAGATATCCTAGCTTCTATAAAGATCCACATGAGAGGTAACCCTAATACCGAAACTTTACTAGGTGTGGATAATCCGGAAAGAATACTTAGAAATAGAAATAAAGAGAAAGTGGATTATCCATTGTTTGATACTTCATCATCTCAAGATTTGTATGACATAGTGGAATCCGAATGGGGGGTTAGGGCTGAAATACTACCAACCAAATCTAAATCTGAATCCAACCTGAGGAAAACCGGGGTTGGCCCTAATACACTACAATCCTATCTACTTGATTCTTTGCAGTTGAACCTAAAGACCCCAGCAAAAGCTGAAGAGATAGCCCCTATCCTTCAGAACACCCAGTTTCCTAACCCCGTATATGTTCCTAGTCAACCTACCCCAATGGCTGCTGCTAGATTTGCCCCGTTAGCCCTACCTCTAGTTCTAGACAACCTCCCCATGAATTACACCCAAAGAATCGCACTCTATGACGGGGAGGGACATGTATCAGCAAGGTACCACATGGATAAGTTTGATGACTTCATCGACCTAGAAGAGGTGGATGATGAAGATGTCAAAATGTGGTTGTTCACTCAGAGTTTGTCTGGGGAAGCCAAGAAATGGTACAAAGATTTGCCACCTAGGTCTATCCGCAGCTTTGCTGATTTTCAAATCATATTTTTAGAAAGGTGGGATGATAAACAAAGCCCATTACAAGTCTTGTCTCAATACAAAAATCTCAAGAAAGGAGGTTTTGAATCAGTCCATGAGTTTTCCAGCAGATTCATGCGGGTCTACAACTCGATACCTGCCGATATCAAACCTTCTCCTGGGGCGGCTAAAATTCATTACGCTGATGCCTTTGACAATGATTTTGCTTTTTTATTGAAACAAAGGATGTCAAACACCCTCCCAACCATGTTCAGTGACGCCCTAAAAGTAGAGGCCAATATGATGGCATGTGGAAAAATTAAACCGAGGTTCGAGATTGACAGAAGGAAAGGTAGAGAAGAGGAACATCCCACTACTTCTTCTTTTTCCTCCAGTGATATGAAGTTTGAGATGATGCTAAAAAATATGGAAAAATTGATGGACAGGATAACAGTGGAGACCAAGTCAGTGAACCAGGAATAGAATGAACCTCAGATAAGGAATCCTAATTTCAGGAGGCAAGTCCCTCCCCTGCTCCAACCCAATAGACCAAGGGATGTGAGGAATCCAAGAAACCAAGAAGAGTAGCCAATCATGCCTCCTTTCCCTAAAAAATATGTGGATGCTGAAGATGAAGCTGAGTCCGCCGAAGATCATATCCATCATTTTGGTGATTTGGACTCTTAGATCTATTTGACTGAAGAGGAGCATGATATGTTCGCTCAGGTGGACGATAAGACCCTGACAGGGGAATTGGAGCAATATCATAAAGGGTATATGCATGCTATAGATGATTTCAGGGAGATCAAGTTAAGAAGCAGAGACGTTGCTGTACATAAGAAAGGTGGTGAATCTGCTGGTGAAGTTGCTATACCTAAAGGAGGATTAAACCTAGACCAACCTTCTAGTAGTCAGAACGGCCTGGGGAGAGGATATGAAAAACAAAAGGGACCAATGGCACCTAGAGAAGTGGAAAAGGGATACAGTAATGTGATAGAGTTGGAGCCAGTGGCACCTGTCGAACTGGGCAAAACCCCTCCCATGTTTAATCTCCAAAATGAGCTAGCTAAGCTAAAGGTCTCAATTCCTTTCAATGAATTATTGAGGAATCAGGAGTACAGAGACACTATAATGAAGATGATTGCAAATCAAGGAGAAGCTCACCTAGATAGCTTAGAGCTGACTAAAGACAACCCTACTATTATTCTGGGATCTAAGATTGATAGCATGGATAGTGATGATGAGGAGGTATCCCCATTTTACATGAGCTTGAATGTACATGATATGGTGTTACACAATGCCATGCTGGATTCAGGAGCCTCACACAATCTGATGCCAAAGGGAGTGGTGGAAAGCCTGGGATTGGAGATTACAATGCCTTATAAAGACCTGTATTCCTTTGATTCCAAAAGGGTAAAATGTCATGGGATTAATCAAAGACATGGTGGTATCTTTAAATAAGTTTCCATCTAAAATTGTGGTCATGGATGTTATCGTGGCCAACATTCCTCCCAATTTTGGTATTTTGTTGTCAAGGTATTAGACTTCGAAGCTGAAAGGCAGCTTGCAAATGGACATGACCTATGTGACGATTCTTGTTTGGAACGAAAACAAAAGGTTATATAGTGAGAAGAGGTTGGCTTACGTCGTGAGCAGTCAGGCTCAACTCGACATCCATCATGTTTATGCCATCGACACAGACTTGGGGTCCTCTATTTTCTTCAATGATATATCTCCTTGCGACTATGAAATCATTGTGCCATAAAAGGATAAAAAAGAGGCCAGCGAGCTGGAAGCTTTGGAAAGGAAGCAAAAGGATGAAGGACTGTGGAAGATGTATTTTGATGGCTTGGTGGCTAAAGCAGGTGCTGGCGCAGGTGTGTATATAATCTCCCCCACTAAAGATACCATAGCCTACTCTTACAAGTTGGTTTTTGAATGCTCTAACAATGTAGCAGAGTATGAGGCCTTGTTACTGGGCCTGCATGCACTAAAGGATTTAGAAGCAAGAAGGGTCCAAATTTTTGGGGACACGGAGCTTGTAGTAAATCAGGTGAATGATAGCTATGAGACTAGACATCCAAGAATGAGAGCTTACTGGAATGAGGTGTGGGATATGTTCAGAAATTTGTTCACTGAACATATAGTCCAAGTGATTCCTAGAGATGAGAATGCAGTGGCAGGCTCTCTGGCGACCACGACCGGCAAAATTTGAAGCTCCCACGCTGGGAATAAAGAAATATAAAGTGGAGATTGTAAATAGACCTTCCATACCAGATAACACTAAATATTGGAAATACTTTGAAGATGATATGCAGATCAAAAGGTTTCTGGAGATGTCTGGTGAGTTTGTGAACACTCACATTGATGAAGGTGGTGCTGACCCCGAAAACTTCCTAGGCGTTGAAGAGGAAGGGGAAGAAGTCATCGGGACAGGAAAGCTAAAAGACTTCTTGGGAGGTAGGGATATAGTCCAATTGAAAAGCAATAATATTCCTAGGGGTCTAATCCCTTTAGAGTCTCTTTTTTACCAAAATGATGTTGCCAGAGATCCAAAGGTCGAGCCTTCCACAGATGCCGTCGAAGATGTAGATATCGACACTGAAGGTGATCCAAACATTATAAAATTGTCCAAGAAATTATCCGCTAAAGAAAAAGAAGGGTATGTGAACCTGATGAAAAAATACACCGATGCGTTTGCATGGAGTTATGAATATCTCAAAGAGTATGACACTTCCATCATACAACACACTATTCCAATTAAACCCGGAGAAAAACCGTTCAGGTAAAAACTTAGAAGGATTAATTCGAAGTTAGTACCCATCATTGAAAAAGAAGTGAAAAGGTTGTTCAATGCAAAGCTAATAGTAACTTTGAGGTTTTCAAAATGGGTAGCCAATTTGGTGCTTTTTTGAAAAAAGAATGGGGAGATAAGGCTATGCATGGATTTCAGGAATTTAAATAAAGTATCTTTGAAAGATAACTACCCATTGCCAAAGATGGACCAGATCCTGCAGAGGGTGGTAGGCTCAGAAAGGATATCCACTATGGATGTATTTTCTGGTTATAATTAGGTGAAGGTATTACCTGAAGATCAAGAAAAAATTGCTTTCACCACACCTTGGGGTACATTCATGTACGGAAAGATGTCGTTTGGGTTGATGAATGCCGGAGCAACTTTCCAATGTGCCATGGATATTGCTTTTGCAGAAGAGAAAGAAAAATTTGTGGTGGTATACATGGATGACATTATTGTATACTCCAGGTGGGCTAAAGATCATGTCAGGAATTTGGAAAGAGTTTTTATTAAATAAAGGAAGTACGACATCTCATTGAACCCTAGAAAGTTGAACTTCGCTCTAGAAGAGGGAAAGTTGCCGGGGCACATCATTTCAAAGGAAGGGATCAGGATCGATCTAGACAGGGTAAAAGAAATCTTAAGGGTAGAAGAACTGAGGAGTAAGAAAGAAATACAGTATTTCATTGTTCAATTCAACTTCTTGAGGAGACTCATCCCTAGCTTCGCTAAAATCCTGATGGACATTACTTATATGCTAAGGAAAGATCATGAAATTAAGTGTAGGGTAGGAGCCAAGAAAGATTTCAAAGATATGAAATAGGCCATTTTAGAAGCTCTTGTGCTGATCAGCCCATATTTTGAGAAGGATTTCTTAGTATTCTCATATTCTTCAAAACACACTATAGCGACAGTGTTGCTGCAAAAGAATGATCAGGGTGAAGAACAACCTATATCGTTTTTCAGTAAGATATTAAGAGATGGAGAACTGAAATATAGTATAATGGAAAAACAAGCCTACTCCTTGGTTAAAGCATTGAAGGATTTCATAATCTACCTCCTCCATTCCCACATAATCACCTATGTACCTTGCAGTGTAGTGAAAATCATACTTACACAGCCTGACTCGGAAGGAAAGAGAACTAAATGGGTTGCAGTGCTCCTGGAATATGACATAGAAATCAAGCCCACAAAGTTTATCAAAGGGAAAGGATTGGCTAAGATGATGACATACTCCCATTGTGACTCTCTGCAGCTGAATTTCCTCGCTTGTCAGTATAATCGGATAGAGGCAGAGGCACAAGTCAAGCCTGATTTCTCTATGTCTCCTTGTTATGCTGACATTGTTTTTGTATTACAGAATTTACAACCTCCTGCTGCGCTAAGAAAAACCTAGGCTAGATCCATAAAACTGAAAGCTATGAAGTTTTGTATCATAGAACAATATCTTTATTGGAAAGATCTCAGTGGGATACTGCTGAATTGTCTTCTGGAGAACGAAGCTCAACATATGGCAAGGGAATTTCACGAAGGAGATTGTGGAGGACACCATTCTTGGAAAGTTATCGCGAACAAAATTCTGAAGGCAAGATTTTATTGGCCTTCGTTGTTCTCAGATGTTTGTAAAGAAACAACTAAATGCCACCAGTGTCATATTTTTGAAGGGAAAAGGAAGGTGGTGTCTCTCCCCCTCAAACCTATATCTATGGAGGCTCCTTTCCAGCAATGGGGGTTAGATTTCATCGGGGAAATAAATCCAAACTACTCTGGGCAACATAAGTGGATTCTGACCACCATCGATTACTTCACAAAGTGGATCAAAACATACCCACCAAGAGGGCTACAGAAGAAGTGATAATGGATTTCTTAGAAAATAATATTTTAGCAAGTTTCGGCTTCCCGAAGCGGATTGTGACAGACAATGCACCTGCCTTTAAATCCAGGAAAATGATCAATTTTTTCCACAAATATCATATAAGCTTGAATCATCCTACGACTTATTACCAACAGGGGAACGGATTGGCAGAATCCTCTAACAAAAGCCTTGTGAGGATCATTAAGAAGTTGTTGGAGGATAACAAGAAATCCTGGCACACGAAATTGAAATATGCCTTGTGGGCCGACAAAATCAGCACCAAAAGGGCCATTGGTATGTCACCGTTTCAGTTAGTATATGGAGCCGAGGTAATTTTTCCTGCCTCTCTGGGCGTTCCAATCATGAAGTTATTGTGGGATCCATTGGACGAGCCCAATCCCATTCAAAGAAGGATCAACCAGATCATTGAGCTTAATGAAGTGAGGGACAAGGCTTATGATAAAGTCCAGATACACCAAGAAAAGATGAAGAATACTTTTGACAGGAAAATAAAAGAAGACATTTTCCAGGTCGATGACTTGGTGCTAAAATGGGATGCCCCGCACGAAGAAAAAGGGAAGCATGGAAAATTCGACCATCTATAGGTAGGCCCATATTTTATTGCAGCACATAGAGCAGACAATGCCTTCATTTTATAGTATCCAGACGGGTCGTAGTACAAAGGAGGCACAGTAAATGGGAGGTTCCTGAAGCATTACTTGGAATAAAGGGACTAAGGTCCATGTATCATAGTGTAGATATGTCTTATGTTTTAATTAGTACCGATGGTGAATCAAAATATTTGAAGCCCGTGGGGAAGGCCCTAAGACCAAAAGAGGTAACCATTCTTTCAAATTTTGTTTTCTTTCAGGCAGTAAAATAATAAAACAATTTCAATGGATAAGGCGACTAGTCTATGGGTTCTTTGCTACCTCACTGGGAGGATAGCATCCCTCATGGAGTAGGTTGTTAACACTCTGTTAAATTTTGGTCATAAGAGATAGTCATGTACTTCAGCCTCATCGAGAAGTGTTGGGATGGTGGCCTAGTATTCGTGGAAGGGGTTGATGGCACACACAAGATAGGACTCATCCTTTTGAATAAGCTTTGGCGAGGAACGTCGAAAGCAACAAAACAGTCTGTGGATCGAAGAAGCGGGGTAAAGAAGAAAACATTGGGTGCACTGAAGGCATTAAAGGGGGATCATGATCAAAGGATGAGGTTGATCCGGTGGCAGATCAATGACGTCAAACCATTTTGCATGGTGAACATGCTCGACCAAAGCCACTTTTTCAGATTGCAAAATAGTTTAAAAGATGGATGCATATAATGGTCAAGAATGGGACCCAAGAAGATCTGTCGTTGAAAGCGATTTCGCATCCCAAACTAGCAGGGATGAAGCAGCAATTCCGGATTGTGAAAACTTGTACGGGCCATTTTGATCGATGGTACATATGAGAACGAAGGTATATCGACAGTTATAGTTCATTTCGCAATCTGGAGTAGCATAGAGGGAAACAGAACCTTGATTTGCGAAGAATGGTGGGGTCCACCCAGATCGACGGTTGTGAATAAAATCGATCTCGATCAACAGTTGAGCTTCATGCACATGAGGTAGAGGAATATGTAGCATAAATAACCTCGCATACCTACAGGTCAGATTCCTAAGAGTAATATCTACGGTGAAAACCGCCTGGGAAGGGCGCAGAGGTTATGTTGTGTGAAAAGATATAAAGAGGTCCACATGAAGTTGCAAATATTTGTCTTTTCTGAAACCTTGAAGCCATCGAACACCCAACCACATCCAGAGTGTTAGCACGGACCAGCCAAGAGATTGTGCTGTAGAACAAGGTAGGCCCCTGACACCCTCTCAGTACTATTTGAAGATGGACAACATAGAAGTGGTAGGGGTGAGAGACGATGTCGAACCTGAGACCATAAGTCGAAGGGCAGAAGAAAGTCTGGTGGACAAGAATGCTGATATTTTTGATACCATCCTAGTAGGAGAGGGCATTGAAACCACCAGGGACAAATTAGAAGATCTTAAGAACCGAGGTGGAGATACCTGCAGTGTTTTTAAATCTTTCTTTCATTTCTTCTCTGTTGACCAAAACCCCCATTGCCCAGAATTTATCGAATGGTGTGTCGACAATTCCTCTGCTGCCAAAGGTGTCATCATGAATAAATCAAAGTCTAAAATCCTTTGTTTAGTCCAAGCTTCTGTCATCCACCAGACCCTGGATATCCCTGATGAATTCATCCATATATCCCAAGGCTACCAGGAAGAGAGTATTATATGTTGTTTTAGGGAGTCTACAGTCGAAAGTAGAGAAGCCTTCTTGAAGGCCTGTTTTAAACTTGATAGTGAACCTTTCGACCTGTCTTAACTTGCTGAACTCAACCAATTCAATGAAGAAACCCAGTGGTGCATATCCCTGGCCAGTCAATTCCTAGGTCTAGATACCGATGCTTATGTCACTGAGTCATTATTGAGTCTTTTGTTTGTCCTGAATACTTGTTCAGCTGAAACTAAATTACCTGGACAATCTGGTCAATCGTGCTACCTTAAGTTTGATGAGTTCCTGGCCGAGAACATCCGTTCTCAATTAGCGAATTTCCACGTCACTAGAATGTTCGGATTCCATTCCTTTTTGTTGAGAATGTTTATAGCTTATAATGAGGAAGACCTACAAGTACCAGAGCTAGAAATCACTACTAAGATGGCCACTGATTACTGTAAATTCATGAATCAACTAATGGCCAAAATATACGAACTCTCCTTCTAAGAAATTTTTCCTAGGGTGTTTCCTGAGATGAGGAAAATACTATAGCTGTCAAACAGCAAGAAGATAGGGGACTTGTTCCTCATAGAATTTGGAACAACCATAAGTTTGTATGGCTTCGTGCATCCACCCTACATTCTGCCCGCTTTCCTAACTGCCATGGTTTTCTCCCTAGAATTGATCCGACAAAAACTCATTGTTGAAGAAGAGCACTTCTTGAACTTTAAGAGAAGTTCAAATTTAGTTTTCCCATGGGAAGTAGGACCTTACACAGTCAGAAACAGGGTTGCTTTGCCCCTTATTACCAATTTGCTTAGAGGCATGGAGTTTTCCTTGGGACAAGCGGTAAATTATGACCCTCACCAGATAATTTCCAAAAGGAGAAAATCTCACAAATGCAGGCCTTTTGAACATACTGAAATATCCGGACTTAGAGAAGCAGCAAACTGGGACAATTTCCCTAATTCTATCATGATGGAAACCAACATGGAGCAGGACACTAGCTCACAGATACCGGGGGCAACTTCTCCCCAAAGAGAATTGGTTCAAGTAGTTGAAATATCCAAGGAATTCTCATCACTGGTTAGTTATTCAAAGAGTTCAATAAAAATAGGGGCTCCAGATCCCATGGACACTAAAGAAATGGACATGGCCAGCATGCCCAAGAAGCAGAAAATAGAACAGGGACAACAATTGGTACTGGTTAAAAGGGTCCAGGAAGAAGGACATGTGAATAAGAAGGATTTAGTGGAAGAACAACAACAGGAAAATACCAAGACAGCTAGATTGCAGGTACAAGAGTATATATTTGACGGTAAAAATCCAAGCAAGCACGCATCCAAAGAGGAATGTCTAGGGTCCTACCGAGAGAGGGATGACAAGACTTTCCTAAAGACAACAGAACTATATACTGAGGCATCATGGTTTCCTTACCCTAATGTGGCACTGAAAACTGTGAAAGATCATGCTACTGACACCCTCAGTATAGCCTTGGCAATGGGGAACAAGGTGTCAAAGGTCAGTGTGAACCTCTCAAAGGTTCCCACTCCTAACATAATTCACCTCAACAAAGAGACTAGAGATATATTGAATACTATATTGCTCAAGGCTACTATACAAGTGTCTAAGATGGAGGAAAGTAAAGAAAAAACTTTAAACCTTTTAAGGAAAGTGAGAGTGGAGAACAAAGCACTCAAAACCCAAATCAAAATTCTACAGAATGAAGTAATGCAAATGGAAGGACTGACACATAAAGGGAGTTTGGCTCAGAAATTGCTCAATGACAAAGAGAAGGAGATCCAGACCCTAAAGAAGAAGTTAAAAATCCCTGCCACCTAGCTTTCTCAAGTGGAAGAATTGGCTGACTTTGAAAGAGAAAAAGAGAAATTGAGCGCTGAGCTTATTGGATGCAAAGCCAAGATACTAAAGCTCAAAGAAAAGGAAAGGCAGTGGGAAGCAAACATCCAACTTTTGAAGAAAAGCAACGCAGAGTTAAAGGCCAGATTAACAATGAAGGAAAAGGAACTTCAAGGAAGAAGTGCAGAGAATACAATTCAATCCACATATGTGGCTAGAGAGATAGATACCGGTTCCCTCTCTGGAGAAATGTCCCAAATAGGCCTAAAAGATACAAAGCTTGTTAAATTAAAACAACAGATCGAGGAATTGGAAAAAGAAAGGGTCAAAGAGAAACAAGGAAGAGAAAAAGCAGGAGAGAAGTGCCTAGAGCTGATTCAACAAAACGCCAAGTTGATCCAACAAGTTGTTGGTAAGCTTGCTTTGCAAGGCGCTAGGAATTTGATCTGGGATTAGATCATCATAGAAGCTGACAAGTTCCAGCCTTATCTAGATTTCATTGAAGACCAAGGTAACACTATGACAGAAGCCAGAAAAAAGGTCCATATAGCATTAGGAGAAGTACAGAGAAGGCCCTTGGTGACAGCGAAGAATGACATTAATGTCCTAATCTCTTTTTCAGATGATTCCACCAACCGATACGGTATCCAAAATAGGGTTGTTGTTGTCTCCAGAGCTAGAAAGGTAGTTGCTAAGCACAAGATGTTGGAAGCTGTACAGGCCAAAATAAAAGTTATCGAGCACAAATTCCTGGAGGTCATCAAGATATTTAGACCACTGGTACGCAGAGGACTCCCCTTTTTCTGGGAAGAAAAAGGCCCTTTATTGTCCTCGAAGGAGTATCAGGAGTGCCTCGTGCATTGCTGATTAGACAACAACAAATTTGGGGATATGCAACTATCGTTGTTAGGGAAGGTCATTTTTGATAAATTGACCATGGATTTTGAATTGCTGTTTGATTTTAAAGCTGCATGTGCTAAGGTCCCTGAGACTTCATACCCGAAAACGATGGAGCTCAAAGCACAAGTGTATGCCATGGCCATTGCACTCCTACCCGGTCCTGATTTATGGAAAGTCAATAAGCAATATGGGTTGACCAAATTCAAAGTGCATCAGTAGGTGTGGCCATGATAATAAGTGGGAATTTTTCTCTACGTTGCACACCCATCCCAAATTTTTCCTCTCTCAGAACTTTGTACAGTTGGCACCAGTAAGATGGAAATATAAGGAACTCTTGTGATTATTCCCTCTTGCATTCCACATTTCATTTTTAAGCTGTTTTATGTAAACCACAACCGATGTGCCACCTAAGAGTTATTTAGAGGATGTCCTTCTCTTGTAACAAATTTTGATTCCTAGATGTCGGTCTGGGAAAATACCAATGCTATAAATATACCTTTTGAAGAAGGAGAAAGGGTTGAAATGAATGTAATTTTTGCTGTGTATGCTTTTCAAGAGAATTTTAATATAATTGCAGAGCCGAGGTTGGTGTTTTTCATACAGGGATTCATGTGTCATTCGCACTTATAGTCTATTGCTTCTTTTCTTATGTGAATGTTATTCCAGTTTATCTTTCCCATTTTGTTTTCTCTCATATCTAAAACTTAGTGTATAATAGTTTGGGATTCATACTTGCTATGCTCCGTCTGTTGTTTTATATATTCACCAAAGTTTTCTTCTAAAGTTAATACAAAATTCATTTTTCAATGCTCTGTGTTGATGGTCTGTTCATGTTCCTCTTTTCCACCAGACAATTATAAATCGATTGTGTTCGAGTGGCTACCTTGCCTCTGCGTTGAAATCACTTACATAAGTTATGTTTATTTCTGTCGTATATCTTGACTCCATCACCCAATGGTTTGGTGTTTTGTTGCAACCAATATTACCAACAATTTATAGTTTCACTTGTATATATATTTGGCATTGTTGACATTTGGTGAGAGATCCCTCTTGGAAGAGTAGAAGGCTAGTTCTCTCTTCAAAAGTGGTTTTTTTGCTACCTAGGAGCGAGCCTTCTGCAACCTTTGGTTCAATTCCAATGTTAATATGATTAATATAAATCTCCTCTCTTGCTCCATTGCTGCAAGCATCTCTTGACTGCAAGGGAACCCAAAATATGGGTGAGCTAAGGATCCCAATCAAAATTTCGTTTAAATCAGGGGGCGAGCAGAGGATCCCACTAGTTTTTTGGTAGAAATCTGGGGTGAGCATATGATCCCACAAAATTTTGGGTAGAAATTGGGGGCGAACAACAAATTTTGGTAGAAATTTGGAGGACGAATTTCGATTTTGGGAATTTCTACCACAAATATAAAATGGCTATTTAGGATAAAATGATTTATTTTATAAATAATTAGTGGACAAATTAAATATTTTATAGAAAAATCTTTTAATATACCAAATTCTCCCATGAAAAATTTAAATTCTCCCGTGGGCTATATTTCACCCTTAAAATCATCTCTGGCACTAACAACCTTTATGCTCCTTACAAACTACTAGAATTCAAGAAGGTAAAACTGCACCACCCAGAAAAGCTTGTGATGATCTATCACCGTGACACCTTCACTCGGATATGAATGATACCAATTCATTTTATTAAGCATGTTTACCCAATTATTGACATTTGAATGCACTAACAACGTTTTCCTAAAAATGCTATGGCAAAAATCTAGTTACTAAATAAAAAGCAGAAGGGACATCAACACATAATGGAAAAAATTTAGCAACTGAATAACAAGCAGAAGAGACATCCCCAAAATTATCCAATATTATGCTATTTCTTAGGTTGCTCCTATTGTCCATGATTTATATAGGATATACATAATATGCAGTGCAGTAAGAAGCAATGGGAAATGCATGTTGGATAATCTTAAGAGAATCCACATAAGACAGAAACCAAAAGAAACTAAGGAACTAATTAAGGTAACACTGTTGATGTAATTGTAACTTTGGAATGTATTCACTTGTATTTCCTATCTATTGTAACCTGATGTTTATTCTGGGATGTACTTGAGTCATGTCATGCCTCGATGTTCCGATCGAGAAGTTTCTATAATGTGAAATTCATGTCAAGTCATTGTGGGTAACCCTCCTATTGGTCAAGGGTTAAAGTCCCCACAGTTGTGGGGCCCTAGGGTTATTAGAATATCCTAGTGAATTCGACCCTAGGTGAGTCATTGTAAGTCGGGGCAATAGTCCCCACCGTTGTGTTACCCTCCTATTGGTTGGAGGAGGTAAAGTCCCCACAAGTTTTGGGGCACTAGGGTTATTAGACACTCCTAGAGATGTCGGCTCTAGTAAGTAATTGTTAAGTGAGGATGACATGTTGGAATGGGTTTCAAGTGAATGAAATAATATAAATAGAGAGTGATCCTCTTTATTTATCACACACACACTCACTCATTGGAGCGCATGAGTGAGAAGAGAAGTTACTGGGACAAGAGAGAGACTGCTGCTGTCGTGAGATCATATTTATGTTTTTGGGTTTTAATTTTGGTGCTGAGTCTATCTCTGAGGAATTTGTGGGGTTTTATCCTTTATGGTTTCCCCAAGGAAAATTATTTGTGTCTCTTGTCTCTTGTATTTTATTGCTGTGCATGTTATTCTCTCAGTTAAAGATCCTAAGATCATAATGCTAGCTTGAATGATGAAAAACTTACATGGTATCAGAGCTAACCTGAGAAGAAGAAATTGTGCAGCTATAGAATCTAGGGCTTCTTACTTTTTGGGTCTCTCTTCACAATCAATCAGCAAAAGTATGCTAGGATGACTCTCCATTGAAGGGCGCATCTTTCTGTTGAAGCATAATTCGATTATGAGCATTTTCAGTTTTGGTGTGAAAAATTAGGGCTTCTGGCAAAAGAGGAATTTTTGAGTGATCCCAGCATAGGATTTATCTCCTCATCAAAATCTAAGTGTAGAGACCTGGATCAAGTTTTTTGGTTGGGTGAAACTAGGGAAAGTCAAACCCTAGTTTGACCCTGAGCTAGAAAAACCCTAAATACTAAAACTGCTAAGTTTTGTTACATTCGCTATATCCAAAGATTGGAAAAGGATCAAGAGCTGGAAATTTCAGAGACTGAAGGTACAATAAGGATTTATACTGTGTCCAAAATGTAGCCTCAGATTCACTATATTCTGGGAGAAATGATCCCTCCACGTTAGGGTTCCAGCCTCTTCTAGAATTCATCCCTAAACAGGACACCTGGGGAGAATTGCTATATATTGAGATACAAAGGTCCAAATGATATTTATAAAGATGTTCCATAAATTGAATGGACTGTACTTTCTTTGGTCTAAGTTTCAGATTCAGAAGATGAACCAGTGACACGTGGCAGTCCATACAAGTTCGTTGTTCTGAACAGTCCTGTAATAGGTCACCTTGGGAAAATTATCATAAGTCCCAATTGGTGAAACCAATTCTGATTAAACCTATGGTTTTGGATAAGGGACATGCGATATTACCTTAGTGCAAAATTTTAGACATAGAGAGGCATTAATTTCAGAGATACCATAGAAATAGTAACAGGCATTTTTGCAGAAGAAATTGTAAAACTAGGGCTTCATGTTTCGGGAGCTTCCCTCCACTGTTTTCAGAAAAGGAGTACATTAGGCAGATCCATTTAAAGAGATATATCTTTCTATCCAATTAGATCTGAAATATTCAAAGTTTTGAAAATTAGGGTTTCTCTGATAAACCCTAGATCAACCATCTCGAACCAGGACGGACACCTCAAATCGGTAAGATATAATCTTTTTCTATTTTCATTTGGGGTTCTCATTTCAAAGTGATCTATCACATCAGCTTGATTATAAGATTGGTGAAGTTGACAAAATCCAAGCATGGAAGTATATGGTCTCTCTGAATAAAATGAATTGGACACCTACACAAGGAGAGAGGTTCCAGTTCCAGAGGGAGATGAGGCTCAAAGCCTTACACAAGAAGAACTTGATCAAGACCAAGAAGATCATTGTTGATTCAATCACGGATCAACTTGTACCACAAGTGTATTTACTAAAGACACCAAAGATGTTTGATTCCTTGACCAAGCTATTTTAAGGGAAGAACATAAATCAGAAGATGGCTTTGAGAAAATGGTTGAAGAATGTGAAGATCCAGAATGCAGAACAACTTGAAGCGGTAGAAGAAGAAGTGGAGAATGTAGAAGTGGTGATAACCATCTTGAATGGCCTCCCAATATCATGGGATTCATTCATTCAAAGAATGTGTGCTAGAAGGAAGTGATTACTTTCAGAATACTCCGAGAAGAAGAAGAAGCTCGGCTCATAAGAAGAGAATAAAATATGGGAGCAACTGAAGATCAAGTTCTCACCATCCAAAGAAGATCCCTCAATCGATGAGGAATATGAAGAGCTCAACTCTTGAAGAACCTCTTATCTACCTTAACATTTGGATAAGAAACGATGATATTATGAATAAAGAAGACAATGAAGCTGAAGGCTCAAGAAGAGGTCTACCCATGAAACAAATAAAGATAAGTATTCAATTGTCATTTCATGATATTGTTTTGTTATGCATTTGTTTATATTCAGTTGATGTATTATACATGATAAGATGTTTGCATTAATGACGATATACTACTAATATGCATATGATGGGTAAGTAGCTCATGGTGCTATACAACTCTCCATTGCTACTTATCTAGAATGAAATCTATTTGTTGACATATTGGATTAGTGCACAATCTCAATATTGTCCTGGTAGAGATGGAAGGCATCTAGAAAAGTTTCTGTGAGATATGGATGAATGTTGTATTGGCTAAAGTAGTTTCATGATCATATATTTATGCATAAGAATTTTTCAATATGAACATTCCTTATGAAATTTTTCTAACCATACAAATGCATTTGACTTGTAGGAAATATCACTACAAGAAAAGAAGGATGAGACTTGTTCTGAAGAACAAGTGACGGCATTTCAAAATGAAGAATAATATGACGAATGCAGTGACATCATTGATGCAGAACCTTCCAGCCATGAAGAAGTAACCAAGAAGAAATGGAAGACCAGTTCAAGAAGAATGATGTCTATGATGCAGTATCGATACGTGAAGGGAAGTTCATAGCTCCATCATGTAATAGATGGAAACATCGTGGGATACAAGACAAGATTTGTAGCACGAGGCTTCTCACGAAAAGAAGGCATAGAATACAAAGAGACATTTGTAGCCAGTGGAATTTGAAACACATACATGATGAGCTTGATGAAGATCTTAACCTTTTCTACAAGGTTGAAGATGAAAGTCTATAGATAATGACAAGCTCACAAATGGGTGCAAAAAGAACTTTCGAAAAAGTTCAAGATAGAGGATCTTGGTATCCAGTGATCCAAGATGGATACATAGAATATTAGTTGCAGAGGAATCTACTTGTCACTCTGGTACAAATGTTTTAGTGGATAGAGTATGGAAGATAGAGGGAGTATGATGCTCTGCTTCAGAGGGAGTGACTACAGAATATCTTGAGGTTCGACATGATACGACAGGATGGATATATTACTGATGACTCTATGCTTTACTAAGAGTCAAGGTTGAAGGCGGAAGACCAGTGATGCTCCTGTTATGTGTCGATGCACTATTTTCTAGGCATGGAGGTGTGGACAAGGGAAGTATGCAGTAGAGTTCCTGAAGAGGTTCAGGATGATGGACTGCAAGGCCATGACCACACCTATGGCATCGAACATGAAGCTATTGAATGATGCTTCATCAGATATGGTTGATGCTATGATGTATCGCCAGATGAAGGGGTCCTTGATGTACCTGAGACCAGATATTTGCTTTGCTGTGAACACATTGAGACATTTTCACCTGATGGTTGCAAAGCATGCAGGGGTACAATTGATTATGGGCTCAAGTACGATGCGAATCAGAAGATTAACTTGGAGGGTTATGTGGATTTGTATTGGGTAGGCAGTGCCATTGATAGGAAGAGCATTTTGAGGTGCTACTTTAGTATGGGATCAAGTGTGATCTCTTGGTTTGGTAGGATGGAGTCCTGCATGGCACTGAGTACAACTGAGGAAAAAGATGTTGCCACTTGCTATTTGGGAGAGAGGAGCAGTGAAGCTCCAATATGTGACCCAGATCAAGATCTCTCGAAAGAGGGAGTTCTAGCATAGTCGGTGAGACAGGTTGTCTGAGCATAAATCCTGGCGAAGCTCGTAGGTTGCTCAGATTTAAAGAGACCTGTAGGTTGCCCTTAGATGTAATCAGTCCTTGTGAAGCTTGCAGGTCATCCTTGGACGTAATAAGCCCTGATTTGATTCTATGCTAGAAATGGACAAAGTGAATTTTGAGTACTTCAGGGAGAAGCTTGGTGTTCTCTAGATCGAGGTTCCCTCCAAAGGGAAGTGATGAGTCCGTGAGCCATTCTGACATGGTGAGAGGATTGGTTCCTTCCATGGTCAGATGTAAGGGCTGAGGCATTCTGTCATGGTGAGAGGATTGGTTCCTTCCATGTTAGATATGAGTGCTGATCCATTCTTATATGACTATAGGATTGGTTCCTACATGATCAAATATAAGGGCTATTGCCATTCTTGGAATGGAGGTGCCTGGTTAGTTACCAGGAAAAATTAGTCTGAGATTGAGGGCTGTTCTGATATGATTGTGAGATGTGTTCTCATATGATCAGATATGAGTGCATGGCCATTCTGATGTGATAGAGGGATGTGTTCCCACTTGATCAAATGTAAGGGCTGAGCCATTCTGTCATGGCTAAAGGATTATGTTCCTTCCATGTCAGATGTGAGTGCTGGCCATTTTGATGAGTAGGTCGGATGTAAGGGTTACTTCCATTCTATGGGAGAATGGAGGCACCTAGTCAGTTACCAAGTAGCTCAGTCTAGGACTAGGGGCCATTCTGATGTGATTGTAGGATTGGTTCCTACAAGATCAAATGTGAGTGCATGCCTTTCTGACGAGTAGGTCATATGTAAGTGCAGAGCCCTTCCATGATGGTTATAGGATGTGTTCCCACATGGGTGGATGTAAGTGCAGAGCCTTTTCATCATGGTTGTAGGATGTGTTCCTGCATGGGTGAATGTAAGTGCAAATCCCTTCCATCATGGTTGCAGGATGTGTTCCCGCATGGGTGGATGTAAGTGTAGAGATATTTCATCATGGTTGTAGGATGTGTTCCCGCATGGCTAAATGTGAGTGCTGGGCCTTTCTAATATGATTATAGGATTGGTTCCTACATGATTAGATGTGAGTGCTGGGTGTGCCTTTCTGATGACTAGGTCAGATGTAAGTGCTGGGTGGGCCATTTTGATGAGTAGGTCAGATATAAGCACTGAAGAAGACCTACATGGTGGCTAGGCCTACAGCCAACATGAAAGAAGGCTGGCTCTGTAGAACTTCCTGTGACGAGAAGAATCATGAGATAGAACCCATGGTACTGATCCAAATCGAGTGAGGATCTAGATCCAGTGATGATGATTCAATAGCGATGATCCAGATCCAGTGATGATCCAGATCAAGTGATGATCCATATCCAATGATGATGTTCAGTGATGATCCAGATCGAGTGATGATCTAGATCCATCAATGATGACCCGTGATGATCCAGATCCAGTGATGATGATCGAGATTGAGTGATGATCCAGATCTGAAGCTGAAGATGAATTGAAGACGAAGATGACTTGAAGATGCAGATGACAAGATGATCTAGAGAAGAAGACTAGTGATGAAAATTGTGTCGAGAGAATACCTTCCTAGTTAAGAGGGAGTGTTGATGTAATTGTAACTTCGGAATGTATTCACTTGTATTTCCTATCTATTGTAACCCGATGTTTATTCTGGGATGTACTTGAGTCATGTCATACCCCGATGTTCCGATCGGGAAGTTTCTATAATGTGAAAGTCATGTCAATTCATTGTGGGTAACCCTCCTATTGGTCAAGGGTTAAAGTCCCCACAGTTGTGGGGTCCTAGGGTTATTAGACTATCCTAGTGAAGTTGAACCTAGGTGAGTCATTGTAAGTCGGGGCAATAGTCCCCACTATTGTGTTACCCTCCTATTGGTCGGAGGAGGCAAAGTCCCCACAAGTTTTGGGGCACTAGGGTTATTAGACACTCCTAGAGATGTCGGCTCTAGTAAGTAATTGTTAAGTGAGGATGACATGTTGGAGTGGGTTTTAAGTGAACGAAAGAATATAAATAGAGAGTGAGCCTCTCTATTTATCACACACACTCTCACTCATTGGAGTGCATGAGTGAGAGGAGAAGTTGCTGGGACAAGAGAGAGACTGCTGCTGTCGTGAGATCATCTTTATGTTTTCGGGTTTTACTTTTGGTTCTGATTCTATCTCTGAGGAAGTTGCGGAGTTTTCTCCTTTATGGTTTCCCTGAGGAAAATTCTTTGTGTCTCTTATCTCTTGTGTTTTATTGCTATGCATGTTATTCTCTTAGTTAAAGATCCTAAGATCATAATGATAGCTTGAATGATGAAAAAATAACAAACACAAAACCATTACAATTCAAAATCCTTATTAGATAAAACAAAAACTTGTAAACATGACACAACCAAATTCAACTCTACATATTCCATCATGAACCAGTCCAAGCCCCTAAGAAAAAGAGCATGGAGGTGACCTTAATGATCAGTGGAATCTATTTACTATCCTTGAGAAACCATTATAGGAGGGACCATTGGAATAGATGTATCAGTTCCTATTGCCTTAAGCATATATCAGTTCATTGAACTACCCCTACAAATTTGATACTATTATCGTAATGATGTAGAATTTACAATATTTAAGTAACATGAAGTATACCTTACACCCAAAAAGCACACAATAGTTACTACGGGTGCACAAATATTCAACATACCTATGTACAACAATAAAAATTATTGGTGCCCTTGCTACAACAATCAAAATTTTGATATAAAAAACACGGCAACCAATCCATGGAATATTTGGAGTGGATGCTGAAGAAGGAATAATCTGTATAGGAGGGAACAAAGTAGCACTGACAAGAGAAATACACACAACCAAACAAGCAGATAGATACATTATAACCGTATGTATCACGAGATTGCTTTATCTCTCAATGATGAACTATAAATAGAGAAGCATTGTTATTTTTACAACACACATCTGATCTCTAAGACAATTTTGTGGGGTTCTATGCTGGTATCTTCTCTCTCTCTTCTTCACGAGATCTGATTTTTTTAAGGCAGCTGTAACAATTAAAGTCACTAAATTTTCCAACTCTACATACAAGAAGGTGTTGTTCAAAGTATTATTTTACTATCAACTTAATTAATAGATTGTAGCACTTCCTTCACCAAATAATACACTCAACCTTAACACTAGATCATGCTTAGGACAAAAGAACAACACCCTCTGAAAGGAACACATTGATTATAGAACTGCTTAGAATAATGTTTCATTGCTTCTTCATGTATTTAAATGGCATGTTGTTATAATAAAGAGATAACACTCATCTATAAAACAAGGAACTAGAGTCGAGATGCTGGTATGGAGGGAGAAATTCCTATAGGAAAGGCTTAATAGCCTCCCAGGCCTAAAATAGACTCTGCAAAAAAAGAAAAGGGTACAATTTGAAAAGGAGAAGCACAAAAAGGGAATGAATAGAAAGTCGAAATTCCTTGCCAAGATTTCTTTCCAAGAGGTGCACCTTAATAGCTCAGTGCATAATAAAAACCTTCCATGCCTCATTTCGTTCAACAAATTGAATCACCCATTTCATGTATAAATCTCACTCTTGGAGGCGATTTTATATGTTACCGAATGCTTCAAAATCTCGTGGGATACAATAGAGTTCCTAGTTGATTATGTGGAATAACTTTCTTTTTTCATTCTTCTCCCATAAAAAGTTATGAAAAACCTTTTCCATTATTGCACATGCTTATTTATAAGAAAATCAACAAGATGAATAATAATATAATACACAGGAGTCATGGCTCACAACAAAAACCTTATGCAGATGTGTAGTCACACCATTGATTGTCGTCTTGTAGCATGTATGTATCACTGGTTGGATATAGTGTAGTCTATAATATTTGTTTTTATAATTTTTAATATATAATATTGATGCTTCCAACTTGATGTTTCCTGCAAATTTGGGTGAAACTTATAGCTTCCACATGAACTTGTCCTCATTTCAAGAATGGTACCTTTTGGTTGTTGTAGAGCACCTTGCTACTCTTGATGCAATTCCAATGTTATATCGATCTATTATTTAAAATTCGATACAAAAATAGCATATGATCCTTTAGTTGAATGCTTCACAAGTCTGTACTAAATTTGAAGATGCCAAACCATGGGACATTTAGCTATTGAAGTTAGCACCAACATGGAGAAATAATAGGTTGGGAGATGAAGGGATTTCCAAAATAATGTGGTTTATAGGATTATGAACGATGTATCAAGAATAAGACCAAAGGTTGTAGTTGGAGGTGGTTCTGACCATATGTCTATCCTACTACAACTATATAAGGGTATAATTAAGCCCTGAAGGCCTTACAAGTTCGACCAACATTAATTGCAGAAACATGAGTTCAAAGCATTAATTATATAGGAATGGAAGCTTTAAGAAATGATGGGAAATGCACAAGAATATTAAAATTTAATAAAGATTTGAAAAAAGTTTAGAATGTAACAATGGAAAGGGAGAAAAAGAAGTGCAATACTTCTTAGCAGGACATACAAGCATCCAAATTTTGGAGCCAACCTATCTGTGCCATGCTTAATACCACTACCTATACTTGTCAAAACAATCAATTGTAGTGTAACATGAAACATGGTGAAGTACAACACCAATACAAAACATAATCCTAATGAATCCTTAGGAATTCCATGGAAACACATCATGGCATGAAATGACATCATGTCTTGGCAAGAAATGGTAGTCAAAGTGGTATCATAATGGCATTCTCAACACTAATATCATTTATGGGCACACAATTCTGTAAAACTAAAGAAGTACTAAAAGAAAAATAAGTACTAATATTCCCATACAATATATGGCATAACTGGGAAGACTCGGATCCATGGAACCTACAAATAGAGGTGGCATATCTGGTAACACTAGGATTTGAAATACGAGATGAAATGAAAATTCAATGAAAGGTGGTTGTTTTGCCATAGCTGGCTTGTTGATGAATAATAAATGGAATGGCTAGTTGGGGGGCAGTATTCCTAACCTATGCACCTGAGAATATGTGACCATTCTTCCTTCTTATTTAATACATGCGTACACATTATTTCTTGATTAATTTTGTTTCACTGTCATTTTTAAACTCCTAACTTTAGGAAGACAAGCAATCAACAAAATTGTTGAATCAATCAAGACTCACCAAGACTTGTCTTTCACTTCCAAGGTTGGTTGAGTTTAGTTGGTTGGAGACGGGCCTATACAATTATTAGAATGCATAGATATTTTAAGGTCTTATAACTATAATATAAGGACAAGGGGTTATCTTACTTAATGTATGAAGGAAATATACTAAGTCTGTAATTGAAGCAGGTGTAGTCTATCTCCTATCATCAAAGGATGTTCCATTTAAATCTCATAAAATTTGTCTTCCCTTTAAGTAAGTTCCCTTTCTAGAGATATGTTTGTAATCAAATTTCAAGAAACATGCACCAAGTTGATAACAGAGAAATTCAAGAAGGCAGGACTTGGGATTCTAATGTACCTTAGGGACGATGTACAACAGGGTACCCTTGCATGAATTTTCCAAAGATTGGCTCATCTGCAACAAATTCACAACAAAACTTTAGAATCGATTTTGCACTAGAATTATCCCAAATTTATTTAAATATATAAAACGAACAAGCGCAATAAATATGAAAACATGAAGAAAATGAAATGTTTACAATTGTAAATATGATAACTATGACAATATGCATGTACTATCATATTTCAGGTAGTATGATAACAATAAATATGATAACTACGATAATTGTACTATCATATTTCAGGTACTATGATAATAGTAAATATGATAAGTATGACAATATTTCAGTTATGGAAAGGGATATTTGGGGGATTATGAAAGGTAAAATAGTCAATAAAGGACAATCAAAAGTATGAAATTGAAGGGCTCATCATTGATCATACCCCCCAAACTCACCGCCGTGGAAACTTAAATTGACCTAATATGTGGGGTCTCAAATCCAAGGGTTTAAAAGAACCTAGGCTACTCAGTAGTGAAGAAGTGACAACATTGAGATTCATTTTTGCTGATCTTGAATACTTATAATAGAACGATGAGACAAGGGAGGAAACTAATTAATATTATGACTATATGGATGATGTGGAAACTCTTAACTATGGTGTTTTGGATAGTGTTTCAAAGTGACCAAAGAGCCAATGTATGGATATCATACAAAAAGTTGAAGAAGAGCTTCATTGACATATCTTTATTTTGTGTAAGTTATGGTGTTAAGAGTTCTTTCTATGTGGAATTACTGTTCTCAATTTTTGATGTTTCTTCTTCATGGTTCTATTTAATGATATAATAATGTAATAGAATCCCAAATCTTCTATAATAACAAGCATAATTTGAAAACATCAATGAGTTATAAATAATCATGGGACAATTATGTAGAGATAATCCCTATATCTAAAATTCCCTACTCTCGGGTTAACAATTCACTATAGGAGGAAAAATCTCTCAAAAGAAGCTAAAAAAATCATAGTAATTGATTTGAGTTAGATGACAAAAGTAGAATTTACTAATATTTAAATAAATTTTCATGAAAAGATGTGGACTTAAAGATATTCTAATGCTAAAAATTCGTGGTGTGAAATTCTATGGCGTTATAACATTAAATTTGTGGACTTGTGAGAGTTTGCAAAATAATGTTGTGTCGCCATAGGGGTAGGTTGTGAATTCTAGAAGTTCCACAAGAAAGGTTGTAGTGCAGAATAAAGTTGTCAAATATATTGAAATTTAAAATGGTAGAATATGATCATAAGTTCCAGTTGTTGGCTTGCATTCACAAACCTGACAGAATGAAAGAAACATGTGTGAGTAACAGATCTTAGACACTATCAAAAGGTTTAGTAAGATCAATATCCACATCAAATATTTCAGGTGGCCTTATGTCTTAGAGGTCTTCTAATTCTAGGAAGAAAAAAAATTATATGTCCCTTATATAAGAGAAAGTATTAGTTGCATGATTCTTTATTGATTTTACAATATGTGATGCTCTTCTCAATGCTAACAGATTCTATTTCACTATTTAGTATTTACTTAAATTGGAGAGTATGCAAGTTTTTTGTGGCTTAGATGCATATGTATGACATGCTCTTTTTGTAAGCCTCTAATTTGGTTCTCAATGTTTATTGTTCAGCATTAAAAGCATGATTCCTATTGGAAATAATAAAGAAAGAAACTGAGTATATTAGTTTCCACAAATAACCAAATACAAATGGGGAGTGCTTAGGGTATGTCCTTTGTATAAAATGACCAAAAAAATGCAAAAGTATATGCAAAATGAGATAAATGCTCAATCATGCAGTTAAGAATTCCCCCATAAAACAAGGTAGAGAGATCTAGTGAGGCCCTGATGAAAAGAGCACCTCAACTGAAACCATCATCTCGATCAAAGCCAGATCTTGAATAATACATCATTATGAAATCACCAATATATTGCCAAAATGATTTGATTAAGAAAAAAATACAAGCATTTTCTAGCAAAATTGATGGTGTGCATGAAGGTATGTGGTGTCCCTAACCAAATATGGAGTGATTTTTTGAGTTAACTGCATAAGTACTTGGGTATGGAATTTCATCGAACACTTTGTTGGCAACTTCTATTTATCGCTATAGCATTCTCGTTTTAGAGATCTCTAAATTTCTTTGTGGCTTTTGTGGTTTATGGTATAGATTTATTTAAGATTTTAGGTATGCCAAGAATTTCATCATAAACATATAAATATATTTACAGACCACACATGCCTTCCTTGTATTAAAATTCTAAAGATTGATCTCATAACATGGCAACCAACAACAATTTATTACTATATGCTACGACAATCATTAACGAAAGTTTCACTAATATTTAAATGGTTGTAATAGCTGCTACAACATATCAAGTAAATTAGAGTTAGTCCATTGTTCTGACATGTAGAGTGATGTGGGTTGGCAGTCCCCTTTTTAGTAAGAAAGTGATCCTTGGAGTGTCACAACTTGATTGAATCTATACCCCAGCAGGTGATAAACACAATAATAATTTCCCAATAGTCTAGTATGACGCCCCCTTTCAGATCATGAATATTGTTAATAGGGAAGCATTGAATGACACTTGTTTTGGTGTCTTTCTCTTCCCAAATTACCCCCCAACATAATGCAATAAAATTCCCTCTTCCGCTCCAATCCTCTACCCCTAAATCAATCTCTCAATACCACTGTCTAAATATCCTACACCACCAAATTTAGAAACCATTCTTGATACCACCTTGATACCACCAAACCTTCTCAAATCAGTTCTACAAGAAAATATTTTTTCATATCAGCGGTGCAGGTGTCACGTCCCCACCCCTCATACCGACGATGGAGAGGACACGACTAGGCTGCTGCTGTCAAAAAAGAAAAATAGCCCATGAACATATAATAAAAATGCATTGAATTAGAAACATACACAGATGTTTAATGCAATCTACATCGAAATCAAAATACATTCATTCAAATCATGTCCATCATAATTCATTAACATAAATACACTTGCGGAAATAAAATACAAAGGAATACTTATCTTGAAAAGAAGTTGGCCTGCAACTAGCTATGTCGCTGCAACGTTCCACACAACCATAGGCTAGTGTCCTCATCAATCTCTCAGCATCACTACCACCCTTGATCTGAGCATGATTCCACAAGGAATTAGGGAACAATAGGTTCACACATAGCCAAAACCATACATTCACAGTCAAGCCAACACACCATTGCATTTCATAGACTGTTAAGGAAACAAACCAATAACATGGAGGGGTCCTTGGACTTACTCAACCAAGCCAAACCATACAGGAAACACACAGTCATCTAATCAACAAATGGTTCCTTGGACTTACTTTACCAAGCTATCACAAGGATGCACCCAACAACAAAATACCATTGCTGGGTAAGGGCCAAACATCCTGGGAACCCAAAAACATAAAAGGAAATTGGGGAAAAAACCCTGAGTGAACAATACAATTCCATCAAAATGTTCAATTGATCTACTAAGGAAAAATGACCTCTACAAACCCTCAGACTATAGATCTGAATCCAGGAAAATTTCTATGGCACCATGAGAGCAAAAATGACCTCCCCAGGCCCACAGATCATGATTCTCCTCAGGCCATTCACACAGCAACAACAAATGGGTTTCCTAGCTTGGAGAAAGTGAGGAAAAACTAGAAAAACGTGAGGGAAGCTCCCAACTTGCTCACAGAGACAAAAATTCCACCTCAAACCCCAAAATCATGGCCCATCCCTTCCCATTCACCCAACAACATAGTAAAAAATTTATGAGCATGGGAAAAAGAAGAAAATGACCCAAATTGTGAGGGAGACAAAAACGCCCCCCAGCAAACACTAAAATGTGAATCTCTCCTACATATGCACTCATCATCCCCTGAACGATTTCCCCAACCATGGATAACATGGGAAACTACCAAATCATGAAGGGGAGAGATCAACTCCCTTCTTGCTACGTGAGAGAGCCCCCATGAGTGAGAATGAGTAAGGAAAATGAAAGACATGGGTGCTTAATGGCCTGGGCATGCCTTCCCAAGAATTTACTTGTCCCACAAGTCAAAAAGACATTTCCCAAAGACTGATGGCTTCACCAATTCGAATTTGACCTCCATACCCTTACCATCCCAAGGCAATAACTTCCTTCACCCACTTAGATGACTGGGAATAAAAGACAAAAAGGGTAGTTGAACATTTAATGGGTTTTCCCTTAGAAATTTGAATTTTCCCATGGCCCAAGGGTTTTATTATTCCCCCCTCCCTATTTCTTGTCAAATGATGCCCCCATCTCTTTAACGTTGCTACGCATAGCTAGTTGTGGTATCTTTATTAATTTGCATTTTACATGATGTCTCAAACATATTGTGCCTAGCTAGCACATAAATCATCGACACAATTTTAACCACCGATGCTAAATCCATGGTGGGGAATTTTCCTTGAGATCCACACCATGATCAAATAAAAATATTTACATCGTATGCAATTTAATACCACGGGGTCAAAACTAGGGTGTTACACTCCCCTCCCCCTTCAACAGCACTATCCTGAGTGCTTTACAAATTTGAACAAAAATGATATACTAGAACTACTTTAATGCTCTGAAAACTTAAACAAAATGGATATGTCGATAGCATGGCATCCTCCATCTCCCAGTAGCCTCTTCAGGACCATAGTGCTTCCTCTGCACCTTTATCTGTCCAATGGCACAATCTGGAACTCTTCCAAGCCCTTGCTTATATGAATCAACACACACCATAGGATCTTTTTCTGGTCTTGGAGAATCCTTCTCCTCATCTTGGAACATTTCCAGTGTCTTTGGAAACCAACAATACCTATTCCCAAGCCCCAAGGAATGAGTAAATTCCCATGTCACTATTCACAAGATTTTGCAAAATCATAGATGAATCATATGCACATGTATATTGACATAAAATCAACACAATTTTTCCAAGTGATCCAAATACTCATATGCTTAAGCATCTTTGTTTGGTTCAACATGTGTCCAACTGGGATTTATACAACCATGGCACTCACAACCCTACCCCACCCCACACCTAGGTGTGCATTAAAGGGTAGCCAAATTTCTGCAAGCCTTGGATCACCTAAAAACTACCTCTCAACCGAGGTCTGATAGCTCGGTTCTTGAGCCCAACACCTCTTCGAGTGCTTCAATAGCAGTTCTGTTCAAGAGCCTGCACCTTCCTTAGGTGCTTACCAAGATCAGGTGCTTCCCTTCCGAACACCACAATGAATTTAATTGATATGTCATATTCATTCCTATAGAATACAATCTATAACAATATTTTCAAAGTAATGGCTGCATCATATGCTCAAGTATATTTAAAGAAAATCAATAACAATAGAAGTTTGATAAGTAAACCAAATACTTCTATGTATAACATCTCCCGAACAAGATCTAGTCAACCCTGCTTCAGATCCTAACACCTCCTTGGGTGCTTAATGGCAGATCTAGTTTACAGGCCTAAAACTTCTTCTAGTGCTTACCAATGCTCAAGCGCTTCCTTTCTAGCACCATAACAGATTAATTCACATTTCAGATTCATTTTCACAGGATTTATTTCTTAACAAGAATTTCAAAATCTTACTTGAATCATTATGTACATGTGTTATTACAGAAAATCAACCAGGATTTTCCAAGTAATACAATACTTATCTGCATAGCATCTCTCAACCGAGATCTGATTAGCCCCACTTTAGAGCCTAACACCTCCTCAGGTGCTTAGTGACAGCTCTAGCTTAAGGGCCCAACACCTCCTCCAAGTGCTTACTAATGCTCAGGTGCTTCCTTTCCAGACATCATAATACCTAGGGGTTATTCTCTTCACGGAGCCCCGACTCTCGTGATAGTCCCCTTATGGCGTGAATGTGTGTAGAAAGAAGTCTAACTGGATGTCTTACACCCTAGGCATCCCTAGTGATGCATACTGGTGCCTAGCTGGTAGGGGGGAGAAGCTATGTACCCAAGTACATCCTTCCATACGAGCCATGTACTCCTTGTACATGTCTTCATCGTCTCACCTACATTACATATAGACATGCAGTTTACATCAGATGTCATTATAAAATTTCAATCATAGGTTTCTAACCTATCCCAAAGACATCCTTCTGAGGAGCTATGTACACCTTGTACGTCCTTCCGAGGAGCCATGTACATTCAGTACATATTTTCATCATCTCACATGCGTTACATACAAACATGTAGTTTATATGACATTTCATCACAAAAAGAATTGCAATTATAGGTTTTCAAACCTATTTAAAACACATCCCTCCAAGAAGCTATGTACACCCCGTACATCCTTCCGAGGATCCATGTATGTTCAGTACACATTTTCATCATCTCATTTGCGGTACATACAAGCATGCAATTCATATGAGATGTCATCACAAAAAGAATTGCAATTATAGGTTTTCAAAACTATTTCAAACACATCCCTCTGAGAAGCCATGTATCCAAGTACATCTTTCCGAGGATCCATGTACACCTAGTACATCCTTCTAAGGAGTCATGTATCCCAAACACATCCTTTCGAGAAGCTATGTATTCCAAGGGCGTACTTTCCACCATCTCACCTATGTTACATACAAGTATGCAGTTTACATGAGATGTCATCATAAAATTTTAATTATAGATTTTCAAATATATTTCATGCATTCATGATTTCCCAAATATCAAATGATCAATAACATTGATAGTCAAATAAAAATTTGAGTTCATAATTCTGCTTCCTGCAGAAAATCAGATTTTTGCAACCATGAGGCTGTCCTCATACTGTTTGTATTTTTGCAAGTGGGGGAACTCATCCCCTAGTTACACATGTTTCCCAAAACCTGGGCATCCACATACAACATGTCATCCTGACACAATTTTAAATCAGCCAAACAGTCATAGTTAGCAACAGGAATCTTCAAACATCAAGCAATGCAAAACAAGCATATCCATTGTTAGCATGATTCAAAACTATCACAGGAGATCACCATATCCCATAATCAATAGAAAAACTCGTAATCTGAAGTTTCGAAACCTATTCTCAGTCATGAGATCCTTCTCATGGCACATGGAAACTTCCTGCCCTGGGTTTCATTGGGCACAACCATACTACTCTGCTCAGGTCATTCTGCCTGCAGTATTCAAGAAATCCTCATATGTATGCCCATACACACAAGGGCCATTTCCTCATGGAACTACAAGTTCACATCTAGGATTCCTCAGCCTATACATAGACTCAACTTTACATGCAGAATCTTCTTCAGTGAACTTCTTGCAATACCCTGTAAGTCCCACAAAATATATTACATCTGTTAACTTTCTTGGAGCAGGCCAACTCATCATGGCCTCAATCTTTTCAGGGTCTCTAGATATTCCTCTATCTGAAATAATGTGACCAAAATGATGAATTCTATCTTCATAAAAGTCATAGTTGCTCAACCTTGAATACAACTTATGCTTCCTAAGCAATTCAAAGTCAATCTCAAATGTTCCACATGTTCTTCCTCATTCTTAGAACATATACGAATTCCATCAAGGAGAATAAGAAAAAACTTGTCCAGAAATTACTGAAAACATTATTCACGAGGCACATAAATGTAGCTAGTGCATTTGTGAAACCAAATGGTATCACTACAACTCATAATAACCATACCTTGCTACGAAGGTTGTCTTATGAAAATCTTCATCCTTGACTCTTACTTGATGGTCACCAGACCCCAAGTCAAAATTGGAAAACACCTTTGATATTCTCATTTGATCAAATAGGTCATCAATCCTAGGCAAATGATACTTGTTCTTCACAGTGACTTTTCTCAACTATTATGTGATCAATACATAACCAAATTATATCATCTCTCTCCTTCTCAAATCAAACTGGTGCTCCCCACAGGGACACACTTGGCTTGATATAGTTCTTTTCCCACAACTCTTGCAGCTGCATCTTCAGCTCTAGCATTTATGGTGTACTCACCCTGTAGGGTGCCTTGGACATTGGTGCTTTACCTGACACAAGTTCAATTGTAAAATTGATGTCCCTCTTTGTAGGAAGCCCTGGAAATTTATCAGGAAAACATCCCTGAATTCCTGCAATAGATGAAATCCATCCAACCTAGGAGTATCATTCTCTGCTACCTCCAAAACATGAGTTGCATTCACTTTGCAACCTTTCCCATAGAACTTCTTCAGCTGTATTGCTGAAATCTGCCTTCCAGAGATCACTTTCGAAAAGCCTTTCACAACCCTTAGGTATCCTTCTTCATCCAAGCACTCAAAGGTCTTGTTGTAACAACCAAGCTTTTCTCTATGTGCTTCCAACTGATTCATTCCAGAGAGGACATCATAGGATCTAAGTGGCAGAACATTTAGCTCTGCACGGGTGACTCATCCATCCATGACCAATGGAAATTTCTTAACCACCTCACTGACTTCCTCTCGATTCAAGTGGCTAGTTGAACTAACCATGACCTTCT
The DNA here is from genome assembly GCA_001517045.1 of Pseudotsuga menziesii. Taxonomy (NCBI): domain Eukaryota; kingdom Viridiplantae; phylum Streptophyta; class Pinopsida; order Pinales; family Pinaceae; genus Pseudotsuga; species Pseudotsuga menziesii. The sequence continues at coordinate 132,910 of LPNX010007848.1, read as the reverse complement.
ATGCTTTGACTTCTTCAAAGTGCACATATCACAAGTCCAGGGGTGATATAGCTGTGAGTGGATCTAAATTCAATCAAAACAGAAACAGTCTGCTCAGTAACACTATTATCAAAGTATGCAAGTGTCTTCCCCTGCTTTTTCATTTACCTATGGGGCAACCTTACAAGCTTCATTCACATTTTTTTCCTACAGATATACACAATTCATCAATGTTAAAAACATTGAATTTCTTATCTCCCATTGAATTTCTCAACATGACATTCTTCTCCTAGTCTGAACTCTCCCAAGATTTCATGAGGTGTGCAACTAGTCCTTCTTCTATACCATCTTTTCTAAGATGATGTCATGCTTTTCTTCACAACAGTGAACATATTCCCCTGTCAATTTTCTAAAAGCATCCACCCGATGCTTCACAACCTGCATAGATACACCATCTAAATGTGATTCAATACCATCTTCGTATGGTGTCCCTTAATTTATAATAGAATGATGTTCTGCTTTATAGAATGTCCTTGTACATTTCTTTTTCTTCCTTTATATTCTTATCATATTTAACCAACTCTCTCAGGGGGAGGATGAGGGTCGAGGGGGATTTCCTCCTTGTGCCTTCCTTGCGCCTCTGTAGGGCGGGTCAAGGGAAACATCCTCATTTTTTGTTTTGTTTTTGTAAATCATTGGATTTCGTGCAATTTGGCGCATAAAATCACTGCCATTTTTCACTTTTCTGGCACCTATCAAAATCTTTGTTTCGACAAATTCACCAAAATTTTTTCGACATGTCGAAAAAATTCCGAACTTTCACCCGATCGATAACCTTTCGTTGTAGTGGAAAAATTATCAAGTTTTCTCCACTAGATCCTTTCAACCGTGTCTAAAAAATACCAGAATTTTCTCCACTGGATTCTTTCAGCTGTGTCGAAAAACTACTAGACTTTTCTCCATTGGATCGTTTCCGCCATTTTGGAAAACGTTTTTCCTTCCATTCGATGTTTCAATGGAAACTTCCAAAGTTTTTTGATTTGTGTCGACGAAATTCAGCCGACGTATTGGAAAAATTCTCCATTTTTTGTCGATTTTCCACACTTGGAATTTTTTTTTCCAAATTTTCCTCTTCATTCTCGTCGGCTTGACTCAGCCGACATGCATAAGCTCAAACCTCAACTTCTACCTAACATGCATCAGCTCAAATCTCCAAAGTATTCTGATGGATCCTTTCACAGCTGAAAAATTTCCAAGTTTTCTTTCGCCATTGCAAAAAAATTTCAATGTTTCTTTCGATTTTCCCATACTTATAAAAATTTTCCAAAACTTTTCCTTTATTTGTTTTCTTCTTCTTCTTCTATCGATATACATCGGATTTCTTTTCCGTCGGTGAAATTCAGGTGGATCCGTAAGCTGTGTCGGTGAAAACCAGACAACACAGCTAACGAATCGGATCGGCTTTGCCTGACTCTCCTCACCGACACCGCCACTTCAAATCTTTGGCTTCTTTTTGGAAACGCAACCAACGTATCGGCTCACATCTCCCCTTCCCCACTGACATGAATCGATGAAAATTTCCCCAAGCCAGCCAACATGCAGTAGCTAAAATCTCCTTCTCCAACTGATGTGCATCGACTCTTATTCAACTAGCCGAGCTGATGTGTGTCTGCTAAAATTCTCCTAACCGAGGCGGCCATCACCACACTTAGGAAAAAATTTCAAATATTTTTCTTGTCTTCCTCTGCCATCGATAGAACTCAACCGACTCCCTCCGATGTGTCAGAAATTTTCTACTAATTTTGCTGTCACGGGCATGAGGATTCTCGTCGGGTCCCTCTTCCCAACTCAGCTGCCACTACCGGCTCATCTTTAGCTTTTGCAGCTGACACTATTGCTGCGGCTTTAGTCATCGCAGCCGACAAAGGAGAATTCTCCCCAACACTTAGAAAAATTTGGAATTTTTCTGATGTTAGCTTCTTCCTGCTGAACATAGAAGCTAATTAGTCGTGGCCTGTTGAGGTCCAAAGCTGCAACAAGAGCTTTGATACCACACTGTCACGTCCCCACCCCTCATACCGATGATGGAGAGGATGCGACTAGGCTGCTGCTGTCAAACAAGAAAAATATCCCATGAACATATAATAAAAATGCATTGAATTAGAAACATATGTAGATTCCTAATGCAATATACAACAAAAGAAAAATACATTCATTCAAAGAATTCATCATGCCCATCATAATTCATTAACATAAATACAGTTGCAGAAATAAAATACAAAGGAATACTTATCTTGAAAATAAGTTGTCCCACAACTACATATGTTGCTACAACGTTCCACCCAACCATAGGCCAGTGTTATCATCAATCTCTCAACATCACTACCACCCTCGAGCTGGGCATGATTCCACAAGGTGATAGGGAACAACAGGCTCACACATAGCCAAAACCATAAATTCACAGTCAAGCCAACACACCATTCGGTTTCACAAACTGTTAAGGAAAAAAGATAATAAAATGGAGGGGTCCTTGGACTTACTCATCCAAGCCAAACCATACATCAAACACATAGTCATCCAATCAACAGATGGTTCCTTGGGCTTACTTTTCCAAGCCATCACAAGGATGCACCCAACAACAAAATACCATTTCTGGTTAAAGGCCAAACATCCTGGGAACCCAAAAACATAAAAGGCAATTGGGGAAAACATCATGAGTGAACAATACGATACTATCAAAACATTCAATGGATCTATTGAGGAAAAATGACCTCTACAAACCCTCAGATGGTAGATATGAATCTAGGAAAACCTCTATGGCACCATCTAAGCAAAACTGACCTCCCTAGACCCACGAATCATGAATATCCTCAGGACATTCACACAACAACAACAAATGGGTTTCCCAGCTTTGAGAAAGTGAGGAAAAAGCAGAAAAATGTGAGGGAAGATCCCATCTTGCTCACAGAGACAAAACGACCACCTCAAACCCCAAAATCATGGCCCATCCCTTCCCATTCGCCCAACAACATAGAAAACAATTCTGAGCATGGGAAAAAGAAGAAAATGGCCCAAATCATGAGGGAGACAAAAATGGTCCCCAACAAACACTAAAATGTAATTTTCTCCTGCATATGCACTCAACATCCCTAGAATGACTTCCCTAACCATGGAGAACATGGGAAACTTCCAAATCATGAAGGGGAGAGATCAACCCCCTTTCTGCTACGTGAGAGATCCCCTGTGAGTGATAATGGGTAAGGAAAATGAAAGACTGATAGCTTCACCAATTCGAATTTGACCTCCATACCCTTCCCATCCTAAGGCAATAACTTCCTTCACCCACTTGGATGACTGGGCATAAAAGAAAAAAATGGTAGTTGACCATTTAATGGGTTTTCCCTTAGTCATTTGGATTTTTCCATGGCCCAAGGGTTTGATATTCCCCCCTCCCTATTCCTTTTGAAATCATGCCCCCATATCTTTAACATTGCGATGCATAGCTAGTTGTGATATCTTTATTAATTTGCATTTTACATGATCTGTCAAACGTATTGTGCCTGGATAGCACATAAATCACCGGCATCGATTTTAACCGCCGATACTAAATCCATGGTGGGGTCTTTTCCTTGAGCTCCATACCATGATCAAATAAAAATATTTACATCATATGCAATTTAATACCACGGGGTCAAAACCGGGGTGTTACAGTAGGGAACAAATTGATCACTCACTGAGAAGTGAAAACCTATTACTATTGAATCTTGAAGACGGATGCAAGAAAATAAGTATAAGACATGAAGAGTTCAAGGAATAAAAGGAAGCCCTGACCGCTGTCTCTACTCTGCATACCCTCGGCCTACCTCTGTGTCTGCTTCCCCCCCCTTCTCAAAACGATGATTCCCCTCAGGATCTATGTTGACCACAACTCCCTTCCACCATTAAACCACTGTAAAATCTCCAGACCAACACGATGGAGACTCCAAATACCAACATGACGAAGCTCATTTCATCTATGCCGAAAAAATTTGTAGAGGCGGGAAAATTTGAAGGGGTAGTTCATTTCATCTTTGCCCTTTCAACTAATTTTTTGTTTAGTTTTTTATGCTAAATGATAACTCTTCAACTATCAAGTTTTATTAAAAAATACCTTTTAATCATAATTTTTTATTAATGAATTTATTTTTCAATATATATACATTAAGGAATTTAATTTCCAAGTAAAAATAGCAAGTGTCAACATGATGCATATGAAGTATATTAAGTAATAAACTTATGAAAGAAATATCTCCTGCATGTGACATGTGAACGAGAGCACAGAGTGATTGACCATGGGCTCTTCCTCCATTATTGGTGCACGGCGTAGGCTGGGAGATATAGTGATCAAGGAGTGCAGGAACACATGATTTTTCACGTAGTTGGAACTGATGAATTAAAGATAGCAATCAACATCATGATTGATCCTGGAAATTACTATGTTTGTGTTTGGAGATATTGGCCCTCTTCCAGGGAAACGTCTAGAATGGATCCACCCTCGGATCCGAGTCTGAAGGAATGTCGGTGAATTTTAGATGAAGCCTTCAAGGCTTTGGTGGATTCCACATCTCCCCCGCCTCTGTCTACCTCAGAATCCAACGATGTGAACTTTGTTAAGCGTGTAGCTGCTCCTTGAATCCAGATCATGTCATCAGCTTCAAGGCTGAAAGCCCTAGTTCTGAGTGAGAAAGGGATGAGGGAAGTTTATAGGAATTCAGCCTTCACCAAAAAATATGGACATATGGATAAACAAAAATTGGATTCCCTTGATCTCTAAGGGCCTACAACATTGTTTTTGTGGAAAGGGATTTCTTACCTTCTTGTTTGAAAACAAAGCTGACAGAGATCTCATTTTCAAGAGAGGACCCTACTTCATGGGTCCTAGTGGTTTATATCTAAACCGTTGGAGCCTATCTTTGACCCAGAAAAGGATGTTCCATTGATGGTCCTAGTTTGGGTTCGCCTCCCACATCTCCCCTTGCACTGCTGGAATGATGAGACTCTATAAGCAATAGGGAACTCTCTTGGCAATTATATCGACAAAGCGGAACCAAAGGGTTCTTTTTTTTTCCTGTGCAAGGATCTGCGTGGAAGTAGATATGGAGAAAAGCCTTCTAGAAGCAGTAAATCTATACTTGGACGGATGGGAACACATGCAAAAGGTATATTACCTACAGCTACCTTTCAAGTGCAAGAAGTGCCATGAATAAAAACATTTTGTTAAAAATTTCCAAAAATTAGTTCAAGAAATTCCAGAAAAAAAATCAAGAGGAAGGAGCCAAAGATAAGCAAGGAAAAGCCTAAAGAAGGAAAAGAATGCTTGATCAGCAACCAATTCTAGGAACTGCACATGGAAGAGGGAGAAATCCTACCCTTGGAAACAACATCAACAAAAACAAAAGAAGAATAGATCCATGCATCCACGAGTATCCCTCCCTTGTATCCCATAAATGAAAGGAAAAAAAAAGAACTTGAAGGGTCTACAACACTAGGGGGAACTTGGGCAGAAATGGTAAAACATAACCAAGTCACACCGCAAGGTTTCTCCGTAGAAAAATCATCATCACAAGGATCTCAAGAATCACAAGACGTAGCTCTACAACCAAACACCAAAGAAAGAAAGTCGCAAAGATACCATAGAGATCGGGAAGCAGAAAAAGAGCTAGAATTAGGAAGACATAGAATTCTCGAGGAAATGAAACTTCTCCAGTATCCTAAAAATACAGGAGGGACAATAAACATATGGCATATCCCAAGGAGGATATCAATCAAGAATATTTAACTTCACTATAAATGTATAATGTATATAGTCCAACACATTACAGGGACAAGATAATTTTTTGGGAATATATCGCTAAACTAAAGGATGATCTGCGAGGAAAAGACCTTATTATTGCTAGGGATTTCAATACCACTAAGTTGCAATCTAAGAAATGTGGAGTAACAAAGGTCAGGGACCCCTTTGGTGAGAATATTGAGGACTTGATGGCGGATCTAGACTTACTGGACATTCCTATGAAGAACAGAAAGTACACATGGAGCAACATAAGAACTGGAATTGGACATGCAGCGGCTAGGATGGAAAAATACTTGGTAAGTTCCACATTCCTACAGAAATATATCCTCCCAGTATCTCTTTCTCTCCCTTCAACAATCTCCAATCACAAGCCAATCTCTCTGATTTTATCCCCACTAATAAATCTTAGGGCCATTCCTTTCTGATTCAATCCGATCTAGTTGCAAGAAGAAAAAATTCTTGGTTTAATTCAAAAAAGAGTGGAACCTACAATACTTCGGATCGCTCAACTATATTTGGGAATCAAAACTCAGATCCATCTGATCCTCCCCTTAAGAGATGGATCAAATAAGGTTTTAAGAACCCAAATCAACACAAAATGGAACTTTAAATTGATCTAGCCACTCTACAATACCGTATGGAAGTTGATGAGGTGACTCCAACATTTTTGAGTCAGGAAAGAGCTGGACATGAAAATATTAAGCATTGCAAGGAAGGTTGAAGAGGTTTGGAGACTAAAATCCATATGGATTTGGCTAAGAGAAGGAGATAGCAACACAACGTACTTACATAAGAAAACTAATATTCACCAAAGTTTCAATGCCATCAAGGATTTGAAAGATAAATATGGGAATAAGATAACATGGCAGGAAGAATTAAAAGAACACGCTTTCACCCATTTTCAAGAGCTTTGTTTTGAAACTGGCCTAGATAGATCCGGAAGAAAAAGTGAACCTTCTTCCTGGTATACCCTTTCTCATAAATGATATAGAGAATAGAGAGCATACAAAACCTATTATGGAATATGAGATAAGAAATGCAATCTGGTCACTCCATGCTGATAAAACGCCCGGACCAGACGATTTTACCATAAACTTCTATAGAGAAACATGGATTGTTTGAGGGATTAAAAGAATGTAATATGTGATTAATCTGTCAAGGCAAAGGGGCAAATACAAGGAAAAAGCTGGCCATTTACAAGGTGGGAGGACACATTAATTAAACTCAAAACCTCACACATCCAAATATGCCATGTAAGTAAGGATGATTCTTCTACATCAACCTTACCTTAGGTCTTGGTGGGAGGAGATCCAAACTACTTCTTAAGAAAGAAATTGTCTGGAATATTAAAAGTAGAGGTAGTTGGCTTGCTACTGGGGACCAATATACAAATTTTTTCATAGATTTGGAAACTATCGCAAAAGCTTAAATACAATTTTGATATTAAAAGGTCTTGCAAGGGTAATTTGAATTTGCAATTTGGAGATTAAAAGATCTTGAAAATTTGAATGTAATGCAAAAATTAAACAAGGATAAACATACACAGTCTCAAACTGGAAGGGTTGGGAACCAAACACAACAAGGATAATGTGCTAATTATGTATTACTTGTTTTAATTGAATGATGCACTAAAGGAGAAGAGTCTGCACTCGATTCTTAGTTGAGGCCCAATCAAGATCAAGTAAATAAGAACCTAAACATGAACTTCACCAAATTACTTTAATGACATGATTCCACTATTGTGGAAATGTATAATGGAAAAAATTGAGAAATATAGAGAAGCACAAGTATAAGGATTAATGTATATTTAGGGATGGGAATTGGCTTGATCTAAACCATGGTTTGGGGTCAAACATTAGGGATTCGACCCTAATTTTTTCTTTAAGGGTTCATGCACCATGTGTAAGGATTGATAACACTGTATATCCCCTATGAAGGTATATTTTTCCTATTAAACATATATAGAACCCTTTTAAGTTTTAGTGCATGATATAAAGGCATGATAATGCCCTAAACATGGTCCATGAAAAAACAACTAGGGAATTAGGTTATTTCTATTGATTTCAAGTCTCATGAACAATGTGTAGGGACTTGAGATACCACATATCACCTAATATAGTACAAGGATAATTTTGAGGAAAAGTAGTATTTAGGAACCACTAACTTTAGGTCTAGCAGTGTCCTTAAATCATTATCTTTTATCAAAAACTATAGCAATGGTCACATAGCAACATAAACAAATAATTAGAATTATAAATGGTAACAAACATTTTTTAACAATCGCCAAAAGTTACCAGAAAAAGTATTTGAGTGGGTCATTAAAGGATCATCAGTAGAAGTGTCACCAAAGAGAGCCTTGGAAACATGCCTTTAGCAACCCTCACCAAAAGTCCCATTAAAAAATGATTTGGTGGAAAACCTTAAAGGAATGTGTGGCAAACCATGGGTTTCTTTTCTTCTACATTAACATTGTGCGGTATAGAGTTGATATCTGGCATATACCCTTACTCCTCCATATTCCTAACCAAACCCTCAAGCATGCCATATATATGCTATATTTGAGAATGTGATATGTCCCCCCCAAGGAAAGCATGTACTTTGTTATTTACTTGAATCCAACTAGAATATGGAACTTTTTGAATTCCCTTGTTTTTCATAATTTGTCTCATGTTTGCTACAACATCCCACCATATTGTCATTGCATAAATATTTGACATCAACACATAGGTTCCTACATTTTTTGGTTCCAACTCAAGAAGATGTTTTGTTGCATGATCATCTTCAAATTTAGGTGGATCCTACATGCACCAATAAAGGCTTCGCGAACAACAAAATCAGGCTAAAAATGCATACATTGAAAGAAATTTAAGCCTGATAAATTGACAAGAATCATAGAAGATCTATGTTGGAAGTATAGTAGCTCCAAACCAATAAGGCCAGAAAAATATTGATGAGAGGGAGGAAAGGTTCACAGACTAATATGAATTTTCATTATGTTGGTATTTCCCCATTATGAATGTAGTATAGTAGGCCTATTAGAAGAGAAAGAGAGGGAAACAAACAAAATTTTGTAAGTTAGAAGGTACAATAAAAGTTTGAGGATAGACATATAAGAATAAATGGTGTCGATAACTAACATTAAATGGTGATGATAAAAAATTCCTTATATGGCGATGAAAAAAATTTCAAGTTATTGTATGGAACACTTATGGACTATATACCTTGAGAGAGAAGATAAAAGTTTGACACCTTGGTCTTGTGGGTAAAAAGGGTTGCTTCCCCACCTTGATGGTACACATTAGTCTTGTGGGTGTAAGGGTTGTCTTCCCACTTTGTTGTGACACCTCTTGTTGACTTGTGGTCTTGTGTGAACAACTTGTTGGTCCTAGTGCTAGTGCCCCCTCTTAAAAGTGGTGCCTTGACCCTTTTGTTATGATGAATTAACTTCATCATTTTATCTTATATGACATATTGAACTTTGGTACCCTATCCTAAGTCAACATAATATTTTAATGTTTATTTTGGTACCTCTCCTAAAAGGTAGGGCAAGAAGGATGACCGTTCTAGAAGATTTGTCAAGATTATATATTCAAGTCCTAAGCTTTCATTGTGTGTGTCTTGACAAGAGAAAATTGGATATTTGATTCATTGACTATCCTAGAGCTTGTTGTTTCTCCTTGGCTTGACGTCTAGGGATTGTTGTTTCTCCTTGGATTGACATCTATGGTTTCATGTTGCTTGTTGGCTTGACATTTAAATTTCTTGTTGCTGCTAAAGTATGTTTTTTATTGGGTTGCAACCTAGCCTTTATTGTTGATACCGTTTATGAGAAATTCGCAACCTCCTCTCATCCTGCTAGGGATTCCTGGATTGAACCGTGACCTTTGTTGGGACAAAACCATGACCTCTGTGGATTGTTTGGACTAAGCTGTGACCTTTGTAGGTTATTAGGATCTTATCCGTGACATGTGTTTATCTCCTTGGACTGGGTCGTGATTGTTGGAATCCCTAGGACTAGGTCGTAACTATTTGGAAGCCCTTAGGGCTGGGTCATGACTTTCTAATACTTGATTGCTTGAATTCTTTTGAAATGTTGACAGACAAAATGATTACAGTTATTAAACCGGTTAATGTAATGAATGGTGGAAGAGTGCTTTGTTTCTTTGGCTATGGAAACTTAGTTAATGTTTAGGATGGCTACAAAAATGAATGACCACTATAAAAAAATTCATTTCAAGAATGACAAATTTCATGGTGAATGGGTTGGTGATGAATATTTTCATGTAGCCATATGCATCGACCATGAAAGGAAAGTGTCATGTTTTTGCTTTATGGATTATTTTGTGATTATTTTTTATGTAATAATTTGTTTTTCTCTATAATTTAGTTTATGTAAGTGTATTTCCACTATTAAAAATTAAAATATGATTACATAGGGGCTATGTAAGTTTTATCTTATTTAGTTGCCATGTTTCTTGGAATTTGATAGAGAAAATAATATTATCGTCTTAAAGGGTGACTAGAAGGTACGCTTCAAATCATGCTTCACTGCAATTTTTGGCCCCATATTAAGGGTTAGGAGATCATTGTTATATGATCAATAGCCTGTGTATCAAACCAGGTATAAATTCCATGTGGTTGACAATGGTACAAACCTAAAGTTAAGTTGCATGCATGCCTCAAGTGTCAAGATGGTTTCATACCTCTAGTCGGTATCTAGGCCTATAAGTTTAGCGGGTTCATTAAAATAGAATCAAAATATTGTTTCTAGGTCTTGAAAATTGAAATCTCCCCTTGTTACTATACCTCCAGCAAGCTAGTAAGCAAGCCAACAACAAACCAAGGGTAAATCTCCAAGCCCTTGGTTTCAACCAGCTCTTGGGTTTTCCTAGCCTAAAAGCAAATGATGCCATCCTTCCTATTATAGTGAAACACCAATGATGTATATAGAATGTTTTGGCCCATTGTGAAAAGGAATTTAACAAAAGGATATCATTTCGAATGTTAACTTGTTAAATAATATATTCTTGTTAAATTATTAAATTATTAAAAAAAAGAATTAATGTATGTATGTATGTTAATTTTTAAATTATATATTTTTTGTTTTTATTTAAAAAATAGAATGAATGTATTTATGTTATTTTTTTCCCTATAATACAACGAAAATTTAATTTGCGAAAATAATTACTTACAAATTCACGTCCAAGTAGAAAAGGTGCAACTAAAGTTAGTGCACCGACCATGAGATCCATACTAAAATGCTATGGAATAAGATCCTAGCTTTTTCCTTATACGATGGAATGGTCCTCAAGATCCTTCAATCACAATTCTAACTTCAAGTGTGTGTGGTGATTTGATTATCTATTCAATATCACTTATCAATATACATAATTCAATTAAGTTATAGGGCACTTATCTCTTTAATGAAATATTTCCCAAAATCATTGTGAGAGAGGCACACACCACCCAAACTTAGGCAAGCTTGCAATCAATAATTTCTGAATGTATATGCCATCCGTAATTGATGCTATGACATCACAAGGACACAAGTTCAATCTCACACTCTCAACTGTATTCGAGGTAGTCTCCCTAGTCTAAAAATGTCAGCATCCACAAGGTTGTACCCTCCTTGTGGTCTCTCCTCTCTCTCCCCATTTATATTTTGTTCTAGTGAATAATAATCCCCTCCATGAGGAATCCCCCACCAAGGATTATGAACCCCCTCACATGTGGAAATCATATCTCCTTCAATTTAGGTTGCCTTGCATAGTAAACTTTGGGTTTTATCTCACTTTTACTTAACTATTACAAAATATTCATGATTTGACACGACCATGACCATGATATGATGATGATATTAGGAAAATGTTTTGGTAGCATAATAGTATGTATATACAAGCCAATGGGTTAGCTTGAGTGATTGAGTACTATGAATTGCAATCTGGAGGTCACGATGTCAAGTCCTTGGGCTAGTTACCTATGTGAATAATTTGGACCTCACTTGATGCTCATGTAAGGTTAGGGTACAAAAATTAGAATAGAATGGTTTAACCCTTACACCATCCTTGAAACTAGGGTAAGTATTTGTAGGGTTTCCTATGATTTATATTTTGTCGGAAAAAAACATAACATTATGACAATGAAGGAATGAGGATTGGTGCAAGTAGGTAACTCAATCCAATGGAAGCTCCAACAACATTTATCACTCTAAAGGGTTTTGAAAATGGATAAGGAGGATGACTTTATTTATATACAAATTTGGAGTTTAGGTTGAGAACCTCTTCACATGGGAACGCTATAACTCCACAGAGGTTTAAGCCTCCAAAAAAAGTTGTTAATTTAACCCGAGTCGATACCACCTTGATAAAAGGTGATCATGAGCCAATTGGAATTAAATAGGTCGCGAACATTTGTATTTTCACATATTTGATAGGGTAGTGGTTATTTCTTAGGTTTTTATACATTGCTTGAGTCATTTTTAAATGGAATTGTACACTATAACACTAGTTTGACTAGGAAATGAACATTGTTTGACTTTTGTGAGAATTGATCTCAAGCATTAATATACCTTCATCGTATGAGTTTTGGGTTGCATTTCTTCATTTTTGTGGTAATTTGTTGTGATTGGATCAGTTTGGGATGTATTCAACATAAAAAATTAGTGTCACGTAAGGACATAAGTGGTATTTTAACACATGCCCCTTGATGTATGAGGCTAGGACGACAATAAAGTTTGAAATACATCATTATATAAAAAGAATGATAGAGAGTTTAAAAGAGGAAACTATATATTTAAGAGATGAATGAGACCACCTACAAACATAGTAAGGGGGAGCATATGTATCTTTTAATATGAGGCTGGGATACCCATGCTTATGTAATAATCACGTATAATTTGGGACCATGAAAAAATGAAATGGCACATATGGAGCCATGTCATGAGATACCATATAAATTGTTCTTCCTTTTATATCATACTAATTATGTTGAAATAATGTCACCCATGGGTGCACAAAATGGTATAACATAACCCCGAAGTCAAGGAGGGTCTAAACTCGCAAAGAGCTCAAATACAATCTAAAATAAGGATACAAATGTCCATTATCTTCAAGTGTTATGGCTACAAAAGTACTTATTTTTATTGAAAAGAGATTTTATTAAAGAAATATTGAGTACGTGTTGGGATTCTCTTTCATTGGAACATTGATTTTATTATTTTGGAGGAAGTATTAATGGGGAAAGAAATCCCATCGTAGCAATATGACACTATAATAATAGCTTGTAATGATAGGGAATTTAGAGTGATGGTGTATATTTATATCACTAGAAAACTCAACACAAGAACATATTGTATATAAATAGAATTCCACTACTATAAGAGATATACCCCCCACAACTCCCTAACCCCCTAATGTGACCATAATGACCATAGTTACCATAACCTCGTTAAACCATAACCGTGACTCCTTATAAACCCCCTATGCCTAAATACCATAACCCCTTAACCAACTAAACCCTAATCAAAATAAAAATTTAATCCTCATCATAATCATTATCATCGACAAGTCCCTAAATGTTTTCCATGAATGATAGCTCAGGCCATGAGAACCATTCCTGGTTCTCATGAAGAGCCTTAGAGTACACTAAATTTTTTACACAACAACCTGCATTTTTGTCATTGAACTCGACATGATGTAACAAACTTTAAATGGACACCATATCCTAATGATCACATGACAAAGTTCCCATCTATAAGGATTACATAGTGGCTAAGGACTCCACAAATTATGGCTCATGAAACCTTTACTTTTATAAGTCATTTGTAACCATCCATGTTGTTCTAAACCTCAAAATGGCCATGACCATATCCAACTTACATGCCAAAGATTCCCTGTGGAGGGATTATGGTGCTAATTTGGGGCCCCACGTATGGATCATGAGCTTTAGAGGCAAATGTTACAGCCTAAGACCATAGTTTTGACTATATTTTAAGTCACACATCAAGAGCCATCCCTTATGCACAAGTTTTTAAAATCATGACCATGTCTCACATGTGGACTAGATATTTTCTATGCAGATTCATGGTATGTGATGGTCAAGGGAATCATGATGGTCCATGACCTCATAAACAAATGGTGTGAACTTTGGCCATAAATTTAAACCCTATATCATGGTGTGGGCCAAGAGATCGATTATCGATGTTATAAATATCAAAATAAAAACATATCCCACTTGTAGTTGAAAGAATATTCCCTCCATAGAGATTATGTGTTATCTCAAGGCATTATGACACATCACTCATGAGCTACATTGTTACATGTAGGCTAGAGTTTCCATATGTAATTCTTATGTGGTATTCTAGGTTAACATGCATGGACCATCAACCACATAGAAAATTAAAATGGCATAAGACCCTAAATTTAGTTCATGGGCCATGCTATAGGCCACAATAATCATCCTTATCAATGTTACACATATTGAAATAGCAGCCATATCTCACTTGTAAGGTAAAGTAATTATGTGTAGGGCCCTACATAAGTACCATGACAACATAAGGTCCTATATTTTTCCTGATACCTTGGAATGGTCCTCAAAATCCATCCCTAGTGTGCCCCTCCTCAATGTGGTGTCCACATATCACATGTAGGTAGCTAAGGATTCCCTACACAGGTCCTATGCAATGACGTGGGTTATTATGCAAAGACCACAAGCCCCATTAACAAATGTTTTATCCCAACAACATGGGTTTTGGTATCAAATGATGGATTAATGACAAAGAGGAACCAATGACAGGAATTGAGAACCATGCCTAGTTTTCTAATTAACTTCAAAACTAGCACCATATCCCCGTTCCAAGCCAAAGATTCCCTATGGAGGGCCAATATGGTAGTTTGGGACCACACACATGTAACATATATCCATAGTAAAATGCTACAGTGTAAGGTCCTATATTTTTTATTATACCATGGAATGGTCCTCAAGTTCCATCCCTAATGCACCCCTCATCAACTTGTTGGCCATATCTGACATGTAGGAAAAGGATTCCCTACACAGGCCCTATGCAATGATGTGGGTTACTATGCAAAGAACATGAGAAACATAGGGAAATGTTCTATCCCAAAAACTGGGTTTGTTATTAAATGAAGGATTAGTGACCTAGAAGAATCCATAATGTGACGAATCTCAAAATAGCCACCATATTCCTATGACAGGAAAAAGGTGGACAAGGGCCTCATGGATGGCCTATGTAGAACCCAAAATCCGCATGTTATAGACTAAAACTCTATATCTTCACCTTGTAACATAAATTGCGTCATGAGAACCATCCTTGGTGTAATAAACATTCAAATGTGATACCACATCTTAATCACATGCTAAATATTTCCTATGCATGGGATATGTTGTGGGATTTTCAAATGTGATATAACCATCGCCCCTAAAAGTCCAAATTCTCGTGAATTTTAAGGGAGGTTTTAAAAAAATTGGCTTAAAAATGACCTTTAGGTGGTTTCGAGTAACCCCCCCCCCCCAAAAAAAAAAAAAAAAATTGATGACAATTGGAATTTTGAGCATGGCTCTATCATAACCTCCCCCACAAGTCCAAATTCCCATAACCTTTGGGGGTAATTTAAAACAAATGCCCCCAAAATCCTAATTATCATGCCATTTGGGGGCGGATTTCAAACAACTGCCCCTAAAAGTCAAATTGTTATGACTTTTGGGGGTGGATTTAAAAGAACCGCCACCAACAGTTCATTTA